>JANEYF010005143.1:0-110254 GCA_029963845.1 Rhamnusium bicolor
GGATATTGGCGATGAACTACTCAAGTCTAAAATATTTCCTAGAATGCGTGCTGACGACATAGGACTATCGCTAAAAAAAGATCCATTAATATGTAAGTATGCATATTCTTACGTTAAAGGACGACAGAGTAAAGGAAATTTAGATTTGGTAAGAACAAATATGAGAAGATTGGCAAAACTTTTGCAACATGCCCAGAAAGAGAATGCTGAAATTAAACAGTTGATAGACATTCTTCGTCCATGTCATTTCCAGTTAATTATTGCAGGAGTTAATAAGATGGCGCAATATAATCCAGAAACCGAAAATTATGAGTCACCAATGCTAGCAATCAATTTTGGAGCTCTGGTGAAAAAGTGCTGCGATTTAGCATATGTTGATTTACTTCAAAAAAAAAACTTGCTCAATTAAAAGTGCAAACTTTTAAATCGATTGATCTAGAAAATGAGCACACCAATGAATTCGAAAATTGTCTAACTGAGACAGAAAAAATATTACTCAGCACGTATAGCCGTTTCATTATTAGGGGGAAAACGTCCTATTATCACCTGAAATAATAATAATAATAATAATAATAATAATAATAAAAGGGGTAGGGGTGCAAAGGACCGGCAACCTCCACGTTGGTGCACCCTGGACAGGCAGAGGTAACTCTGCCCGACTAATGTCGGCCGGGGGGTACCAAGGCTAACCACCTGGTACCCCTTCTACTTCGGGTTCCATATAACCTTCGAAGAAGGGCTCCTCACGATCGACCCCAAGCGGATGGGGGTCAGAGACAGGCGGGAGGGGCCTCACCGGAAAGTCTCAACAACGACGAAATTGGCAATGTACACGGACGCTTTAAGTGGACGAGGGAACTTCGGGATGACTTGCTGACCTGCCGCGAGAGTAGCGAACCTGAGCGAAGGGGATACATGGCGCGATTGCATGCACTTTGGTGCGAAATGCATCCAGAGCATCGCGCCTTCTCTCAACAACATCTGAGAGATAAGTATCCTTTCTGCTCAGAACAGGTTACGTAAGGGCACCCCGTCAGCTGGAAGAACTGCCAGCCGCAGTCCCACCGCGGCAATTACCAGCTGATAGGGAACATCCTTTAGAGTTCACCGGTGTAGACTTAAGGACGAGGGTTAGCCTTAACACCAGGGCTAAACTAAAGCCACAAGACCTGGCTAGAATGGACGCGGTCATCGATGAGGAAATTCCGGAAGATGTAGACATCTGGCAAATCAACTGTGCCGTGTACAACGCCGCGAAGCAAATCGTCCCCCGTGAGAGGTCAACCAATCACGGGGTCGAGAAAGCCAAGCGGCGTGTACAAAAATCGAAGGCAAGATACAGTCGGCCAGACAACACGCTTCTCGGATCCAGAGTGTGGTGGAATATAAGACGACTGGTAGAGTTTTTACTCCCAGGATCCGGCGCATAGCTGCCGGATTAAGACGTCAACACCATACTCTAAATCTGACAGTGATGCTTACCATCAAGCAGCACTGTCTAGATAGGATCCGAGCGCTCATGGCGATAAAGAAAACATTGAAGAGGCGGGTGAGGAGTATGGAACAAAACAATTTGTTCCGTACGAATCCTTCCCGCCTCTTTCAAGAGCCACAGCGTGTTGTCGAGAATCCGCCGACTGTAGAAGATGTCGAAACCGTCTGGAAGGGAATCTACGAGACGACGCGTCCATTCAATAGCGACACTCCATCAATTGCACACTTCGAGGCCCTGTGTCACAGACATCTTGAAGAGCCAGAAGAAGTGTGCCCGGCAATCAGTACGGAGGAAGTCCAACAAGCACTTGTTGGTACCAAGAACTTCGCTGCCCCGGGCCCAGACGGCATTAACAACTGGTGGTGGAAGAAATTTCCTTCCACTCACCGCCGTCTGGCACGAGTTTTCAACTCATGGTTGAACGAGGGGCAGCAGATTCCGCACTGGTTCGTCGAGGGACGTACTGTGCTTATCCCCAAAAGGGGGATCTGACCGACCCGAGGAATTATAGGCCGATCACTTGCCTTAACTCCTGCTACAAGATATTTACACGTATCTTGTATGCTAGGACGCTGAGGTCTGTTGATCCGGTCTTCCAGCAGATACACGAACAGCGTGGTGCCAAGAAGGGCATGGCAGGTTGCAAAGACAGCCTGCTGATAGACCGCTGTATTACACAGGATTCTGTGCAATACAAGCGGAATCTATCGATGGCCTGGATTGATTACCGCAAGGCATTTGATACAACATCGCATGAGCTATTGTTGTACTTGCTCGAATGTCTTGCGGTACCAGCACCACTAGTGAGATGCATAGAACAGCTGCTGCCGCTTTGGAAGACCCGCTTCACCATAACATCAGGTGCACAGCGGGTCACGACAGGGCAGGTGACATTTATGATTTATCACCTTGAAGGAGGAGGAGAAACGGACCAAATATCGCGATCTCCGGTACGAGCTCCAAGTGCTGTACCCAGGCTACTCGGTCAAAATGGTCGTCCTTATTATCGGTGTACTCGGAGGGATAAAGCCTACGCTGCTCTCGCAACTGAAGATCATACCGGCCTGCCAAAAACCAGCCGAGTGGCTAGCAGGTCAAATGCAGAAGGCGGTCATTCTGGGTTCTCTCCGTCTGCTTAGGGCACACGATTCTGGTATCTACAGTCACTAACCCTGCGGGATGTGGGGAGTGGCTGTAGTTGATGCGCCGGCGCGACTCCCGTGAGGCGTCGGAGGCCACGGGAGGACTGACCGGCATCGGGAAACCGAAAAAAAAAATAAATATAATAATAATAAGTTTATTTACGAAGTGAAAAAATATGAAATACAACATACATAGTATAATATATAGATAGTTTGTAAATAAACTAAATACTTCATATTAGTGCAGACAAGCACTGTGCATGAGATAATGACTTAAAGTTTAGTTATATTGTATTGGTAAGTAAAACGATATGTGGTTATGTAAAGATAATTAAATAATCACAGAACGTAACATTTTCTAATGTACATAAGTATATGAACAATTTGTTAAGACAAAAACAATAAATACGTTTACAGTTTAAATATGACACTTATGTGAAGTAAATAAAAAAGTAGTAAATAATTAAAATAATAAGCAGATATGTATTTACACACAGCACACGTATGACCTATTTACACACATATATGCACCTATACCTACACATACACATAATCTAGTAATTTTGTAGACATAGGAAAGACACAGACATATTTATTTTGATAAGCTAAATGCGAGGATATATGAAAGAAATCGAAACCTAAAATAATCTGTAATGCAGTTGTTTGGGGTTAATTATATTATGGATCACATCCCTGGGTGTTTCTAGAATGTATTGCGTTATTTTCACCTTTGTCCTATTTACAGTAGATGTGTTTTTAATGCTATTTGGCAATGTGTTGTAAGCTCGTGGGCTCAGGTATATGAAACATCTTTGTCCACATGTGGAATTCGTTTTAGGAATTTTTCGGTTATTATTAAGATCTCCTCTTGTTCTTTGCGTACCGCTACTTTCTTGTACATTTGAGTGACACTGGTGTAAGACACACTGAAAAAAGAATAGCGACCTAATGTCCATTACACTGGCCTCTTTAAACAGACAATTTGAGGGATAAGTAGGCTCTTTATTTAATATGATTTTTTAATAGTCTTTTTTTGTAGCGTATCTAAATATTTTAAATGTGAATCGAGCACCCCTCCCCAACCTAGAATACCATACATTAGGTGGGATTCAACAAGTGAATGGTATATTACTTTAGTTTGTGGGTAACCAAGAATTTCTTTTAAACATTTAAACCTGTATATTAATTTTCTTATTTTCTTTGATACGTAATTAATATGTAGATCCCATTTCATTTTAGAATCTATAATTATACCTAAATATTTAATTTCTTTTGCTGGTGCTATTTTTAATTGATCATTAATAACAAGTTCGTCGAAAGGAGGGGCTGGTGTTTCATATCGATAAAAAGGTAAATAATTTGTTTTGGATATATTTAAAGTTAGTAACTTACTATCGAAATAATCCTTTATGTTTCTTAAGTCTTTCTCAACCTTAATTTTTAGGTCTTTCAAATTGGAGTCTTTATAAAAGAGAGCAGTGTCGTCAGCATAGCTTATTATTGAACCGCATGTTTGCAAATCAAACAAGGAGTTAATATACACAATGAAAAGTATCGGCCCCAGTACCGTCCCCTGTGGTACACCATACTCGACGATAGCAGAGCTGCTTCTTACTGAATTTATTTCAGTGTATTGTACTCTTGTAAGGTAGGACTTTAAGAGATTTAAACTATTATTTCTGAATCCCAAGTTATTTAATGTTGCTAGTAGTTCAGTATGACAAACCGTGTCAAATGCTTTTTTTAAATCAATGAAGACAGCTAGGCTTTTATCTCTGTTGTCTAGGCGAGGTAAATCTCACTAACAAGATCTGCGATTGCATTTTGAGTACTCTTGCCTTTTCTGAAGCCATATTGTGACCTAGATAACAACTTATATTTTTCGAGGTAGCTTATTATTCTAGACTTAATGACTTTTTCAAATATTTTTGCCAAGTTACTAATTAATGAAATAGGTCTATAGTTTGTTACTTCTTCCTTGCAGCCATTTTTAAAAATGGGCTTTATGATAGCTACTTTAAAGGCTGATGGACACTCTCCCACCTCGATGGCTTTATTTATTATGTAGGCTAACGGTATTGCAATATATTCAGATATTTCTTTTAATATGGTTGATGTAATCCCATCTATTCCCGGCGATTTTTTTTTCTTCAATTCATTGATATTTTTTATAATTTCTTCTGTTGTGGTTGGGTGTAGAAATATTGAATTTATTTGCACTCTTGTTTCAATTTGTTTATCCGGTTTTGTGATTGTATTCGCTAGTGACTTCCCAATATTACTAAAGAATGTGTTAAACATATTGGCTTTTTCATTGTCATTTTTTATCTTTTCACCTTTATTATTTTTAATTGTGGAAATACTAGATTTAGTTTTGTGTACTCCGCAAAATTCATTAGTGACTTCCCATACATTTTTTGAGGAAGATTTATTTTCGTCCACCTTGTCTTTAACATATTTAGTTTTCTCTTTGTTAATTAAGTTGTTTAAATCGTTGCTATATTTTTTGTATGCATTTTTTAATTCAATGTTATTTGGGTATTTTTTTACTTGATTGTACATACAATCTCTTTCATTTATACATTTAATGAGTTTTTTTGTTATCCATTTTTTCCTTCTTATATTTTTGTGTTTAATTTTGATTATTTTTGTACATGCCTCTACTTCATTTTTTATTATATTAATGAACGTATTAGTTGCACTTTCCAGATTTTCAATTTTGAGTAATTCTTCCCATGATATGTTTCGAAATGCGTTTTTAAGTTTTGGATAATTAATATACTTAATATATTTAGGTCCATTTGCTGAAATGGTAAGTTTATTACTCAATATTATTTGTATTGCGATAATATAGTGATCAGTTATATTAGACTTTATTATACAGGGTAACATCTCTTCTAAGGTATCTTTTAAGGTTTTAATGAAAATGTGGTCTATGCAACTTGTACTTCCGTTTACATCTCTTGTTGTGTTATTTATATATGATTTAAAACCATGGGAATACATTATATTCAAGTATTCTAATGAGACATCATCGTTAAATTTATTTATATTGATATTAATATCACCTACTACTATATCATAATTCACTCTACTAATATTGTTTTGTAGGTATTGGTCCAAGGAGGTAATAAATTCTACAGGGCAAGTTGATGGCGGTCTATATATGGTTAATATGCTTATATTATTTTCGTTTATATCGAGTACATCGAGTTTTATCATTCTTATCCCGTTCATTGTAATAAATTTATATTCGTAATTTAAGGTTTGTTTTATATATACCATAACACCATCATTTTTATTTATCGCACCCTCATTGTAGATTAGCTGATACCCTTCAATATTGAACATATCTAATTTCTTATCGGTTAGGTCAAAGGTTTCTGTAAAGACAATACATTCAAAACTAAATTCGAATTGTTCCAGACATATTTTAAATTGATCTATATTTTTTGACACACTGCGTATATTATTGTGAATTATTTTAAAGTTACTTGTACTATTATTTACTTTATATACTTCATTGCACTCACTGCCAGTTGCTAATGAATAAGTTTCGATATTGCCATCGTCATAATCTCGGATATATTGATCCATGTCTCGTAAATTAATTCTTAAGAGAGAAAAAAATATAAAGTGAAATTTTAAAAAGAAAAAAACTAGCTTACATTAGATACTTACAGCATAATGACAAAAACTTAAGTAATATTTACGCAGTATTTACCTAACAATTATGATTTTGTCTTGTCTGCCTTGTTGTATATTTTGTTCCGTTTTTTTGTTGTGAATTTTGCTGTAGATTTGGCGTCCTGGGTTTTCTTTCTTGTTCCTTGGTACTGCTTGGATGTGGTGTGTTTGTCTCAGATTGTCCTTCCTCTTCTATTTCTAGTTGGATTAATTTCTCTACCGTAAATTCTTCTTTATTAATGTACAATTTGTTATTTTTTATGTTCGCTTGTAGATTTTGATTCCACGCTTTTTTTGATGCTTTCTTAACAATTTGAAAGCTTCTCTCTCTTCTCTATTTAGTTCTGGTGCTATGTGTATATTAGTCCCTTTCAATGTTTTAGCGTTTTTTAGAACTTCTTGTTTTTTGGTATAGTTTGTAAATTCTAATTTTATGTGTTGTTTATCATTAGGTCCTAAGCAATATATGTTGTTAATATCTCTGTCTTGTATGTCTATTTGTAGGTGGTTTTTTGTCATATTTACAGTATCCTGCAATAAATTGTCTGACGGTTCCATCCCGAAGATAACAACATTGTTTTTTCTGTCTTTTTTTTCTAAAAATTTTATTTTATTTTGTAGTGTTTGGTTTTCCTTTTCTAGCTCTTCTATTTTCTCATCAGATTTTATTTGTGCCTTTTTAATCTCTTCTACAATAGTCTGAAATTGGTCTTGTTTCTCCTCTATGGTTATAAGTTTCTTGTAAATATCTTCCAAAGTTATACTCATAGTTCAATATAACAATAATCACTTTCACAAACAGATGTTCAGTAGTTTCCAACGGTACTATGTATAGATAAAATATTTGCAGGCAATTTCTGTTTATTAAATTAATGTTTATTTTTGACCTGGCACTTTATTACGGTTATCCTTTTCTGGAATTTTACACTAAAATTTTAGGTCGTTTTAAACATTCGGTTAGGAACTAACACAATATTTTTTTCAATACACTGTTTAAATCTTTGTCTTTAATTGGCAATTTAGCACCTAAGTTTTTGAAATTTCACTGTGTTTAGAGGAAATTTTTTTTAGGTACGCTCCAGTTTAATTATGGCTCATTTATTACAGTTTTTACCGAATATTTTAAAGTATTTCACTGGAGCGACCCTCACACTCGACCACTCTCGACGACGTTTGGATAACTTGTGAATATAAAGGCACAATTATAATAAACCTAGAAAATATTGTTTTTTTTATTAATAAATCTTATCCAGGATATTTAAAAATATAGCAAACCTAAGAATCTTTAATCCTTCTTAAGTACACATTATATACAAAACGGGAGTGGTGGTTCCTTAATTTAAACAATTTGCTCAAGTCTCTTATTTTCTAAGGGAAAACATTACGTTGCACATAAAAAATAAACTTCGCGGTAAAGCCGCAGAATAAGTAAATTCACAAAACCCAAATTTATGGAGTGAAATCAAAGTATTACTAGATGCTCGTTTTGACGACTCATGCGATTTGACCGCGTTAATCCAAGACTTACAACAGCTTCACCAATTGCCAACGCGACCGCTTTAACGTTCATTTCGAAATTGCAAACTCACAACGCAAAAATACACGCCATTGTGCAAAAACAATGTCTCTCTTGAGGAAAAAACCACACAATCTAATTTAATCGAGAATGTGACACTATCTACATTACTAACCGGATTAAAACCAAAAACAGGATAAATCGTAAGAGCCAGAAACCCTTTAAATATGCTTGAAATGGTGTCAAAAGTGAACTACAATTATTGTATCAAATATGTGTAAATAAAATCGCAAATAAACCAGTCCAAGATCTATCAAAATCACCTAATTTTAACAATCAAAAATTCTATTCTTATTGTAAGCGAAATGTATACTCCTTTAACGAGTGTCGTACGAAGCAACAATTTGACCCACAAAATCAAAATTTCAGGCCTACGTACGTTAATCAGCCATGACCTAATATTCAAAATATCCCCAACCAAAATGCTCAAAGAAATTTTACGCCACAACAAAATTTTCAACAGCCAGGCCCGTCTCAACAAAACAGATCCTCAGTAATAAGGCCTAAATCAAATTTTCAAAACAGTCGTTTCAATCAATAAAATAGTAATTTTTATTATCCGAACACACAAAAGACACACGATGTATATCTTAACGATTACTACACTCAACAAGAATGTGAAAATATTGGTTTTTATAATCAGTATGACGATTTTGATTGATTGATTGATTGATTCTTTATTAATTCCTTATGCCAACTTACAAAATATTGGATAGAATAAGTCACTTAGTAAACTACATTGACACAATATAACATGAAACATGTTAGACAAACAACTGTAGTACAAAATATATGATCACAATACAACCATACAAATAAAATAAAACATAAATTCATATTTGTTGTTAGACTTACTATACTAGACTTAAGGTACAAAAAATTCTGACACAGAATAGTAGCACTTCTCTGATAAAAATGATTTTAATTTTTTTTTAAATAGATGCTCACTTTCGATACATTTTATGTCGTCCTGTAAACGGTTAAATAGTTTCGGCCCTATAAATCTTGGTGACTCACTTATCATTTTTAATTTAGCGCAAGGCTCATGGATTTTATTTTTTTTGTCTTGTATTGACATTATGATAATCACTATTTAGTACAAAATTATTTCGATTTTTAAAAACGTGTGTACATATTTCGAATATATATATACAAGTTAAGGTAAGAATATTATATTCTTTGAAGATATTCTTGCATGTGTGAGTGTTCGGTAAGCCGGCAATACATCGTAAAATACGTTTTTGCACTACAAAAACATTCGATGACATGGTGGAATTTCCCCAGTAACAGATACCATACCTTAAACGTGAATCGATTTGAGCATAGTATAGGTTGATAAGCTGTTCTTTTGATAAAATCCCCCTAATATTACGAAACAAATATACTATAGATGAAATTTTGGATATTAAAGTTTCACAATGACGTTTCCAGTTTAAGCATTCGTCCAAATGTACCCCTAAGAACTTAATATTGTCCCCCGTATTAGAGATAGTGGTATTGTTTATTTTAATGTTTAAATTATCGCATTTTTTTCGCCTGCCATGAAATCTAATAACTTGTGTTTTCTCGGTATTGAGATATAAGTTATTATGGGAAAACCAATGGTTTAAATTATTTAAAATATCATTACAATTTTGTTCTAAAATACTACTAGATGGATTTGATATTATCACAGAAATGTCGTCAGCATACATTGTAAAATGTGCTGCTGATGACAAAGAATCAATATCGTTAATAAATAAAAGAAAAAGTACAGGGCCCAAAATAGAGCCTTGCGGAACACCCATAGTTACATTTAAATACCCTGAATTAGCACTGCATACTGTATTTTCGCTCTTATATTTTAAGCTCACATACTGTCTCCGATCTTCCAGGAATGTAGTGATCCCATTTAATGATACACCCCTTATACCATAATCAAATAATTTAGATATTAACAAATTGTGATTGATGCAGTCGAATGCCCTGCTGAGATCACAAAATATGCCGATAGGACACTCTCCCGCATCAATGAATTCCAATGCTCTATTTAAAAAAAGAATGCATCGCTGTGCCGGTCGACATTCCACTAGAAAAACCATGTTGGTTCTTTGTAATTATTTTAAAAGTTTCCAAATAATTTACCAATCTATACAGATAACAATATTCTAAAATTTTTGATAGTCCATAGGGCACAGTTACAGGCCTATAATTTTCCAATAGTTGGGTATCCTTTTTTTTAAAAATGGGTATTACTTTTCCGGTCTTTAAGGCATTTGGAAACATTCCTGTTGCAAAAGATAGATTAACAATATATACAAGTGGTTTAATAATATAATAAATGACTTTTTTAATTATAAAACAGGGAATATCATCAGGACCAGACGATTTTTTAACTTTAAGTTTTTTTTGTTAATAAATATAGCATTTCTTTTTCGGTGAACGGTTTTAAAAATAATGAATGTGTTTGTGTTTGCTGAATTATACTGTGTGTATGAGTATAGCCGTTTAATTGCGGTATTTGCTTGATAGTAGTATGCGGTGCCTCTATAAAAAACTCGTTAAAAAGTGAGGCGACTATTTGAGGCTGATCATATATAGTACCCTCTTTATTTATGATAACATTAGAATTATTTTTATTTTTGTTTGATAATTCCGCTATGACACGCCATGCAGACCTTACAGGGTTGTCAGAATCCATTATTTTATTTTGAAAATATAATTTTTTTGTATCCTTTATTAGACGATTATGATTCTTTTTTTGCCATATTGTAAGCCTCAGTCATGCTGGGACATATTTTTTTCATTAAAAAAAAGGTCTTTTAATTTAGAACTAGATACTCGAACTTCATCGTTTACCCATTTCTTATCTAATGATTTACTTTCATAACATTTTCGTTGGGGAAAATATAAGTTAAAATGGTATACAAAAATGTTGTTAAAATTAATAAATGCCTCATGAATATCCGTAATATTATAGAGATTTTCCCAAGATTTTAATCAACAGTTCGAAAATTATTGTCCTGAAAATTACCAATCAAATTTAGATTTTTCTGTTAACCAGCAAAATGTGCAGGAGAATTTTACTGCAAATTCTCAGTATTTGTACGAGAACTGCTAATTCTCAAGATACGTATGAGAATTATACTGCTAATTCTCAAAATTTACGTGGAGACTATACTGTTATTCATCAGGATTTTAGGACAGGTGCGAAGCATCTCACGGATACTCCAACACAAATCAAGCAATTATCTCACCAAATACAAAATATGAATCTACGAGACCCGGAAGAAGAACAACGCTTCATACCGCAAATTCAAAAAACTTATATTATATTAAGGACTTCTACCAACACATTAAAAATTTTGATAGAAACCGTTGCTGGAATATCCATATTTAAACCAAATAATTGTAAATCAAGAAGATACCCGGAAAATATTATAATTCATAACCGATCAAGAATTAATTATTAATGAATCAATTTTAATTCCGTTTATACCCAACGATTCTCACAAATTGTAAATTTATAATTTGGACATAGAATTTAATGGCCTTTTAACTTTATGGAACATTACAAATATGTCATTGATTTTAAAAATAAAGAATTAATTACCAATTTTAAAATTTATCCGCTTTCTAAAGTAACAGAAAACTCACCAGAATCCGGAATTTCCAAGTTATGTCAAAATAAATTTCAAAATTCTATCCGATACGAAATTTCGATCGAACTTCGTAAAGAGAAAATATGTAAATTAAGATGTAATTTAGGTAACATTGACTCTATATTGCTAGCGCAGGAAATTGAAAAGGTACGCTTACCTAATGCTCTAGTAAAAATAAATGAGGAAGGCAAATTTGTCACAACCGTAATTAATGCAAACGCAGTTACTAAAACCATTCATTTTTGCAATTTAAACATGAAACCAATTCAAAAATTTAAAGCAATTTTTATTTTAAACGCTTAAAATTTTGACCCCCATATAGGACAGAATGGACCGAACATTCCAAATAAAAAATGAACTGCGCTTGGACCATCTAAACGAAGAAGTAAAAACGCAGCTTTCCATAGACTTCCAAAACATATTCTACTTAGAAGGAGATAACCTGACTTTAACAAACGAAATTAAACACGCAATCGACACATAATTCTAAACCTATTTTTACAAAATCTTATCGGTATCCCCAAATTCACAAAGAAGTTAAAAATCAAGTTTCAAAAATATTAAATCAGGGTATTATCTAACATTCAAGCTCATTCTGGTCCTCCTCTCTTTGGGTAGTTCCCAAAAAATTTGATGCTTCTGGCACACAAAAATGGCACGTTGTAGTTGACTCAACGAAGTAACAGTCGGTGATAAATATCCTCTGTCTAATATATCGGATCTTTTAGATTAGCTTGGAAAATATCAATATTTACCACTTTAGATTTGGCATCGAGATTTCACCAAATTGAAATAAATTCCGAGGATATACAAAAAACAGCTTTCACAGTTGAAAACAGCCATTACGAGTTTTCGCGCATGCCTTTTGGACTAAAGAACGCCATCAACTTTTCAAAGAGTGATGGATAACATTCTACTTGAAATTCAAAGCCAAAGATGTCTATAAGGACGACATTATCATTTATTCACCTACCATCCACAAGCACATTTCTCGCGTAACCGAGGCATTCAAACGCCTTCAAAAAGCTAATTTAAAAATACAACCTGACAAATGCGAATTTCTACGCAAGGAAGTCGCATATTTAGGACATTTAATAACAAAGGACGGTGTAAAACCTAACCCGAGTAAAGTAGACGCTATTTTAACCTTTCCACAACCTAAAGACCAATTTTTAAGACTCGCAGGTTATTATCGCAGGTTCATTCCAAACTTTTCTAAAATCACTAAGCAAGCCAATGACCATACTTTTACAAAAGGACGTTCCCTTCAACTTTGATAATGATTGCCAAAATTCATTTACCAATCTCAAACAAATATTGACCACATCACCTATTTTAATATATCCAAATTTTGACGAACCCTTGGTATTAACTACGGATGCAAGCGCATTCGTGATAGGCTCAACACTCTCATAGGGACCAATTGGTAAAAATTTATCCATTGCTTATGCTTCCCGAATTTTATGCAATGCTGAAACTAAGTACTCAACAATAGAACGCGAGCTTTTAGCCATGTTTGGTCAGTTAAGCACTTCAGGCCATATTTATTTGGTAGAAATTTCAAACTAATTACGGACCATTGACCACTCACCTGGTTATTTTCCATAAAAGACCCAGGAAGTAGATTAGCACGCTGGCGTCTAAAATTCGGATAATACGCTTATGAAATCGTGTATAAACCCGGTAAAATTAACAAAAATGCCGACGATTTATATAGAATAAAAATAAATCAATTTTTGAACTGTCCCAAATTTAATTCTAAAATTTTAGCCGCAAATAAGGACGATATAGACGTCGATGAGAACACAAATAATGAAATTACAGACGAACAAATCGCTCACGAATTCGACACCTTTATTAATTTATATAAAACAAAATGACATCGATTATTCCAAAATTCAATTTTCTAACAAGCACTTGCTAGACAGGGAAAATAACAACCTTATTACGTTCTTTCAACAAAGTAACTTACAAGATCTTCATAATATAATAAATTGAAGATATTTTCGAGGAACACCTGATTTCCATAATATTAAATTTAACACCGTCTCAAGCAAAACTATCAGGAAATGGGAGTACTTTATCATTCCTTTACCTTTCTACCCAGATCCTGTTAATAGAACTTAATTTTTTACATTATTTAAATATCAAAACGAATTTGACCTCACACAAACGTATCATGTAGAAAATAACTTAGACCTGCCAATATTAGAAATTTTATCAATCATTTTTGCAAAAAAAGATTTAAAATTAGTAATTTTCCTAAATATTGTACAAGTAGCTGATGAAGAGCAAATTCCAATAATATTAGATCAAAATCACTCAGGTAAAAATAATCTACATCGAGTAAAAATGAAACGATAAGAAAATTAAGAGAAAAATACAATTGGAACAGATTAACTAATGATAAGAATTGTGAAACCTTTCAAAATTCAAAAGATTGTCGTAAGAATCTTAGCAATCCATTAGTAATTACGGAAACTTCGAGAACGCTGTTAGAAAGAATTAATATATCTTGCAACTTTATCAGAAATAATACGAATTCACAAAACCGAAAATCCGAACTAACATCCGTTTACAATTTTACCATATATGCAGTAGTTTGTTACAATAATTCGGCAAACAAATCGCATGGTTTTACTTCATACGAATTAGTTTTTGGTCATACCTCAATCGACCTACCGAAACTTTGTCCAACCAAAAAGAATTAATAACTAAATACGTCCGAGATTTAAATAATAGAAAGTATATATATGTAAATGAGTCACAAGTTAATGACAAATTGCAAAATAAATTTAACGGCCATTTCGAAATAAACGAGAGTTTTTAAAATTCAGCAATCTTGTATAACCCTAATACTAATCAAACAAATAAAGTAAATTTCGACAGAATGAAATTCTATTCTGAAAGTTAACTTTGGTTTCAGGTTAGTGATGCTGCTTGGATCAGCTACGTTGGAAGTCTCCCAATATAAAATCATGCCCATAAGCAATACTATAGGAATTTACTACCATGAAACATAGTAGTGACAAACGATAAATGGACATTATTGGTACACAAAAACATTTCTTCCTTAAATCGATCTTTTGAGAAAAATGACAAGACTTTAGACATCATCATATACACGCTATTTACAATATAAACACTTTCCTAAGTGAAGTTAAAACTCACCTTAGTCTTTTAACACAAATTTCCAAAAGCATGCAACCAAAATTTAACGAAGTTCATCTTAATACAAAACGGTACAAAGGTGGAATTTTAAACATATACAGGGTGATCTACCACGAGTGTGCCAAACTTCAGAGGCTGGTAATTTATCAAAAAATAAATGGATTTTTATTAATCAACATATGTCCTAAAACGCATAATAAGGGAGCTACAACCCCTTGAAGGTGGTTGATGAATATCAATTTTTCGATTATAAGTGCGATATGGTGGTGATTAAAAAAAATGAAATTTTCATACATTACGGCCCCGATATAGGCGCATAAAATTACAAATTTCGGAATTAACAGCTTGCTTTATTGAGGTAGTTTTGAAGGGTGAGGGGTAGTTTTTTACCCCAAACTTTTTTGACGTCACTTCCGAAGCAAAACTTTTAAATAATATTATTTCCCATGCAATGACTCAGAAAAAAGTATTTTTCAAAATTTCTATCACATCAGCCGTTTTTGAATAATTTGCGTTGAACGGCAATAAGGTTTTTCATGTGAAACAAACAACATTTTTATTACAAAATTAAAAATCAATATACAACACAGAAATAACGTACTTAATAGCTAAAAGAGTAACTTAACTGTTCAAAATAACCTCCTTGAGCACGAATACATGCCTGACAACGACGAATAACTGAATTATTAATTTCAGCCATGTCACCATTGTTTGTGATATAAGCTAAACTATTATTGATCCTTTCCGTCAAGTGCTAAATATTATTTATTTTCTCAAAATAAACTAACTGCATGTATTCGTGCTCAAGGAGGTTATTTTGAACAGTTAAGTTACTCTTTTAGCTATTAAGTACGTTATTTCTGTGTTGTACATTGATTTTTAATTTTGTAATAAAAATGTTGTTTGTTTCACATGAAAAACCTTATTGCCGTTCAACGCAAATTATTCAAAAACGGCTGGTGTGATAGAAATTTTGAAAAATACTTTCTTCTGAGTCATTGCATGGGAAATAATATTATTTAAAAGTTTTGCTTCGGAAGTGACGTCAAAAAAGTTTGGGGTAAAAAAACTACCCCTCACCCTTCAAAACTACCTCAATAAAGCAAGCTGTTAATTCCGAAATTTGTAATTTTATGCGCCTATATCGGGGCCGTAATGTATGAAAATTTCATTTTTTTAATCACCACCATATCGGACTTATAATCGAAAAATTGATATTCATCAACCACCTTCAAGGGGTTGTAGCTCCCTTTATTATGCGTTTTAGGACATATGTTGATTAATAAAAATCCATTTATTTTTTTGATAAATTACCAGCCTCTGAAGTTTGGCACACTCGTGGTAGATCACCCTGTAGTGTGACGTACTTCGTTGTTCTACACAATATCAGAAGTGTCACTTTGACGCCCAACACTACGGCGGTGCTCACGATACGGATATCTCGGGCGCCAGTTTCTGTTTAGAGTGCAGAAACACCACTTTACTCTATCGGCGGGACGATAGATGCCGGGCAACTACAGTGAAGAAACGGATAAGCCAGGGGTCGGGAAAAGGGTAACTTACGCACTACAGCTAATGAGACGACTCTCATTCAATATATTTACATTTATTCTACACACTAAATATTATTTACACTATATATACATCTTAGTAACTACAACTTATTCTACCAGCGGTATTATGATAGGTGAGCGGGGAAAGTAAGCGGGCGTACGGGTGGTGCGACGAGGTAATACGGGACTAAGCAGGAAAACGGTGACCAGCAATAACTAATCGGCCATAAGCAGACGGCGGACGGATACCAGGAGGGGAAGCAAGCGCCAATACAAGCACACTATGACTATCTATGGCGGTTATTTACTATGGCTTGGCTGATGGATGGTTCCGGACTTATGATATGCCGAATCTAGTACCTCAAAGTCACCCTGCAAAATATGACGTGCTCAGGTGTCCTGGAGGGCACGCGGTATAACGCGGTTACGTTTGGGGGGGGGAAGGAGTGGCAAGCCTGACAGTGGCAAATTTAAAACGACTACGGTAATGTCAAACTCCAAGTAACCCTGCTGAATATGACGTGCTAAGGTAGCCTAGAGGACACGCGGTTACGAACGATTCCTCCAAGTCACCCTGCAGAATATGACGTGCTCAGGTAGCCTGGAGGACACGCGGTTACAAATGATAGTACCCCCAAGTCACCCTGCAGAATATGACGTACTCAGGTGGCCTGGAGGACACGCGGTTAACGCGGTTTCGTTTGGGGGGGGAAGGAGTGGCAAGCCTAACAGTTGCAGATTTAAAACGACTACGGTAATGTCAAACTCCAAGTTACCCTGCAGAATATGACGTGCTTAGGTAGCTTGGAGGATACTCGGTTACGAAAGTACCTTTAAGTCACCCTGCAGAATATGACGTGCTCAGGTGACCTGGAGGACACGCGGTTACAAATGATAGTACCTCCAAGTCACCCTGCAGAATATGACGTGCTCAGGTGGCCTGGAGGACACGCGGTTAACGCGGTTCTGTTTTGGAGGGGGGGGAAGGAATGGAATGCTTACCAGTTGGAAATTTAAAAAACGACTACGGTAAGGTCAAACTCCAAGCTACCCTGCAGAATATGACGTGCTCAGGTAGGCTGGTGGACACGCGGTTAACGCGGTTATGGTTCCAACCTTTAGCCACTCTCCCGTTCTATGGAAGGGTATGGCGGATACGTCTTTGCGCTCGCGGACCCCACGGACGGGGCGGTCGCGTTTTACAAACTCTAAACAATGTCCGGAAAATACTCACCAGCCAAGTAATACCTTTTATTTACCAAACCTTTATCAAACCTTGCTACCTACTTCCGTATCCTGGGCTGCTTCCTCTCTGGAGCGGTCGTTGTCGGCACGTCTGGTCGGTACTGGCGGCAGCAACGTACTGTCCTGGATGCTCTGAAAAATCCTCAAGCTACTAAACTCTGCCAAAGGCAGAAGCCAGACGGGAACTAACTTGTCTGTTTCCAGTCTCGGGGTCCTTCATGGTAGGGCGGGCACAGGAGTGCCGGGGGCAATATGCGCGACTCGCGTTTCGCGATTCACGTACTGCCGGCAGCTCGGCATACTTGGAATGTTTATACAAACGGATCAATGCTACCTATCTTATAATTAACAATTATACTATTATTAATGAGCAACTGACAATACCACTATTAAGGGCGCAGTACTACAATGTTTAAAATATCTTTTGAATAGCACCTCGTTACATAATTTAATTCTATAAAATAATCACTTCGTTACAATAGGTACAATTTTTAAATCAATATCCGAAAACTTTGATTCCGAAGGTGGTGAATATTACGCTAACTGCATCAATAAATTAAATAGAGATGAACGCGAATTAGAAAACTTGCTGAAAAACCAAATTTCAGTGACAACGTCAGTCATTAGAAACTCCAACTCGACCATTCAGAAATTACAAATTGACGAAGAAACATTTAACGATGATAGCAAAGAAATTGAGGATCTTAAATATGCAACATGATATACAAATAGTCAGAATAAAATTAAAATTTCTAAAAATTTATGAACAAATAATTGCTAGTTATTTGTACATTGAAAATGATCTAAACAATTTAGTAACATTTGCACGATTAAAATTTATTCATACCTTTATTCACAAAATTTGCAGAAAAATAATTTGCTACTAAAATTATCAAAAGTTGCTCAATACTTGGATATTATTGAACTCCAAGCATTTCAAACTGATTCTACTTTAATTTTTGTTTTAAACATGCCATTGGTAACCTCCAAACCTATACAGCCTATCAGTTAAATCCCATTCCCATTCTGGATAATAGAACTGGGTTGCACCATATTTTGTCAGTCTCAAAAATATATCGCAGATGATGATTCCTCGATGTTCATACCTATTCCGGGCTTGAAATAATGTCGACAACTTAACATTGGAAGCAAATTATGTTCAAACTTGTTTGTCTACCTGATTGACAACACCGGCATCTACGAAGCTAGGAATTTCAAAAATCTTAGGGTCCTACCTGAAAACTGCCAAACTTCTTTTATTATGTCAAGGTCACAATGGCCAAAAACTTCAGGAAAACACTTGGTTAGTCATCATTGCATGTTATCATCAACTGTCCAAAGAGAAATTCAAAAACCGAAATCATTACCAAAAACTTTATAATAAAATTACAACCCAAGCAAGTTCAGACTAAGTATTAGATGTTAAGGATAACACCCATCCTATCCAAATCCGATATGAGTGCTGTAACGAACTTCCAAACAAAATTCAGTTACCAAAATTAAAGCCACTGAAACTAAGCAATCTGAACACAGTAGGTCTCGAGATTGCCAAGCATAAATTGGATCAATACTCGAAGGATTTGGACGACCTAATCAACTATCGTTTATTTCCAAACGCATCTCCTGGTTCACATATTTCATAATCACACTAATTTTTGGACTACTATTCCTCTATGTATTTTGTAAGTGTAAAACAAAAAGAAGACGCAGATTAGCCATCAACACAACTATATCACATCCACCTCCACCGGGACCTTGTAAAACTTTCAGATCTTCCGCTAACGTACTCCCTGCAAGAAAGCGACCTACGATTCGTGAAGAAGAGGAAAATGAAACAACAGAGCTCACCTAAATAGACTCTGCGTATTTTGTGCCTTATTGTGGACCTCTATAATTCATTGTGGATATTATTGACTTCAGTGATTTTTTTTATTTTATTTTTAAAACTTTAATCACTTTTATTCTATAACGCTTAGTGCTGTGTACTTACGTTTTGCATTTTTACATTTTATATTTAATTTTTATCACGTTTTACATTATTTTACATTTTCAGAATGTACATTTTTACATATTGCTACTTTTGCACCTTTACGCTTATAAATTACCTTCATATTTTGCATTTCAAATGTTTAGTTTTAATTTTCATTCGAATAATATTTTACATTTTTAGATTTCATGATTTCCATACCATGTTTTTCATTTTGCACAAATTGTTGCATAAACACCAACTTTTTTAATAAACAAGAAATTGTTATATAAAATCTACACCACTGTATATTAAAATATACGGCCTTGGCTTCACTTCATAATAGCTCAGAATATCATATTACACCTACATTGCAGATAACAAATTCTCTCTTAGAATTACAAATTGTTAATCAGCACTTGCTGTTTCAAGCTGAGAAACGCTTATCTAGCGAAAGCTTATAAATTAGCTCCATAACCTATGTAAGTTTAGTTTTATACTCATCATGTTCTAATATTATATTCCATTATTTCTTCAGACTCTACGTTGACTCTTAATTAAATATACTATTTTTAAAAATATAAGATGTATACTGCCGTGTTAATTTGAAAGGGCGTATCTACACTATGACAAATTGTTGGGAAATAGGGATTTAGTGTTTTTTACTATGCCATAAAAATGAGCAACGAATAGCAAAGTTTTCTATTTTACATAAATAGATATTTGGCTGTTATATTTAATTAAAGGTATGATTATATTAAAATATAATTCCTTGGTGAGTTTTGATAGATACGCCCATTTAATTTAACATTGTTTTGGATATTGATCGCAGAATATGGCGTAACTACAAGGTAATCATAATGTATTGGTGCACTATTTAGTTGATGTGGTACCTTTTTACTTTATTATATTCATATACTTTAATGGTAAATAAAGATTATAGTACCTAATAAAATAATAGAATGATTGGTGAAATATTTTATTGAAATATTAAAATATAAACCTTATCTAACATCAAATACTTTTTTATAGATATACTAAACAAAAACACTTATTTATTATTGAAGCAGTTATAATTCGTCATCGGTCAGATCATTACTAGTTGTTGAACTCACAGGAAGTTCTTGCCAAAACGTAAGTCCACTCGGAGGCATAATTTCACAGAGCTTACTTATAATTTGGTTTTTTCTTCCCTCTATGATTCCTCTAGGATACGTTTTGTGGACTGGTTTTGTTATTCCCATCTTTTGAGATTTAGCGGTCAAGAAATTCAGTTCAGTTTCTGGTCCTTTAAAGTCAGTTTTATATTTTAGCGTGTTCTTGCCTCTTTCAAAATTTATTTCAACCATATTACTAAGATATGGTCTGGGATTTATTTTATTCAGTTTGTATATTGAGACATGATCACCCCATTTGAAAAAGTTCACCACATGAAGTTCTATGATTTGCACATTTGATAATGGTTTCCTAATGGAGTCAATAAATCTTTGAAGTCATAAACTTTACCTTTTTTTTACAAACTCTATCATATGTACCACCCATCTTGTGTCCTTTTTTTAACCTTCTCAAATTTAGCTTTTTTCTTTCCATGACTGTTTTATCAAATCTATTTTCTCGAATTTTCCCCTTTTTCGTGTATATTTTTTTATCGGATATATCCATGGCAATGTTTAATATTTTATCAAGCTCTATAGAAAAATATATGTAGTTGCTATTTTCATTACCAACAAAGGACGTACTAGGTCTAAGAAAATCATCGTTTTTATTTTCCATTAAATTTTTAAATCCAGGATCAACTAAATTGTTATCATTTTGATTAATTGGTAAAGTGGGGCACGTATTTGTATGTCATTTAATATTTTAATTTTTTTTTGTAAAGGGACGATTCGTTTATCTTCTGATTCTGAATCTGAGTTTGTACCCTCAATTTCAAGCACATAATCTTCATCAATATTTTCTTTATTAATTAACTGTTTCGGCCGAGATTGTTTTTGGCGTCTAATAGAATCAGCTAGATTCTTGTTTAATGCAAGTGTTACCATTTTCTTTGCACAAGAAGCCATTATACATTAAACTAAAAAGAAAAAAAATTGTGATTAAATATCAATAATTAATAACGAAATGTTTCGTAAAAGCGTTTCTCGATTAGTGTAATATTTCTTACCTATATTATCACATCTAATAGTGTCCAAAATATTGTTTAATAATATGTACAAAGTTCATTATTCACAAAGCAAAACAGTTGAAATCAACAATGATACAGATACACTGTAATAAATGATGAAAATACTGACACTGACAGTCCCCCTAGTAGCCGTATTTGAAATCTGCAGCTTGTCATTTTAATAAAAATGGGCGTATCTACAACAGTGGCCAGTAGATGCGCCTGTTTTATTTAATATTACTAGATGCGCCTATTTTGTCTAACATTACAATACATATATCAGATACGCCTTTTTTTTGGAAGCCTGTATTAAGGTATGTATGTGTATTTACGCCATTATTCTTTAACGAAATGATAAAGTTTTGTGCAAGGAATAACATATAGTGATTATCTCAAATTTCCGGAAAATTGCAGATACGCCCTTTCAAATTAACACGGCAGTATATTATATATCTATGTATACCGATGTGGGTAGGTCTTTTTACCACATTAGCAAACCGATCAGATGTGGCACCTTTGTCACATATATTAAATTATTAAATTTATATATTACATTAAGATATTAACACAAAAAAAATACATAATTATTACTCTTACATATACATATACATTACATACAAAGACCAAAATCAAATAAAAATTTTTTATTTGATTTCGGTCTTTGACTAAGAACATTGTTAAATTTTAATCTGTTATGTGTCTGATGTCTACATATATGTATATTTTATTGACTTTCAAATTGATTGGTCTTGTAATTGTTATGCCTACAGACGTGGTTTTTAAAAAAAAAATTTCTGTTGTGGAATTTTACATCATTATTTAGCTATTAAGCGCTGAAGAAGTTTAAGCATATTAAACGAAACGTAGGCAAGGTAGCGCTTTATTTTAACCTATTGTCCTGGTTTCGACAATTTCAACCTGTAGAAGAGTTTTCAAGGCCACAAATTTCACTTTTTAATTACAAAAATATATTCATACAAAAAACTTTTAAATACGCAACAGCGATAACGTGATGTATATATTCCTCTAGACAATAAGAGAGCAAATTTTTTGATTAAAAAAAAATTATCTATACGACCATCACCAACTCCCGTTTTATATAATGCATACTTAATGGAGGATTGCAAATCCTTATGTTCACTATATTTATAAATACCTTATATAATATAATAATAATTTCCAGACCACAATTTAAATACTAAGTACAATTTTTTTTGGGTTATTAGGTCCAATGTAATTAAAACACTATTGTATTAACTTGCCGACGTTTCGGTATAATTTATTACCATCCTCAGGACACTGTAAGATATAAATAAATTGATTGTAAGTTATTCTATAACTATATGGGTGATAAATTCTAATCCAAACTAATAGTGAAGAAATAATATTGAACAGTTAATTAATTATTCTATACCAGATTGTAGAAAACATGTACTTATTTTAGGCACTTCAATTATTATTTAGAATTAGTTATAGGTTAGTGATATATAAAATTTATAAACAAATAGGTACTCACATTAAAATTTAGTGTTTCTCGTGCATAAAAAACATAATGGCAGGAACATACTTTGTAACTATAATATTGAGTTTATTGAAAAATACTCAGTATATCGGCGCATACAGAAATGAAAATTTTTTATATATTTCTTTAAATGTGTGCTAAAAAAATAATCTCATTAGTGTCACAGCCTCGACGAGAATAACACACATTTAAAGAAATATATAAAAAAATTTTCATTTCTGTATGCGCTGATATACTGAGTATTTTTCAATAAACTCAATATTATAGTTACAAAGTATGTTCCCGCCATTATGTTTTTTATGCACGAGAAACACTAAATTTTAATGTGAGTACCTATTTGTTTATAAATTTTATATATCACTAACCTATAACTAATTCTAAATAATAATTGAAGTGCCTAAAATAAGTACATGTTTTCTACAATCTGGTATAGAATAATTAATTAACTGTTCAATATTATTTCTTCACTATTAGTTTGGATTAGAATTTATCACCCATATAGTTATAGAATAACTTACAATCAATTTATTTATATCTTACAGTGTCCTGAGGATGGTAATAAATTATACCGAAACGTCGGCAAGTTAATACAATAGTGTTTTAATTACATTGGACCTAATAACCCAAAAAAAAATTGTACCTTATATAATATTTATTAATAAAACAAAAAGCAATATCTTCTAGGTTTGTTAAAACTGTACCTTTATATTTCTACATGCTATTGGTAAGTATGTAATTATACAGAAAAAAGTTGCTATCAGCTTGTCTCGTTTTGAAGTCAAAGCGAATTAAGTATAAAAGTTTTCGTTCAATGTTTACTAACTTTTACACCGTTTCTATGCCGTTTATTCCTCATGGTCGTTCTATATTTTCACCTGTGATTTTCTCGAAAACTGCTAATCTTAGAAAAAAAGTCTGAAGTTCTGGACCGCTTTTTCACTGAAGTTAATTCACTTGAAGAATTTGGTGTTCATTTTTTTTTTTTAAATCTCCATCAGAGAGTAAATGTAGCACTGGCGACCCTGATTGAAAGGTAAGCAATTTTCTAAACACTATGTGGCCATTAACCACTGCGACCAAATAAGTGCGGTGTAGTGTTTCTAGAACTGTGGTTGGGATATGGCTGTGAAATATAATGATGAAAATTAATACTTACTTTTTTATTTTAACGTGTTGTGCGCAACATAACTTTAATCTTTGATATATAATATTTTGATAATCTCCGTTGTACATTAATTCGCCTTCTTTTATATTCTCATAACCTTCTGAAATTCTTAGTGTATGTTCGTTTAATAAATACCATTGAAACTTCAACTGGCACATTATATACGTTAGGAATAAAACACTATAAGCAATTCCATAGCCAAATAATAAAGATATCATATAGTACAATATAGAAAGTGGAAAAAACCAGGAACCTAAATAATGGTGGAAAATCACGAGAGAAGGAATATAGTCTTCCTCGTCTCCAACTAATGGTAAAACAAAGACTAAATGGTTAACTATAGATGACAGTACCACTAAAACAGCAGCTATTTTTATGATTTTACATTGTCGTAATATTTTGTCTTGGGTTTGGGCACCTGCGGCATTTGTACACCAGCACAGTTCAAATGTGATTTTTATTACACTCTTAATCCTCCTGCTAAGCATTAATGAAGAGATTAGTGACAAGAATCCCTACAAAATACAAATATGTTAATCTATACAATGCACTGTTGTGCAAAAATTCATTGTTGAAACTAATAATTGTATTTTTTAATACATGGCTTTAGATCGAACTTCAAATTATACACACAACCTGACTGGAGTAAAAATTCAAATAATGTGTACTCAGTGGCGCACTTATGGAAAATGCGTTCAAAAAGGTGCATATTAATTAATAATAATAATAATAATAATATGTCAGGCTAATCCAAGCCAACAAGCCTGACATCGTCCTCCTCGACCATCAACTCAAGGTGATGTATGTCATCGAGTTCTTGGCACCTGCCGAGAAAAACATCACCTTGAAGGAGGAGGAGAAACGGAACAAATATCGCGATCTCCGGTACGAGCTCCAAGTGCTGTACCCAGGCTACTCGGTAAAAATGGTCGTCCTTATAATCGGTGTAATCGGAGGGATAAAGCCTACGCTGCTCTCGGAACTGAAGATCATACCGGCTTGCCAAAAATCAGCCGAGTGGCTGGCAGGCCAAATGCAGAAGGCGGCCATTCTGGGTTCTCTCCGTCTGCTTAGGGCACACGAATCTGGTATCTACAGTCATTAACCCTGCGGGATGTGGGGAGCGGCTGTAGTTGATGCGCCGGCGCGACTCCCGTGAGGCATCGGAGGCCACGGGAGGACTGACCGGCATCGGGAAACCGAAAATAAATAAATAAATAAATAAATAAAAATAAAAATAAAAATAATAATAATAATAATAATAATAAAAAAAAATAATAATAATAGGATCCGAGCGCTCATGGCGATAAAGAAAACATTAAAGAGGCGAGTGAGGAGTATGGAACAAAACAATTTGTTCCGTACAAATCCTTCCCGCCTCTTTCAAGAGCCACAGCGTGTTGTCGAGAATCCGCCAATTGTAGACGGTGTCGAAACCTTCTGGAAGGGAATCTACGAAACGACGCGTCCATTCAATAGCGGCACTCCACCAATTGCACACTTCGAGGCTCAGTGCCACAGACATCTTCAAGAGCCAGAAGAAGTGTGCCCGGCAATCAGTACGGAGGAAGTCCAACAAGCACTTGCTGGTACCAAGAACTTCGCTGCCCCGGGCCCAGAAGGCATTAACAACTGGTGGTGGAAGAAATTTCCTTCCACTCACCGCCGTCTGGTGCGAGTTTTCAACTTATGGTTGAACGAGGGGCAGCAGATTCCGGACTGGTTCGTCGAGGGACGTACTGTGCTTATCCCCAAAAAGGGGGATTTTTCCGACCCGAGGAATTATAGGCCGATCACTTGCCTCAACTCCTGCTACAAGATATTTACACGTATCTTGTATGCTAGGACACTGAGGTCTATTGATCCGGTCTTCCAGCAGATACACGAACAGCGTGGTGCCAAGAAGGGCATGGCAGGTTGCAAGGACAGCCTGCTGATAGACTGCTGTATTGCACAGGATTCTGTGCAATACCAGCGGAATCTATCGATGGCCTGGATTGATTACCGCAAGGCATTTGATACAACATCGCACGAGCTATTGTTGTACTTGCTTGAATGTCTTGCGGTACCAGCACCACTAGTGAGATGCATAGAACAGTAGAACAGCTGCTGTCGCTCTGGAAGGCCCGCTTCACCATAACATCAGGTGCACAGCGGGTCACGACAGAGCAGGTAGCACTTAGGAGAGGAGTTTTCCAGGGTGATTCCCTGAGTCCTCTCCTCTTCTGCATCTCACTGCTGCTGTTGTCTGTTGGGCTCCACCAAACCTGCAGATATCAATGTGAACCACCCAGCGACCGGAGGCATAAGGTCACTCATCTATTCTATATGGATGACCTTAAACTTTATGCCTCCGGAGAGCGCGAACTACAAAACGCTCTTAGGGTGGTCGAAGAATATACGCGGGCAATTGGTATGGAGTTTGGGTTGGACAAATGTGCAGTCGTCCACCTCAAGAGAGGGCGATGAGGGGAATTCCCTGAAGATGCGCAGCTCGCAGACGGAAGCATCCTAAGACATCTGTATGTCGGAGAGACCTATACCTACCTGGGTGTGCAACAAAGGCACATCCAGGATGTAACAGAAATAAAAGATTGTCTCCGCGGCAAGTACAGACACAGTCTCCGAAAGATTTGGTCTTCCGAACTTTCGGGGAAGAACAAGGTGTCTGCAACTAACATGCTTGCCGTTCCGGTTCTGCTCTACTCCTTCGGAGTAGTAAAATAGACGGTAGATGAGCTGCGCCAATTAGACAGAATTACCCGCAAGATGATGAATATTCACAGAAGTATTCATCCTAGATCGTCCGTTCCTCGTGTGTACCTCCCACGTCAACGGGGGGGGCCGAGGGCTCTTGAGCCTGGAGTGTACGCATGGCAGAGTAGTACTGAGGCATGTAACAGCCTCAGGAGCTCAGATCCCCTCTTGCAGTTCATAAAACATCACGAAACTGTAAGAGTGGGAGCAGGATTGTTCAAGGCAGCAAAAAGAGCCGCAGATGGACTCGGTCTTGCATTTGACATCAGGCGAGGAGGCCGGCGAGGTACTGGTGTTGAGTCAGTCACCGAACTTCAGCCAAATCGTCTGAAAACCCGAATTAGAGCTGCCGAAGAGGAAAATCTGTTTCGGCAGCACGTCGATAAACCCCAGCATTGTGTCTTCTATAAGAACATAGAAACGCTGGGTTTATCGACCAGGCTGACATTCGCCTTTCTAAGGTCGGCCGGGTGTTCCGTTCAAAAACGTCACTGTGCGGAATATAATGATAAATAAACACTAACCTCCAAATATCTATCTGGTTCCCAATTGTTTATAATAGAGTATTTTTTAGTAGGTGAAGAATTTCTGTTTAACCTTTGGTCGATCTCATATTATTTGTGATATAATATGAATTTATTTTAGTTACTTTCATATCTTATTTTATAAAGTTTGATTTTTTATATCAAACTAGTTTACCTCCTTGATAGAGACAGGAAGATAAGCCATTTTAATAATCCACTTTGTACCGGCAACACCTCTTGGCAGACATTCGATAACATCAATCAACTTTTGAAATGTTATCTTAATTTACTAGTGTTGTGAACAACCATCAGGTAATACTAATATTTTTAAATGATTTATTTTTCTTGCAAGTTCTCTTCAAGATGTATATTTTTAAGGAAAAGTTAATAATTAATTTTTCTAATTTTTTTGTGAAGATGTGACACATGTTCTAATAATATGTTTCTATTTATTCCTTTCTTAAATACATAGTCTGAAGCCGGCTTAAAATCTGATATAATTCATTGCTAATATTAATCTGTTAAAACTAATATAACTCATAGCTAAAATTTTGAATAAAATTCCTAAATTATTCATCGTTAATAAAATTTATCTGGAATTTCTTTTGTGAATTTATATTTCACACTCTTCCAATTTCATTTGGACATTAATATTTGCACATTGGCAAATTAAAAAGTCACGATTCTTGGATCCAGAGGATTAGTTCCGTGGATGTTTTATTTGGATGACCAGAATTCATCTGTAACTGTAACGTGATATGAGCTCCACAATTTTGAGTAACGTTTCATTTCATCGGTAGACTATGTATTAAGAAACTAGGTATCCATACCAGAAGAGAAAACGTTAACTTCAAGACTCACGCCACCATTTCCATCACAGGTCAGCCTTCGCTGGAGTGTGGCAAGTTATTTTCTTTTTTGATTGTGTTCGGTGAACGAGTTTCACCCACTCGTAATAAATTATTGTATATATATTTGTCGGTAATTCTAGATTACCATTTTGTGGAAAAAAATACTAAGCTGTTGATTTAATAAATACTTAATTTTATTAATTTTTAATCTTTATTCTGTCTCTACCTTAGACAGAAATTCTGTAGGTTCTGAGTTGAGGGGATGAAAAAGTAATCACTGGTAAAACTGCAGATGGCGCCCTTAAAATAAAAATAATTTTTTATATTACTTAATCATCCTCGCCTACTACTCATTGATAGAATTATTTGAAGTGAATAATAGTGAACCAAGGTCTCAAGGAAACAAGAAACGCACGGCCCTTGCCTCCCAAAAAAATCAGGAAATTTCTTCGCTTTCCTTGTCAATAAGAATAGTTCTTATTGACAGGTAAAGTGTCCCCGCTCCGATGCCGGCCGTAAATGCGTGGACACAGCGAACGCCGGCCAGCCCACCAGCACATGAAGCCTACACACAGGAAAGAAGATACGTAGCCACTACCCAGGCCGCTAGCCCCCTAATTAATAACGAATTCAACAATTTAATAAACGAAATGAACAAATTAAATAGTAAAATCAATTTAAAAGAAACTATTAAAGCAATAGCCGAGCTAAACAGAATGCTACACTCCGTTACTGATCCAATTCAAATTATAATGGTAATACAGGAATATACCATAAACGTTCTACCAAAATATAACATTACAAATTCAACATAATGAACTGGAACAGTAACGGAGTAATTAATAAAATAAATGAACTCAAAGCATTCATAAATGAACACAAAATTGATATAGTAATAATTACGGAATCAAAACTAAATAACTCACATCATGTTAAAATCAATAACTTCAATATATACAGGAAGGATAGACCGAACAATCGGGGAGGAGGTGTGGCTATACTCATCAAAAAGAGTATACCACACTCCCTCCTCGATAATTACAACACTAGCATTGAACATATTGCAATAAAACTGAGCGATGACACCGTCATCGTGGCCGCTTATAACCCTCCTAATAACAGAATATCGCAAGCTGATCTTACTAATATCACTCAAGCAAACAAGGTAATTATAATAGGGGACCTGAATGCCAGACACACGTCGTGGCGTAATAACAGGTCCAACAGAAGCGGTGTCGCCCTGCGAGACTTTGCACTGGCGGAAAATATTGCAATTTTAATCCCAGATAACCCCACCCATTACCCAGCAAACAATTCAACCCCCAGTTACATTGATCTCGTAGTAAACAAAAATTATCCTTATCCTATACAACCCATATCCCTCCCCCCTACTCTCCAGCGACCACAACCCCATTACATTTACAATACAAGACACAAACATAAACACACATAGCAGACTAATATACAACTACAAAACGACAAACTGGACAATATATAAACGCCACGTAAACTCGACATTAACAATAAACAATAACATGAACACTAGACAAGACGTAGACAACGAAATACAAAAACTCACGAGCGCGCTGCAAGCCGCACGTGATAAAACAACAAAAAAAGATAATACAAAAACTACGAGAAGAACTACTGCCGGACGACCTGCAAAATCTTATAAAATTTAAAAATAAAATACGCCGGCAATGGCAGAAATATAGACGGACAATAGACAAACATAGACTAACAGACATACAACAAACAGTGAACAACAGACTGACAGAACACAAAAACGCTGTTTGGAGACATAGAATACAGGGACTATCTAGACAAGACAACTCGTTATGGAGAATGACAAAATTGCTACGAAAACCTTACAATACGATACCTACACTGATACATAACGGACACTCATACATGCAAGATGCAGAAAAGGCTGAAATACTAGCCGAGCACTTGGAGCAAGTGCACACAGCTCAACCAGACACGACAGAACAGCACGAAATAATAAATAATGACGTAGACGAAATACAAGACCACTATACAATACCCCCACGGAAACTGACTAAATTACTCACGTCACCACAAGAACTAAAAGAACTTATTAGACATTTACCAAACAAAAAAAGCCCCCGGACCCGATAATATCCCCAATATAATCCTGAAACACCTCCCTACCAAAGCCTTAGTCATCCTCACCCATATTATAAACAATATCATAAAATTGCAATATTTTCCTCCAAGATGGAAAATTGCCGTGGTGGTTCCGTTCTTAAAACCAAATAAAAATGCACAAGATAAAAATAATTACCGACCAATCTCATTGCTCAACGCAATGAGTAAAATAGCAGAAAAAATTATCCTGAAAAGAATAAATCATATAATCAATAAAAAGCATCTTATCCCAGACAATCAATTTGGTTTCAGGAGCGGACACAGCACGGCACTTGCATTGTGCAGAGTCGTGCAGGACGTCATAGAAGGTTTTAATAAAAAGCAGTCGACCTGTATGCTTCTGTTGGACGTGGAAAAGGCTTTTGATACTGTTTGGCATTCAGGCCTCTTATATAAACTCAAAAATAATCTGGACTTACCACCTTATTTCGTAAGTCTTATTAAAAGCTATATTAACGACAGGAAATTCCGAGTAAGGGTCAACGATGCGGTGTCACCGCTCAAAAACGTGCGCGCAGGGGTTCCGCAAGTCACCGTCCTCTCACCTATCCTGTTTAACCTTTTCCTCTCAGATATACCTACACATCCCACCACAAAAACCATACTTTACGCAGACGATACGACAATATACGGACAATCCTTTTACGCACAAACGGCAACACAAAAAGTACGATACCACATGAACAGACTGACAGACTACTACAAAATATGGAAAATTAAACTAAACGAGAACAAGACAGAAACTATTACGCTGACAAAGAAATTCACGAACATAAAAACGTTCAACAAACTAAAAATAAACAACAAAACAATCACCGAAAAAGACACAGTTAAATACTTAGGAATCACACTTGATAAACGACTATTTTTTAAGCAACATATAATAAACACAATTAACAAAACATACGGTACATTGAGTAAACTTTATCCACTAATTAACAGACGAAGCATTCTAAAGACAGACAACAAACTATTACTATACAAAACGATACTAAGACCGACTCTGACCTACGCATGCGCAGCCTGGTGCCACATATCCGATACACAATACAAAAGACTACAGACACCACAAAATAAATTACTGAGACTCCTAACTAACTCAAACAGATATATAAACATGTTACAGCTACACAGACAATCTAACATAGAACTTATACAACCATACATATACGAAACTGCGACGAAATTTCTAACAACTAACACAAGAACCTCAAACTTGACAAGGGACTTGACTCACATAAGAAGATACGATAACATACCGCATACGCATAAATACATACACGAAAGACTACCACTGTATGACGAGCAACGGTAACAATAACAACAAACGGACAACATACTGTCATAATACCCCTCCTGTCTTACCAAATCACCCCGCCCCCCTCCCCCCCACATACACATAAAAGCAACAAAAATTAATAAAAAGTAGGTTTTTCTTTTAAATTTTTCCTGTATATATTCAAGAAGTCACCAAACAACAAAAACATGCTATACAAATTAATTATTTAAAAAAACCCTGCGTTCTATTTAGCACGGCAATTGCTTTGTCACAGGAAAAAGCCATACGCAGTAAAACACATGCTATGAAGTATAAGACCATAACAGCGGCCGGGGCGAGTGGCTACCGCTTCACGCGATATGTACCGCACGCCTAAAACCAGTATTATAAAAATACAATGAATAACATAAATGATATACATTAATTAAGGCATGACTTGTAAAAATATCAATTGCTAATAAATTATTAAAATGGAAAATGGTAAAGTGAAGGCTTTTCCATAAATACCTGATTTGGTTTCCTCTTGTATTAAGAGTCATCCTAATACAGGGCGAAACTAAAATCACGGTACCACGGGGGTTCCCCGGTTACATTTGACGACGTGGTAACAAGATGTAACATTTGGCTACCAACGTGGTCAAGTGTAACAATTGGCTACCAACGTGGTTAGATGTAACACGGGCTTAAGTCAGAGACCGAGGGATTCATTATGGCCTGCCAAGATGGTGTTATCAACACCTTGGTCTACCGTAACCGCGTGTGGCGTGTAGAGGTTCCTGATATCAACTGCAGGACCTGCCATCAGGCGCCGAAATCGCTCATGCACTTACTATCTGCATGCCCCGTATACGCAATTTCGGCCTACATCCACCGACATAACGCGGCTTTACGAGTGCTATACTACCATCTAAGGCACTCGTACGGGGTAGACCAGACACCAGTGCTGCCTTACGTCCACGGAGATATTGAGTCCGTTATCGAGAACGAGAAATGCCAGATTTACTGGAACTACTCGTTCCCGTCTGTCAGGCTAATCCAAGCCAACAAGCCTGACATAGACCTCCTCGACCATCAACTCAAGGTGATGTATGTCATCGAGTTCTCGGCACCTGCGGAGAAAAACATCACCTTGAAGGAGGAGGAGAAACGGACCAAATATCACGATCTCCGGTACGAGCTCCAAGTGCTGTACCCAGACTACTCGGTCAAAATGGTCGTCCTAATAATCGGTGTACTCGGAGGGATAAAGCCTACGCTGCTCTCGGAATTGAAGATCATACCGGCCTGTCAAAAATCAGCCGAGTGGCTGGCAGGCCAAATGCATAAGGCGGTCATTCTTGGTTCTCTTCGTCTGCTTAGGGCACGTGATTCTGGTATCTACAGTCACTAACCCTGCGGGATGTGGGGAGTGGCTGTAGTTGATGCGCCGGCGCGACTCCCGTGAGGCGTCGGAGGCCACGGGAGGACTGACCGGAAAAAAAAACGAAAAAAATAATAATGCTTTATTGTCGTATGATCTATAAAATATATTGACGTCATTTTGAAAAGTAAATTACGGTACAATAATTAAAATACATAAGAAAAATAAAATCACACTGACTAAACGAGAATACAATTAAAATAATTATTTAAAACAATTATTTAAAGCAGAGAGTTTTATATCCTAATAAAAAATAATATAATAATAATAATAATAAAAAACTTTATTTAAAGTGGCGGGGTGTCAGCAGTTGCTGGTATCAATCCCAACCAGTATGACAAACAGTAAATACAACAATAAAGAAAAGGTAAAAAACAATTATCGATAATATAAAAAAGATAAGAATAAGAAACAATAAAATAAAATCAGAGGTCATAAGACACAATTTGCTGCATTAATATGTATCACAGCTTTCTAGAAAGCTGTGGTATGCATGTAACATAACGAAAAACATTTTACATACTTAAAAATGTTTGCTTAACATTTTTTTTTAAATCCTTGAAAAGGCAGGCTTTTGATGTGATCAGGGATTGCATTATATAAAGAAGCAGCTAAGTAAGTGAAAGAGGATTCATATTTTTTGGAGCTGTGACTTGGAATATTTAGTGTGGTATCTACGAAACGTAGATTAGAACTATGCAAGGAGCCCCTGAAAGTTAATTTCTTGCTAAGATTTTTAGGCTCTTGATATTTTAATATATTGTGCACAAGACAGACCAGGTGTAGTTGCCATTTAGATTTAAGATTAAGCCAATTAAATTTTTTAAAAAGAGGAGTAACGTGATCACGCCTAGATATCGCGGCAGAGAACCGCATACATGAATTTTGTAATTTTTGTAGTCTATATTGTTCTACACCGGTAAGACATGGTCCGTAAATGACATTTCCATATTCAAGTTGAGATATTATAAGCGACTCTGATAGTTTTAATTTAGTGGATGTTGGTAAGACATGCTTAAATGGATATAATGATTTCAGCTTCGCATAACATTTTTGTAGTAGCTTAGTAACATGAGTTTCAAACGTTAAATGGGTATCAAAAATAATTCTCAGGCTCTTTGCAGATTCTACGAAAGATAATTTGGTGCCATTTATGTATAAATTACAAGAGTTTTCAAATAATTCAAAACGCTTGGATTTGAAATTAATTGCGACGGATTTCTGAGCATTGAGCATTAAACCGTGATCTTCTGAGTATTTACATATGGAATTTAAATCTCTGTTAATATTAACGATTGCCTGTTCTACGTCAGCTCGACTGTACGAAATATACATTTGACTGCTTATTGATGGATTTTACAAAACTTTATTTTCTCAGGGAGATCAAACATAAAAAGCACAAATAGTATAGGGCCCAAAATGGACCCTTGAGGTACCCCTGATGTGACAGCGCTTACCTGAGACATCAGCTGTTTTTCTGAACTGTATACTTTGACCTGCTGAGTTCTTCCGGATAAATAACTTCTGAACCACTTTACTGACTCAATTCCCAAGTGCTTGAGTTTACCTAATAATAACTCATTATGTAAACAGTCAAAGGCCTTTGTATAATCCAACATAACGGCGGTTGTAACTTGTGAGTCGTCAATAGCTTTTAAGACGTCATCTGCCATGTCTACGAGTGTAGTAATAGAGCTGTGACGAGCACGGAAGCCCGACTGATTTTGTGGTAATAAATTATGAGAGCGGATATGTTGTAATAATTGCTTGAGTATAATTCTTTCTAGAACTTTTGAAAGAATATTTAACAGGCTTATAGGTCTAAAATCACTATAATTTTCTGGTGGATTTTTTTTTGGAAGGGGTAAAATTATGGCCTCTTTCCAAGTTGCTGGAACTACGTTGTTTTCTATTGAGAAGTTGATTATATGAGTTAACGGTACGACTAAAAAATCTAAGCAGAGTTTTAAAGTATTCAAAGAAAATTGATCACTGCCTGGTGAGTTAGATTTAATTTGTGAAAAAGCTTCTAGTATATCTTTTTCTTCAACACTGTGAAATTTTAATTTTGTATGAATGTCGGGGTGAGCACTTGTCTGATACGCATCAATAGTGTTATTTTCTACTACGATAGTGGGGACTGAGTCAACAAAAAATTTATTAAGGGCATCCGGATTGTTTAAATGTTCTGGTATAAGTATGCTGGCTTTGGAGTGCACATCTAATGAGTTAATAGTTTTCCACCAGTCCTTTGAATTTTTTTTGCGTTCTTAATCTATATTCAATATATGCTCTTTTTTCTAACCTGATTGACGATGTGACTAGATTGCGAAGTTGCTTGTAATCGATCCACTTACTGTTCAACACGTCTATGTCGCAATTTGGTTTACGCCTATATGATTTATATTTTGAAAATGCACGATTTCTTAATTTGATCATGAATTTTATGTTGTCCGTGATCCAGGGAGGCGATTTCCTAGTAATATTGATATACTTATAAGGAGCACATGTGTCTAATAAGAGAGTTAAAGTGCGGTTTAACCATAGAACTTTTGAGTCTATATCGTCTATCAATAATACTTCCGATCAGTCAATTTGTGACGCCAGATATTTTAGTTCATCGATATTAAAATTTTTAAAATCACGTATTCTTATTTTTTTAGGAATTTTCTTACACGGAGGACAATCGATGCAAAAATATGTGAGCAGATGATCACTAATTGAGGGTAGATTTACCGTACCAGATTTACATACTTTTTCAAAATTACTTACCGCGATTATATCAATGAGGGTCGCAGAGATAGCAGAAACGCGAGTTGGATCAATGATAATTTGTTTTATATTATAGCTTTCTAATATGTTGTTTAAATATTTGCATTCAGGAGTGTTTATATTGAGCATATTTATATTTAGATCACCTACGAGTAATAATTCGTCGGAATTTGGATACAAAACTGACAAAATATCGGCTAAGTGACTAAGACTATTATTACTTACATTAGGTGGTTTGTAAATTACTCCTAACGTAAATTTTTGTCTATTGTAGTTAATTTCCACCCAAGTATGTTCAAAAGTTTCAGGGCTTTGGCTTTCTGGGATTTTTTCCATGAGAGAAATATATTTAATTCCTTTTTTTATATATATTCCAACTCCCCCTCCTCTTTTCTCAATCCTGTCATTCCGTAGGAAAGTGTACCCCGGAATGTCAACTGCATTTGTTAGTATATTAGGCTTAAGCCACGTTTCTGTGACCCCTATCACATCAAAACTCTGCATTAAAATATAGTCTTTCAAACAAACAAAAGAATTTATAATAGAACGACAATTTACATGTGCAACTAAAAGGTTGTGGTCATCATTAGTAAGAATATCATATTCAGATAAGGAGGTCATTATATTTGAGATTTTACACGGGCCTGTATCTAGTAAATAGACTAACTTTGTGAGAAAAATAAATTAAATTTATATAAATTAATAGAAATAAATATAACAATTAAGTAATATAATTGACCTTGCTACGCTGCAGCTCTCTTAATTTAGTATAGCAATGACACTCCCTATCAAACACAGAATGGTTTACATCAATATTTAAATATTTTTTTTCCTTTAGAGCACAACAATTTATACACTTAAAAAATTTGAGACACACAATCATCTTTTTTGTGGTCTCCGCTACATAATGGGCAAACAAAGTTTAGATTACAATTTGACGCTATATGACCATACTTGCAACATTTAAAGCACCTCGTAACAGATACATGCTCGCGAACTGGGCATCTGTTCCATCCCAAGGAAACTTTTTCATTACCAATGAATGTGTTATACGTGACTGGATCCACCTCGAGAATAATGTAGAAAAAATTTTTTATAATTTTTGATTTGTGTACAATTTTTACACTAAGGCCCTCTTTAACAACGTTATTTTGCGCGAGCAATTTTTGTATGATATTTTCATTTGATTCTACATGCAAGTTCTTATGAATATTACAAACTTTAATGCGTGGATTAAGCTTGGAGGGAATGGCTACTGTAACCTTGTCACCCATTCTTTCAACTATACTGGTCCTAACCTTCTCCAGGTCAGAGCTATTTACGCATTTGAGTAACATTCTGCCGTCCTTAGTAGTTTTAATTATTCTTACACCCACCTTTAGTTCATCAGGCCTAATTTTAGTTGTTAATTCTGAGATTAAATCTTTACCATGCTGTGTAGACTGCGCTTTAACCAGCAAAGTTTGTTCTTGAGACGTGGGTTTGCGGCATTTTAACATCTGACTATAAGAAGGGGTAGCGCCAGCTTCAATTCTGTTGTCAGCCTGGCTTCCTTGGGTTTGTTTTATTTCGTTTACTATGTTGGTTAGCTCCTATAAATCATTGCCTTGAGCCTGTATAATTTTGTGACATGCATCAAGTTTTACTTTTAGGTCATTTATTAAAGTTGTTAAGCTGTTGACGACTGCAGAGCAACCACATGACGAATTTGAATTTGAAGTACCCGCTTTACGCAGTCTAGTATTTGGAGGATTATCACCTGCGGGCATGTCAGGATTAACTACACGCTTCGCGGGTTAGATATCACAGAGTCTGTGTTAAAAATTAAGTGACGTTCGGCTACGCCCATCCACTCCTTCACTCGCGCACAGTGGATCAGAAAAAAAGATGAACACATTCCTGGCATTCCTGCCCACTGATAAGCGTATTTTGACGTTATTTATCGTAATAAACAAATGAATAAAAACGTAATTGTATGTTCAAATAAAAAAAGTCGAATTTGCAAGCTTATAAGCATTTAGTCTTTAACACAGGTAAAAGTATTTCACCTACTAATTATTATTTATTAAATTCACTAAAACTATGAGAATTTCAGAGAGAGCACAAAAACACAGCACACCTCAAAAATAAATCTAAATATGTAATTATTTACTATTAAAATACGTGAAGATTACTTACTAATATTGTTGTAAATAGTTGTCTAGAAGGTAGCGCTTTATATCTTTTTTTAAATTTGGCTATAGATTTAATATCCTTAAAGGAGGTAGGTAAGTGATTGTAAATACCACTACAAAAGCAATAGGGACTTTTCCTATATAATGACATATTAAAATTTGAAATATAAATATTAGCATTGGATCTAGTGTTATGAGCGTGCACTGAGTTATTTTGTGGAAATTTTCTTTGATTCAATTTAACAAAAATAAGTGCTTGGTAAATAATTATATAGGAAAGTGGTAGAATACGATGCATTATAAAAATAGGTCTACATGATTCAGGTGGACCAGCAGAAAAAATTTGCGTTTTATTATTTTTTGGATAACAAAAATATGATTCATTTCAATTGTTTGGCCCAGTAAATTACCATAGAGTTTAACTGAGAATATGCCAAGGCGTAATAGACCTTCAGAGGGTTTTTAGTATCTAAGATATTTTTTAGATTGACAATTGCGAAATATGCAGAATTTAACTATTTGGTCACAAAACCAACATGTGCATTCCATGATCAACGTAGAGACCTAAAATCTTACAGTTATCTAATCTTTCTAACACATAGTCATTCAGTTTTAGATTGAATTTAGGAACTTTAGGTCTTTTTAAGAAAATAATGTAGTGCGTTTTAGATGGATTAAGAACAAGCTTGTTTTTACAACATCAAGTATAGATCTATGCACTACATTAAAGGTCAAATTCTAACAGGGTAGATATGCAACTATGGTGGTATAATCCGCGTATAAAACTAATTGCACATTGACATTATTTTGTAAGTACTTTTTTACATCGTTGATGAATAATGTAAATAGAAGGGGAGATAGAACACTGCTTTGAGGGACACCATATTTCAACTTTCGCACTTCAGAAAGTTCTTGCCCAATTTTAATTCTGATCTTACGCTTGGTCAGAAAAGAAAGTATCCAGTCATTCATGCAACCTCTAATGCCCATGTTATGCAATTTTTGTATTAGGTATTCAGCATCCACACAACCAAAGGTACGAGAGAGTTCGAAAAACAAAACTAATGTGCAATTGTGTCCATCTAATGATTTAGAGATGAATTTGACAAGTTGAAAAGCTGAAGTATTGGTAGAGTGGTTTTTCCTAAATCCATGCTGATTTGTAGACAACTGTTTATGTTTATTTAAGAAGGTGGAAACCTTCTTAATAATATTCGGTTAACAACAATTTTCTCAAGAATTTTAGAGAAAGTCAGTAATCCCGTTATAGATCTATAGTTTTCCAGTAATTCAGGGTCATCTTTTTTATAAACTGGTATGACCGCCTATTTTTAGCATGTCTGAAAAAACTCCTGTTTTAAAAGAAATAATAAAGAGAAAACACAGGGGAGATTTGATATATTCCCAGATAAATTCAAGAGCACAGATCGGTAGATCATCCAGACAACTATAAGCAGATTTGTTTTTTAGTTGCAAGATTGCCTCAGACATTTCATAAATCGTTAATTCTTCAACAAAGATGGAATTAAGAACTAAATCAGGGAGAGTGCAGCCTGTAAGATCTGGATCTAGTTTCTCAGCGAGTAATTGCTCGAATAGTATAGTATTCACAAAACGCATTACTAATTTCCAAGGTTTCACTAATACAGCTGTCACCTGAGGTTATTACAGATGCAGCAGTCTTTTGTTTTATTCTACTAAGATTAGTATTTACGACCTGCCAAATAGTTTTCATACAATTAGCGGAGTTCTCTTTTTAGAAAATAGTTTTTTAGCAACCTGATAATGATTTTTATGTTCCTCAGTGCAGACATTCTTACTAATCCAAAATAATTTTTTTAGATTCTGACTTTCTTTAACTAAGTCAGGCCGATCCAGCTGTGACAAGGTACACACGGGACATTAACTTTTTTAATAGAACAAGTTAGATCTAAGCAGTATTTAAAATTAGACCAGAAGTAAAGTCAGGCATCGTTAATTTCAGTTAAATTGTACAAAGGGCTGAGATATGTTCTAGAGAGAATATTTTTTTAAATTACACAGATTTTCTTCCGAAAAGTATCTCTTTTTAATAAAGGTTTTAGATTTTCCCGTTGTTTGTTCATAGGGCATAAAAGCACTAGCATGTTGGGCTTTGTGATCAGAAACTCTTATGTCTAAGTTACAAGCCTCAAAACACGTGGAATTAGTAACTACATAGTCGAGTGCTAAGGGCTTATTATTAAAGAATTCCCTAGTAGGTTCAAAAGATAAAATATACTTCAAATCTGAACTGTCAAAAATATCATTTAGTAATTTTTTTATCGAATTTTCCAGATTATTGACATCAAGTCACCACAAAGTAGAATAAATTCATGCTTCTGGGTTACCTGGTATAAAATAGCATTAAGTGTGTTAATGAAAGTTTCAAATTGATTATTTACATTATGCGTACATGATCGGTAAATAACTAAAAGCGCTACTTTCCAAATAGCTTAGTACTATCACCAGCACATTCACATGACAGTTCAGAAGTATATTTTGACAGGTTCAATGATTTTCCGTTTTTTTTTTATTTTTTTTAAGGCATAAGGCAGCACTTCCATGGATATGCTGACTTCTGCAAAATGTTGCCAAAAGGTAATATCCTGGAATAGCAATAACTTCTGCCTGTCCTAACGTCATCCAGTGTTCAGTGACAAATAAATAATCCAATTAGTATTTTTTAAAAGTTATTTCTAGTTGTGAAATCTTATTGTGAAGACACTGGGTATTCACATGCATAGCATTTCAGGTGTGTACTAGCCTCACATTAGTATCTTCGGTTGTAATAGTTAGGTTTTCTTGTTGTGAAATTTGGGCTGGTACGAAAAAACTTAGGTTTATATTCAAATTCTTTTACCAAGATTTCCTCAGGCCACATTGAAGCATCCAGCATCTCATTAAGAAAATCAGCTCGGACAATAATGTGAAAGCTATTGTAGTCCCCAGATCTAACTCTCTGTTGTTCTATTTTAAAGTTTTCGTCTCTGCCAAAAATTTCTTTTAGGTAATGAAAGAGATCAGTCTCGGTAACATCAGTTGATAGCTTGCTGACAAAAATGGACTTTTTTGGTATAATTTTAGCTGCGGAAATTTTCGTATTATCTCATTTGTCTTCTGCAGATTTTAAAATTTTTGAGCAGTTGGTCTGCCTGCCCGAGAGTTTTCTGGTTTCCTTTTGTGAAAGGGAGAAGCTTGTAATTCTGTAGAGGTAGTCGCAATATGCGCTTTTGTGGTAGAGTTTTCTTGTTGCGGTAGTTTTATGACAGTAGTCGGAGTTGGAGGAGTCTTTAGGGTTGTAATTTCTCTCTGAAGGTAATCAATCTTCTGCTGAAATTCCTGATATACAGAGTTCTAAGAACCTAGAGGTGCATAATTATCAGTTGTTTCTTTGACAGGAAGTTGCAAGCGCCCCTTGATACTATTTCGAAATTTTCATTATCAGAGGAGGATTTAAGATCTATTATTTGCTCTCTGACAATTTAGGATATAGTTTTGCGTATACTGGCATCTAGAGCTTCTTGGACCAGAAATGGCAGTGTGCAATTCGTGCACAAGTAGTTGCTACTTCTTTTCTTCAAAGTCACTGCTCTGTATTCAGTTGTAGATTACTTGCAGCATTGATAGCATTATTGTTTGTTGCATTTATCACAAACAGTAAAAGGTTCTTTCACTTTCAGAAATTTCACATTTACTATTTGCACAACAATTTATGGTGTAAAAGGATCCCCAAAATTTTTAGATCCGGACCTGTCTTAAGCATATAAAATTACACACAAGTTTCTTTTGTTTTACGAGTTTTTAGGTACACTGATAAGTTTTTGTCTATGAATAAAGTTTAGCACTACTAATTTATATTTATTAGATTAACAATAATCACTTAATAGTTATTTAACACACAAATCTAACACATTGATTATTATGAGATTTTTTCCAGCTGTAGTTTGATGTAAATTAAGTTTATTAATTCACTCTTTTCATAGGGAAAACTAAGCAATTTAGGGAGACACTAATTATCTACCTCGAGGTTCTCAATCTGCCGTAAGGGTGGCGATTTACAACACATGATACTCCTTAAATACGCATTATTGACTAGAGGAGGGGCCAAACTTATATTTTATTGCACAATGACCCACTTACTAGCAGAGATAACGCTCTGTTATTAGTCACACCCAATTTGTAAAAGGTCTTGAGACACGCTGTATATCCATGTGTGGCATTGAACTTTCTTGAACATTCCCGGTTTTCTCGAACAGTTCTAGTTCAGAATTTATAAAACTAGAGTTTCATGACTATTTAATTCATTTTAATACTGGTGAGACTATCACGGGGCACACCCCGGCACCAGTAATCTACACAGTTCATTGGCGTAACATTGCCCTCTCCATATGCCCGAATTTTCCGGTCATGTGGTTCGTTGTTCCCTGCATACTTTCTTAGTTTCTCTATATGCACAACTGTCATCTGTGATTGTGGACTTTGCCGAATTCAATATAAGACGTCGTTTATTCTGGTGACGATAGTATATGCTCCTTCTCAAGTCGAGTAAAGCCTACCTTTCTTTTGATGTAGATTATACTGTATGGAAGCCTATTGTGCGCCCCGATTCGACTAAACGATAGAATAATTAGATAGATAATAATTTTCCAACATACTAAATCGGCGTAGTTGTTTGTGGTAAGTCACTTTTCATCTGGTGTACCAAACACCAAGTCAAATGGCAGTCTAATCTGACGTTCAAACATCACGCTGGCCGGTGCATGTCTTATTGTTTCGTGAATGGATGCCATCTATGCTATAAGGAAGAGAGACAAGTGACGGTCTCAATTCATCCGATGTTTCTCAACCACATTGGATTGGTGTCCCATCCATGGTTTTATTATATCTTTACACACAATTCCATCTAATTGTGGACGGAAGACTGCTATCCTTGTCTTATGTATTCCCAGTAAGCGACACATCTTCTGAAACACACCTGATTCAAAGTTTCTTCCATGGTCCGAATGCAATTCCTGCATGCCAAAACGACACTAGATTATCTACTAGAGCTTGGGTGACAGTGACTGCTTCTTGGTTTGGTATGGTACTGAACTTCCTTTACTGTAAACCACTGACCCGCATTTGTGAGAGATATTTTTAACTTAATACTAACTGAGCTAAAAAATTTATATAAATATGAAAAATGAGATTAAACTCACAGATTATAATCAAGTTTAAGTTTGCATTATGATGTACCAGCCTAATTAATCTGAATTAAAATATTTGTTTTAATCTTTAGGTATATTGTGACCTTAAATGTTACCTTATTATCTAATTAAATAATTAATTAAAAATATTTGCTGTTTTAAACCAAACATAGTTAAATAACCACTCAAACCAGGCAGGACTAAAAAAATTTAAACAAAACAAAAACAAAACCTATATTTTTTTAAATAAGGAAATATATAAATTCATCCCGCTACTGCTCCTATTGTCCCACATTAAAAACATAAAAAAAACAACTATTTATTTAATTAGAGAAATATATAAATTCATCGTGCTACTGCCTTCATCTGTCCCGTGTTGGTTTGAGTTCTTTAACACATAATATTATTATTGGTAATAAATAAATATTTACCGGTTGAGACAACAAAAATCCAGTGATGTACTGACGAAATTTGCAGATATCCGTTGCCAATAAACATACAGAATGAATATTCAATATTACAAAAAGCAAAACGACAAACTGAGCATATCCTCTGAATATTCTGTTATCCATTATATAGAAAAACTTTATGATAAAATTGAGAGGATCCTCTGAAACGAAGAATTAGTTTTAGTTTGTGCTTCGAAAACTCAGAATGGGTTCCCACAAGTATAAATTGGCTTTAAGTCATTGAAATTATATTAATATAATTCCGATTAAGCTAACCTCAGTTAGTAATTAGAAACATATTTATTGTTCTTATTTAATAAATAATCTTTAAATATTTCATAGAACGATGGATGACTTAATCTCGACAAAGGTATGAAAATACATTATCTGTAGTAATATACATGTGCATTAAATATTATCGAAAATTCAGCGCATGAAAACGTGTTGCCTAGAAACTGCTTGAGTTCATTTTGATGTGATTTGACAAAAAGTGCCTGAGACGCAGTCGAGGATACTTTTTTAGTCAAATCACATCAAAATGAACGAATGCGGTTTCTTAAAGGCAACACGCTTTGAATGCTGAATTTTTTGATTATTTTTAATGCACGAAATATATTTATTAGACTATTTCCAGAACAAAACATAAAACAAGAAATATTTTTTATTATTAACTGAATTAACAGTTCAAATTATTACAATCACGGCTGAGTATACGTTTATTTCCGTGTCACAATTTTTAAGCTGATTTATTTAATAATCAAATGTTAAAATTATTTTTTATAGAAAAACCCAAAATATTTAAAAAGTAGGTAATGAATTATCTTTGTTTCTTTTGCTTCTATAAGCCTGCTATAGATCAGGAAAATAAAAAAAAATCTTCGATTTTTATATTGATTCAACTGACGTTTTAAGGAGTCAAGCCCAGTGCAATTTGCGCTGTTAAATTTTTACTTGGAATGCAATTTTCGCTGAAAGTTTGTTTTTATTGGTCCAAATTTTCAAAATCTTGCTATCTCATTGGTTCTTATAATGTGGGGGAAATAGTCACATAAATAATTACGGCATAATTAACTATATGTGATTGATTTTATCTCAGTGACTTTATTACCTGTCATATTTTTGTTCCTCCTTTCAAATATGTGTTGACTCATGATGAAGTACGTTGTTTTGAACACTATTATTTTAAATCTGCTCGATGATAATGGATTTTAGAAAACTAAAATAGTTATTTATTTAATATTGCCATTAAGTGTATAAAAAATGTGTTAATGACAACATAAAACATATAATTGAAAATTAATGTGTAATATATGGAATAATAATTTCATCAAGAATTATACAACTTAATGAATTAAATGAAAAATGAATATAAACCGATCGAACTCATGAAGATCTAATTGAGATCTTGTTTACGAGTCTGAAGTTTAATTTAACTAGATGTGCATTATGTATTACATAAGTATTAGCCTTAGTTTCATTTCTGCAACATAAAATAACGGAATACAGAACAAAACAAGATATTTCGGTAAAGAGAGAAGTAAGTAATGCGTTTTTAAATTGATTATAATAATAATAATGATAACAATAAAGGCCTTTATTATATTACATTAAGTAGATACAATTAATAAATAACAGATAATACAAATATGGAGGAAATTTGCAGTGCAACATTTTATTTAAAAAACATACAGAGTGTAGGTATTTCCTGCTTTGCATATTTATCCAGTTATTTAGTTTCAATGTGTTGGAATTTTCTAATGCCAAAAATTAATCTTAAACAGCAATTTGAAATTTCTGAATTCGGTTAGCATCAATACTGCTTAGGGATGGACTGTACAGAGTATTTAAAACACATGCAGACACAAGTTACGATTTCAAATGCGACCTGTCAAAATTAATAACAACAAATTATTCAAATAAAACTGGAGCCTACTAGACCATTTTAAAAATGTTCAATTTTATCTAGCGAATTACAGAAAATAGTTTTTTTATTTTCTTTCTCGGTAACGGTCGCATATACGGAAAAACTACAAGAGACCAAAAAGTATCTAAATAGAACAGAAAATTAATATTGTATTTTAGAATCTACCATCGGCGCATAGAAAAAAAGTTCAGGGGGGAGAAAAAGGGCATGACCCCTGATAAAAAATCTCCCTGTAGATTATCACAACCATTTGGCATGCCCAATGATGTAAGCAATACAGCGTAACCTATATTCCAAATTTGAGCTAAATATATCAAAAAATGCAGGAGCTATAAAGAAAAGAAAATAAAAATCTTCAAATTTCAACACCCTGTAGATCAGTAAAGAAGCGTTTGCGGACCTATGTTTATATAAACTTTCAGTCATGAAATGTACTTTTATATCATACAATTTTACATTGATAATTGCAGATAAATTTACAAAAAAGGAATAAAAATATGTGCACTTCTAGAATAATTTTAATTAATGACAAAAATACAAATGTGGACCTATCATAGGAATTCTGGGCGGCATCCCAGAGGTGGATTAAAACCTAATACTATATTCCGAAAAACGCGCGATATAATAATTTGGTATAGGTTGCATATCTCTAAATTGAAATATAATACTTTGACCTTTACTGGATTAGCGTCTGGCTGATGCCTTGGTAGGGGAGTCACCCAGGAGAGCATGTGTTATACTCTCCTGACGTGTGTCGCTACTCCTACCTCCATTTTTGTACTCAGTGCATACGTACTCTCGTAGTCATTTCGTGTAAGCCAGTAACACATCCAATATCCAGCTGGTTGTTGGATGTGACGCGAATTCCCACCATACAGCGTGCGGAAGCACGAACATTAACCAAAGAGGTGTCACTTTTTAAATATTTATTAGGTGAAGGACTAACTGTGAATAACATTGGTTCTGAACCAACCTTTGTCACCAGAAATAGGAAGGAGGTATTAGATATCACAATCAGCTCAAACTACTTGAGCAACAAGATATCCGATTGGAAAGTATCTTCTGAACCCTCGTGTTCAGATCATAATCATATTCTATTCAATATAGAAGTTGGTCCAAGACCTATGGTATATCGGGATCCGAAGTGCACGGACTGGGAAGGGTACAAACATTCCCTCCAGTCTCACCTTCAATCCGCTATCACCACAATCAGGAATCGTGATGAGACTGAAATTGCGGCGGAACAGATCCGCAACGCAATTGTCTCAGCATATAACGAAAACTGTCCACTGAAGACAAAAAAGGACAATAGAGGCACGTCTTGGTGAAACAAAAATTTGGATAAAATGAGAAAAGAAGTTCGACGCTTCTTTAACCGAGCTAAAGCTTGGGGCGACTGGGACCAATATAGATCTGCTCTAACGGGCTATAACAAAGAAAAAAGGAAAGCAAAAAGGGGATCTTAGAGGAAATTCTGTGAGAGTATAACTGACCTACCTCACAGTACTAGAATCCACAAAATTCTTTCCAGAGAGCCGATGAGAGAATTCGGTTCGTTAAGGCGACCGGATGGCTCAAATACGGACTCTGGAAAGGAAACCTCCCTGGCACAAAACCACTTCCCAGGGTGCTTGAATGCGGATGACCAACAGCCGTCACCATCAGAAGGCCGATTAAAACGACCTCATAAAAATGATTGGCTGACAGCTAAAAAGGTGATCACAATACCGGCAATTGTGTGGGCCATCAGGTCATTCTAACCATTCAAATCGCCAGGAGAGGACGGAGTTTTTCCAGTTCTACTACAAAACGAACTGGAAATATTGCTCCCATTCCTCATTAAACTATTCAGAGCTAGTCTGGTATGGAACTATATCCCATCCAGTTGGTCGGCGGTTAAGGTAGCATATACAGGGTGTCCCAGCCTCGCGTCAGCCAAATGTCCTGGCTCTCTTATAAGAGATATCGAAAAATTTCAAAAACAGGGTGATATAGGGGGCAAAGGTACATAGTCTAAAAATATTTTCAAATATACAGGGTGATCCATTTAGGCGTGACGACATAAACTTTTTTAAACGGAACACTAGGTATATTATTACATATTTGAATTCTCCTTTTAAAGACAACTCAAACGATATGCCACATGATGGGTCTGCGATGGGTCAGTACCATGATATGGGTGAGTTTGTACCAAAAACATGCCAATTTTGTGAGCCCACTGTGACGTAATGGAAGAACATTTTGAGATCCAGATTGTGTCCAAAATTGTCAAACGCCCTGTAGTTTACGCTACTGTTATCGGATCTAACGAAATCGGTCATTTTATACCGGGTGAGTCAGGAAACGCCAAAACTACTTTTTCTCATTTTTTTCAAATGGAACGTCCTATATATTATGACACCAAAGGAAAGCCCTTTGAAAGAGCTTTCCACTGATATAAAGGTTCAAGGGTCTATCTATCATGGGTGCCAAGAATTTGATGGCAAAGTGGCATAATTCGAGGTTTATTAAAAAATTACGCTCAATTTTCAATTGTTTTGTGAATTTTCGCTGAAATCGGCGCTTTTCAGTAAGAAAATTTCAAAAATAATTATTCTTATACTCGGAGAAAAATACCGTACTTCAGTGCAGAAAAATACTTAAGTATAAAATAGTCAACGCCCGATAAATTTATTTTTTTTTCTGAAATGCGTGTATAAATTCATGTCATGACAAATCTTTTCTAGCCCGACGTAATTTTGTCGCAAAATGATTTATTATTTTAGAACGGTGCTTAATAAAACGTAGCTTTTCGTAGTATTTTTTTCTCACCCTTAAAATGGTGTAATTTATTCTTCTAAAATGAGACAAAAAAAATGCTTTTATTTTCAATTCAATGAAAGATAGTAAAATTTTTGTTAAGTTTGGGAAGCTGTTGTTCCACGTACTATCATCGAAAGAATAAATAAAAAAAAATTGTATAAATTTTCAAATTGCTTCTAACTTTCAATTTATCGAAATAAATTCAAAAAAATCAAGTAGGTACCTGTCATAAAAGTACCAGTCTTGTGAATAGTTTACTTTATTGTTGTAAGATTTCTAGTGTTGATATTTTTCTTAGTATAAACGAACGAGTAACAATGAAATTCACCCAACAAGAGTTAACTGATATGATATATTGTTTGGGAGAAGCTGATATGAATTGCTTATTGGCATCAAGGATTTATGGAATGAAATACCCCGAGAGACGAACTCCTGATCCCAACTCATTCAAAAACTTGAAAGAAAGATTTGAGGCCATTGGTAATGTGTATTATACCAAAAGAAAATTGAGGAACATGGTTGTGAATAATGAAGAACACGAATTGACAGTTTTGCTTCATGCAAGAGAATCCTCACATAAGTTGTCGTGAAATTGAACAACAAACCGATGTAAGTAAAACTTCTGTAAATCGTATCATCAATAAATACAAATATCATCCCTATCACATTCAATTACACCAAGACCTTTATGGTGAAGATTTTCAAAATCGTATTAATTTCTGCAATATAATGCTAAATAAAATTAACGAAAATGCCCAATTTTTATCAAAGGTTTTATTTACCCATGAAGCTACCTTTCGCAGTAATGGGACAGTAAATCGCTATAACATGCATTATTATGCGACTGAAAACCCGCACTGGGTCAGGCAAGTGGATCACCAAGATCGATGGTCAATTAATGTATGGGGTGGTATAATAGACAACCATGTCATTGGTCCGTGGTTTTTGAGGATGGGGCATTAAATGGCCGAAGATATCACAATTTCTTGCGTTTGAATTTAGAGGGGTTGCTTCAAGATGTAGATGAAGACGTCAGAGAGACCATGTGGTTCCAGCACGACGGTGCGCCCCCACATAACCATCGAATAGTAAAAGATTTTTTAATTGGAGAGGGGAACAATGGATTGATCATGGAGGACCCATAAGATTGCCGGCACGGTCTCCAGACCTAACTCCTTTGGATTTTTTCCTATGGGGTTATGTGAAGCAGGAGGTCTACAGGGTGAGGCCCACAACCAGGGAGGATATGCAGGAAAGAATCGCTGCAACATTTCGCAATGTTTCAGTAGCTACACTAGCCGATGTTCAAAGAACAACTGAAAATCGTTTACGGCTATGTATCAGGGAGAATGGGAACATTTTTGAACATTTAGTTTAATTTCCAGTGCTTCCACCCAGTTTCTTTCCAAATAAAGTTTTCGTTTCCTCTTTTTCTTGATTTTTTTTGTCTGCAGAGAACTATCATGGTGCAGATAAGTTATTATCATTATTTTCGAAATTATCTTACTGAAAGGAGCCGTTTCAGCGAAAATTCACAACACAATTGAAAATTGAGCGTAATTTTTTAATAAACCTCGAATTGTGCCACTTTGCCATCAAATTCTTAGCACCCATGATAGATAGACCCTTGAACCTTTATATCAGTGGAAAGCTCTTTCAAAGATCTTTCCTTTGGTGTCATAATATACAGGGCGGGCGTTCCATTTGAAAAAAATGAGAAAAAATAGTTTTGGCGCTTCCTGACTCATCCGGTATAAAGTGACCGATTTCGTTAGATCCGATAACAGTAGCGTAAACTACAGGGTGTTTGACAATTTTTGACACAATGTAGATCTCAAAATGTTCTTCCATTACGTCACAGTGAGCTCACAAAGTTGGCATATTTTTGGTACAAACTCAACCATGTCATGGTACCGACCCATCGCAGACCCATCAAGTGGCATATCGTTTGAGTCTTCTTTAAAAGGAGAATTCAAATATGTAATAATATACCTAGTGTTCTATTAAAAAAAAACATAAGTTTATGTCGTCACGCCTAAATGGATCACCCTGTATATTTCAACATATTTTTAAACTATGCACCTTTGCGCCCTATATCACTCTGTTTTTGAAATTTTTCGATATCTCTTATAAGAGAGCCAGGACATTTGGCCGACGTGAGGCTGGGACACCCTGTATACCAAAAATGGGTAGGAAAGAACCAAGCCCTAATTCGCTTAGACCAATTAGCCTGATATCTTTTCTGTTGAAAGTCCTGGAGGTGCTGGACGGATATATCAGGGGGAACATCCTGAATCATCACCCCCCTCACTATCCATCAGTACGCCTATCAGACAGGAAAATCAACAGAACTAGCACTCAATAACCTAGTCGAGAAGATCACCCAATTCCTTCAAATGAAGGAAATTGCAGTGGGAGCCTTTCCCGACATTGAGGGAGCATTTAATAATGCACTGCCCAACTCCCTATATGCTGCAGTGGCTGCCAGAGGAATTGAGCCTACTATAGGTGACTGGTCGCTCTATGCTATCAAACAGAACCATAACAACGTCTCTACAGGGAGAGACAGTTAGGTTAAGAGCCAAAAGAGGATGCCCGCAGGGTGGGGTTCTCTCACCCTTTTGTGGTCACTTCTTGTGGACGACCTACTGGCTATTCTCACACTGTGGGAGGTTGAGGTTCTCGCATATGCAGATGATCTAGTCATACTAGTCAGAGGAAACTCTGAAGGGGTAATATCAAATACCCTTCAAGAGACACTGGATGCAGTGAGTAACTGGTGTGACAGGGAGCAGATGTCTGTAAACCCTCAAAAAACAGTAATAGTACCATTCACCCGGAAAAGGAAGCTGGAGGACTTAAGACCTCCCACCTTAATGGGTTAAACTATTCCATTTGCGGAGGCGGTGAAATATCTAGGAATCACTCTGGATAGATCACTTAATTGGAACTCTCATCTGGAAAAGGTAATCCACAAAGCAAAGCTGTCCTTATGGATATGCCGTTGTATTTGTGGCAAATCCTGAGGCATGGGTCCCCAACAAATTTACTGAATCTATATCACGGTCATCAGACCAATGATATCATACGGATCCATTGTTGGGTGGCCGAAAGGATCACAACAGACGGCCAAATTCAAACTCTCTGGACTGCAGAGACTAGCATGCATGACCGTAACGGGAGCAATTAGCACCACACCGTCAGCTGCAATGGAAATCATTCTAGATTTACGCCCTCTTCATATATACCTGGAGAGAGAGGCTAGGTGGGCAACCTACAGACTGCAACAAGCGGCCATTAATATGCCGCAGACTAGTATCATGAAGCGGAACGGGTTGCTGATTCACAACTTCCTGGAAATGCCCTCGGATACTATGCCTACCATGACCAACTACGAGCTTACCTTCAACATCCTTTCTCCAGAAAGAGATGACTGGGATCGGAATAAAGCCGACCTACTGAAGGCAGACAGTTGCTGGCTTACAGATGGCTCCAAAACTCTCGAGGGATCAGGAGCCGGAGTACATAGCTACAGACCAAGGGTGAGGATACTTTCAAGCCTAGGTACTCATGCAACTGTTTTTCAGGCTGAGGTTCATGCCATTGAACTGTGTGTACGAAGGCTGGAATATATGCATCTTACACGCAGATCAATAAAAATTTTCTCAGATAGCCAAGTAGCTATAAAAGCTCTTGGCTCCTACCGGTGTAACTCCAAAACGGTATGGAATTGTCAGAAAGCTCTAAATCATTTGAGCAAGAACAACAAAGTGACTCTGGTCTGGATACCCGGCCACCATGGTATGGAAGATAACGAAATAGCTGACTCCTTAGCCAGAGAAGGAGCGGGATCACGATTCATCGGACCAGAACCAATACTTGGCATATCTTCAAGTATTGCCAAGATGGCTATCTCAACCTGGGCTGAAAGGAAAACTCTCCAGTATTGGCAAGAGCTACCAGGATTAGTTCATCAAAGGCGTTTATAAAATACCCATTGAAATCAAGAGCTAAGAAACTTTTAGAGTTAAACAGGGTAAACCTGAAAACGCTAACAGGCCTATATACCGGGCACTGCCCACTAAACTATCATATGCATAAAGTCGACCTAGCGGAAAACGCCAAGTGCCGTCTATGCCTAGAGGATGATGAGAAGGCAGACCACATCTTATGCACCTGTCCCGCTGTGGAGAGGATCCGATTCTCAATATTTCGCAAAGGGTAACTGCTGCCAGAGGATCTGGACACATTCTCACCTAATAAAGTTATCAGTTTTGTTAAGAGACTGAACTTATTGGGTGAAATATAATTAGGCGTGAGCCACAATAGGCCTGCTGATGGCCGCAGTGGAGGGCTACTGAGACCCACTCACAACAAACCTAACCTAACCTATCCTAACACAGAATTCAAAACTCTGTGATAGTAGTAGTTTTACCTAATCGACGTAACTATATAAATAAGCGAACATTCTCATTTTGATAGATTCTCAAATAAGTTGTTAATTGGTCTTATTTTAGTGTATTGTAATGGTTGGTGACTTGTGTATACCTACCAAGTAATTTAAAAACAAATTAAGTTCCTCTTCTTGGTAAAAGTTTAAAATATAGAGTGGAATGAAAAATAATATTAACTGAAAATTTTTTTTCTAATTATTATTTACTTTTACAAATCTTATCACAGATAAGTATAACATATATCTTTTTAAACAATTATTTTCCCGGCTATTTGCCAAAACGATGAAACTTGGATTACAAAAAAGATAATATGTACATTATGTTCAGTACAACTGACTCAATAATGTTATTTTTAATTTCAACTATTCTGTCTAGTAAAACCAAAAATAAATAAAACACAAGGTACTCACCATTTGAACACTCACTTTAAAAAACTTTAAAATATCTACCGACACGTGTTTCTGCTTGCGGAGCTTCATCAGGGTAGCCAGCACATTTAAAGAATCCAAAGCAACAAAACTTGTAAACCTTAATGTAATAAACATTAATGGCTTCAGAGAACAAAATAATTGAAATTATATAGTGGAAATTCCCATTAGGGTCGAATAATTTAAAAACAAATTAAGTTCCTCTTCTTGGTAAAAGTTTAAAATATAGAGTGGAATGAAAAATAATATTAACTGAAAATTTTTTTTGCTAATTATTATTTACTAACTTTTACAAATCTTATCACAGATAAGTATAACATAAATCTTTTTAAACAATTATTTTCCCGGCTATTTGCCAAAACGCTGAAACTTGTATTACAAAAAAGATAATATGCACATTATATTCAGTACAACTGACTCAATAATGTTATTCTTAATTTCAACTATTCTGTCTAGTAAAACCAAAAATAAATTCAGCGTTTTGGCAAATAGCCGGGAAAATAATTGTTTAAAAAGATATATGTTATACTTATCTGTGATAAGATTTGTAAATGTTAGTAAATAATAATTAGCAAAAAAATTTTCAGTTAGTAATTCTACAATTAATTTCACTACTACTTATAATCCAAACTCAATTGTTTTGGAGAGTTAACAGTTAATTTTCTATAATACGGTGGTAGTCGCACGGTAACTTTGTTATTTTTGGATATAAAAACTGGATTCGGAATGGATATTATTGGCATAAATTATTTTTTTCGTCATTTTCAAAGGTTCAGAAGTGATCTCAAAGCGTAATTCTTGAATGGAATACCCTGTACATCAAGCAGTACATTATGTTTTTACTATGAAACAAAAATTAACTTCACAACTGGAATAAAAAATAAAATATATACTCACTTGCATTACACATTGAACTCATTTCAAAATGTCAGAAATTTTATTTTTATCCTTTCGACATCCATTTCCAATCTATTTTTTTTGTCTCCAAAACTAAAAAACTTACAGTAGTATAAATGCCGCTATGAATAACAGATATTCAACTGTCTATCAACAAAATAATTGAATTTAGTAAGTACAGAGGATGTTACATTAAGTTGCACTAGAATTCACTGAAGAAATCAAAAATGCAAAAATATGCAAGATGACATTTTTATGGCAATAACCTTTTATCAAAAAATTAACAAAGTTAAGTCGATACGTGGACACATTGTACATTTATTATACCTGTAGAATTAAATTCCATTCATTTCATATAGACACATACAAAATTCGAGTAAAGGCGTGCGGTATTATATAAATACATTTTGTGTATTTATATTGCACTGCGCGCCTATGAGAACTATGCATGTGTGAGGGTCGCTCTGCTAGCCCTTGTAAACAATTTTTTATGTGCTTATATAAAATGAATAGATTATAGAATGTTTTATGAAAATTAAAAAATGAGAAGAGAAAAATATAAATTGATAAAAATAAAGAGTGGAATATGGTGAGGTACAACACACAACATACAATTACTTATATGATATTACTTCACCCATCAAATAATTACGTAATAGTACCCATAATGGACTACCTAAATCATTTTTCCAGTAGAAACTGCATAATATAAATATTAAACTGTATTATGGAGTATAATATTATTACATAATTAAAATAAAATAATTAGGACGGTTATTTCTATTCTTTAATAATTTACGTGTCAGTAATTCCACTGTAACATTGTTCGAAACCCAAAAAGACAGCAGTTTTTATTATTAATTAATAATAAATAAAAAGAAAATTATTATTATATTTCAGTTAATATATTTCGAGTTGCATAGTGGCTCTGTTTCTGGGAGAGTTTGGTTCCCTACTATATTTATTGACCAGAGTGTACATAACCAGAACAATAGATTTTATGGCTTTGCTCTATCCCGTCGTAATGTGTTGCTAGTTCACGTACTGTGGAACCCAAATTCTTTTCTGCACGGTGTTCATTTATTTTATATACGTCTGTCACTTTCGGAACTTCCTAGAGAGAGACACAGTCAACGGAAGCTTTTTCTTAACTAGGCACCTTAAGCATAACTGTTTCAAACCGATTTATTTTCAGGGTAAAGTTATTTTATTATCTTAATGATGAATCACTTTTTTTTACTAAATAGCCGCCAAGTAAGAAGTTGAAAATTAATTTAGTTTATGTCAAAGTCGAATTAAGATTAGTTGCTAATGATAAAAGAGGATGCTTCTATTTTTGTTTAAATAATTTATAGAATAAATTATTGTTGGATTTATAGTAAAATATTAATCCATGGCCGTTTTTAAAGATTTCTTTTTCTAAGTACAGTTTTAAAATTATGAGAAAGCCATTCCCGATGTTACAGTTCGATCTCTTACTAAATAGGCAAATATATTGGAATAGTATCTATCAGTTTATATTGTGTATAATATGTTGCCTATTCGCTTAAAAATACTGAGAAGAATATCGAGTACTTTCCTTATCAGTTATTTCAATTAAATTCTTTAATTCCCTATTTGGTAAAAGGAGGGCGTCCATAGTCCGGTATTGGTGGTTTTAGTTTTATTACAAAAAAGAGAAATGTTCTAGAACTTTTGGAAAATAAAATCTTGTCGAGATAGAAAAGTGTAGTTGGCTTTCCGAGGTGTGTTAAAAGTATTAGTTAGTGTTGTATCTAATTACCTAAGGGGATTTAACCATCGGAAAGGCGATATATAGTTGTGAATAGTGTGTTAGTTATCTTGTTTTTTTTATATCTTCACAACCTGCCACTTGTTGGGATATTTTGTATGTAAACACTTTTGGGTTTTTTTTTATATTACATAAGTCTGGTATCATATAATTTAGGTTGCTCGTTAGTATCCATACTACATCTTCTGGAAATCTTTGAATTACCGTGGGTTGTTCCAGTTGAGCTGAGGAAGGGGAGAAACCCTCCACTGTTGAGGTAAAAACCGTTAATTATATTTCTTTTATGTCACTATTGGACAATTTCTTCATTTTCAGGTTTTTTTTCTTTACCTTAGGGTTATATCTTTCTATGGTTTTGCTTTGCATCGAACCACCCTTACTGGTTAGACTACCACCCCTGTGGCTGGTCACGAATGGTCCGTTACAGCGATGGATTAAAATTATCAAGTTACTCGCATACGCCCCACATTAATTATAGCTACAGAGTTGTCGATTAATAACATATTTATTTTACCTTAAACTTCGTCCATCCACCGTTAAATAACTATTTTATTAAATTCATAATTCATAATCAATTGTGCACTATAAAATTTTCTTCATCCTTACCTACTCATGTATAGCATTTTTTGTTTTTGTTTATTATCAACTTGATTTATGATATATGTGTGTGCAGTCCTTATTTGATACAAGTATTTTTTCCCCTCTGTCAATGCCGGACTATATATCGCTATATACTGGTTATATAATTATTTATACATCGTGTAGTACCATAGGGTTGAAACTAGTTTAATAAGTATATACTGGTTATACAATTATTTATATATTGTGTAGTACTATAGGGTTGAAACTAGTTTAATAAGCAATACTGGTTGTAAAATTATTTATATATTGTGTAGTACTATAGGGTTGAAACTAGTTTAATAATCGATACTGGTACTTGTAAAAACAGCCAATAGATGTATTGTCGTTTATTTTTTTTTATTATTTCTTTTTTTTTAATTTAGCATATATATTTTTTTTTATTCATCTTCCCAAGGGCTCTTTATTTCCAAGTAAGAAAAAAAGGTAGGTGTCAAACATCAATATCAAATAGCCATCTCGGCCGCACAGAACACGAACTACCACCTCTCACGCAGAGCTAGTCGGAGTGTGCATCAGCTCCAATTTACTGATCGTACACCATAATAAACATTCATTACTATTTTGGGGCGATCATCTTAACCCCCGTTTTCTTAAAAAAGAAAATGTAAACAACGAGCGGGTAATACCATCATCGGAATATTTTGTAAACAATTACTTATGTTAAATAACGCAGAGAATTTGTTTATGCACACTACACCAAGCTTGCTTGGAATACATTTATGATACACGCACCATAAGTTCAGAATCCCTTGAAACACGTAGGCATGTGACTTTCGGGTGGGGGATTTGTGAATAAAACTGCAAGCACGAGCCACAAATATCATCTTCTGCTAACTGGTCAGACACTCCGGCCGTACCGTAAAAGCCGCATCCGAACTCCAGGGTGCTTCGACGAATCCTCCAGTTGTAATAAATTCTGTTTTACTGTTTTATTGCTTTAATGTTGATTTTGGTGCATTTCCGTCATTTACCGTTTGTGTCCACATTTTTCTTTTGTCCGTTAATTGTCTATAAATACCTCACGACCCGAGATATCCGGAAAATATCGTGGTTCAACAAGTAAATCCGGGTTATCTTTTAGTTACGAGCATATTGGAATTTCATTAGTAAATACCGCACAAGTAAGGTTTTCTCTGGATCTAAGAAAGGAATCTCACCGTGCCGTGGGAATACTACCCATTTTGTTCAGCGCGTGTAAGGTTTTTTCTCTGGAACTAAGAATGGAACCTTACCGTACCTCGCGGCGTCATTTTCAATCCGTAGCCACTACATCTGAGTGGTGAAACACAAAGGATCGCAGATAAAGGTGATGATAACCCCTTGTTTTATCGATACCTAGTGTGAAAAGACACTTTAGCTCCGCCCGCATATCTCTGATCTGGTCAACTCAAGGGACAGTATGCCATAAAAACGCGAACTAATATATTGGAGCCTACTGCTATATCACGAGGTCAAGCATATCGTGCGAAATCACGGGGTCAAGCATATCGGGATTTCATTAGTAGATTGAGCACGAGTAAGGTTTTTCTCTGTATCTAAGAAAGGAACCTCACTGTGCCGTGGGTAGTAATAACCGTTCTGTTCAGCACAAGTAAGGTTTTTTCTGTGGATCTAAGAAAGGAACCTCACCGTGCCGCGTGGCGTAATATCGTAACCATATCGTGTAATATTTGTATTCACTAGAGACATAAGTCACTGATCTACCGATATAGCACGTCCGCGAGTAGCCAGTCAAATATGCCGTCTGTCCCTGGATTGACATCCTCCCGTTGTGGCACGCTTACCCTCCGTAACCACTAGCACCTAGATATTTCTGCACCGCCCGGCCGCTGTAATTCCGCCTTAAGCATCAGCGACCATAAAGTCACTAACCGCTTGCTGTAGATACCAGTAATCGTAGATTGCTTTCATAACTGCTTGTAGTAATTATTTTGATATTGCCTGCTTATAATAAATGCCGTAGTTGTAGTCTCCAAAACTTTTATATACCATAAATTTCTTGCTTGGTTGCTAGACTGATTGCTTGTAGATAAAAAACTATTTACATTTTTTTTCTACATTTCTTAATACAGTTGTAAATAGGTAGATATTAATTTCTTTTGTCTGTGTATTTGGTTTTTTACTATTCGATGAAATGAATCGTAAATAAATAGGATAAGTACAGTTTAAATTTGGACTTTTATTTAAAGACAAAGGTATAAGTAATAAATTTGTTGGTACACCGAGAATCATTTTCGGCAGGTAAGGTGAAATTGTTCATTGCTACGCAAACGACAGCCACACACACAGACCGCCTGGCATTCCGTATCTTCACTGAGTTACCCTAGCTTCTATCATACCGCTGATAGAATAAAATGGTGTTCCTACACTTTAAAACAGCAACTGGTGCTCGAGACCATTACCGAAATAAAAAAGTTCAAAAGTACAGCTACTATACTATAGGGGGCAGAAGTGACACGACACACACGCAAATATGCATTGAGGTGGTAAGTACACGTCACACATCTTCTATGGAAAATGTTTTAGATCGAGGTTGGTAAGAGCCATCCAGGGCAGAGTGTCTAATAGTTTTTTGAATTGTACTCTTGATGTTTAAGATCCTAATCCACTGCAATATGGTTTCAAGTATAATCCTTTGCCACTATTGCCCAATGCTATCACTTCCATATGTCTGTTATGACGCTGTACTTCTGACAACTGATGTCTGCCTATTCGCACATCGTTCAGAACTTTTGCCACATCTGCTGCGCCGCCAGCCATGTTTCCAGTGCTAAAAGGTCCAACAAATATTGGCAGTAATGGTAAAATGCCAAACACATTTAGAATTGGCACGAACATTGTAAACAATACTCGCTCCAAATGACACCTGCTTTGTTTTTCTGCACCTCTTCTTCTTTATATTTGAGGACGACGGACGTGATGACGACAGCGGCAATTGACTATAGCCCGTTCCTAACTTTCTTTTAATTTTCATGATATTTGGGACCAACCAAGCAGCTGTCTTTTCTCCTACACTAGCTTTCTTTGAATGTACTCGATTCCAAGCACGATGCTCGAGCTCGTAATCGTTATTCCTATATGTTATATCGTGCTGATTGTACGCGGCAATCAAATGGTTTATGCCAACATCTTGTCTTGCAAGTCTTTTTTGTAGTTTAGTACCTGGACCACAGTACTGATAACCTCCAGGTCAGTGCAACTCAAATGGTAGTTTACCTTCGCCGACGATAAGATACGAATGTCATTACCATCTCCACAACCACTAACTTTACGTCCCTTCTGCTTGATGAATGACATTTAAATAAACCTGATGAGGCATTGTTCAGTCTATATATTCTCAGTAGTTACATGATGCGCATTATAAAGCAGAAGCAAAACTTCGATGTGGAAAACATGGACGAAAAAGTGGGAAATGGAATTAATGATGGAGGGGATACTAAACGACATGGACCGCTTCTCCCTTCAACTGTGCATGCTCTCATAATTGGACCATCAAACTGTAGTAAAACAAATGTAATGATTTCATTACTTACTCATCACTTGGACTGCGATTTGCTAATGTGTACATATACTCAAAGTCTTTGTGTCAACCCAAATATGAATATCCACGGAGTGTGCCCTCACCAATCCTAGGCCTAGGATCCTACACATTTGATTGCAAGGCGAAAATAATGGAACCATTTGAAGCTCAACCCAACTCTATTTTCATATTTGATCATGTAATTTGTGAAAAACAGGATGATTTTTTAGTATCGGAAGACATAAGAACGTGGACTCTTTCTATATAGTACAAACGAACTCACCCGTACCAAAGAAGTTGGATCGAGATAACGCCAATCTTCTTGTGTTATTTAAACAAAATGACATGAATCATTGTCATATATTTACTAACCATGTGAGCCCCGACGTTACTTTTAACCAGTTACAGGAAATGTGTGCAGAATGTTGGAAAGAGAAACATGGGTTTCTGGTCATTGACAAAGATAGTGAGATACAAAAGGCGAGATATCGAAAAGGCTTTGATAGTTACATATATAATAATAATAACATATAATAATAACACCACATGAAATTACAACTCCCTTTATCCCTGAAGGTCCTAAATGACCTTGTGTGGGAGAGGGCTACACATTTAGACACAATGGACACACACTCAATATCCGAGTATACTATGATTAATCTCTCTCACAGAAAAATCACAGTTCCTCGACCGGGAATCGAACCTGGGGGATATATATATATATATATATATATATATATATATATTATATATATATATATATATATATATATATATATATATATATATATATATATATATATATATATATATATATATATATATATATATATATATATATATATATATATAAAGATAATAATTTTGAGGATGCAGTCAAAAGGGTAAGATATCTAGGCCGAAGCAAAGAAAACTCTTTGTTACTTGTCAAGCTTTCGGAAAATTTTATTTCCTTCTTCAGGACATCTATAAAGTTAAAATACTTATATAGAAAATAATTACAAAAATTATTTATTAAAAACTACTTACTAACTTGAGGTTATTGTCTAAGAAACATCACAGTTTTAAGAAATACAACGACTTTCCCGTCGAAATGAAGAAAAACAAACATTTTCATAAACTTCTATGTTACAAACATTAGTGAACAATATAATTAAAATGGACGGAAAAACAATTTGAACAATTCATCACGTTTAAAAGTTAAAATGAAATCGCAGCCACATGTTATCGAGTTCGAAAACAATAGGCCTAAAAAAGAATTTCTTAGAAAAAAGGAAAGATATAAAAACTTTTACATTTAATATTTCGTACAAAGACTGGTTACTATAATTGTTTTTAAACTGTATTGCCAACTTATTTTATGGTGGGAAAATTTGAATTAATTTATTTTGAAAAAAAAAATTTTTTAAAAATTTGAATTTGGGTAACTATCTATAATTATCTCTCTCTAATTTTAGAATATAAGTATAAATCGTGCTTAAATTTTCTATGTCTGATTTTTTATTTAAAAAATTTTCTTCTTTATTTATATATAACATTTCAAGGAAAGTTCTCTTTTTATAGTTATTCTCAACCGTCAAAACTTTGGCATTTGCATAACTCATTTTATGTCCTGTATTGATGACATGTTCTGCTAAAGCAGAAGATTTAACATTTCTTTTACAATCACTTATATGTGAGGTTACACGACCTTTTAGTGTCCTTGATGTCTGTCCTATGTATGCTCCATTGCAATTGTTGCATTCAATGCGGTATACTACATTAGATTTTTCATTTGCCTTAAGGGGAGTTTTAATTTTACTGTAAAGCGTTGATATGGTTTTTATGTTTTTACTTGCTATTTTAATATCTAAAGCTTTGAATAAATTCATTAATTTTGGAGTTAAATTTTCAATATAGGGAAGTGAACGGAAAATATTACTATTATTGTTATTCTCATTATTATCTATAATAATGTTACTATTATAGTTGTCATTTCTATTAAAGGTTATATTAGTGTTATTGTGCAATACATTTGTACTTCTTAAATTTTGAGGAGTATTGAAAAGTAAACGATTTACTAACGATTGTGGGTAGGAATTCTCAATTAAAATATTTTTTAATTTTTTAAGGGAGATGTCTCGGTAATGAGGATGGGAGTTTAGATATCTTACCCTTTTGACTGCATCCTTAAAATTATTATCTTTTCTTCTTTAACTAGTCAGTCAAGACTACCTTTCTGCTTTATATATATATATATATATATATATATATATATATATATATATATATATATATTGCACGGTGGAAAATGCAAAAATTGCAATTGGCCGGAAGATGCAAACCGTGGACACGTGTTTCTGACTAATTGGTCTTCATCAGCACGGTGCAGCGGAGTTAAAATGATGGACAAAACTCAAGGAAGACACTAAAGGAAAACCACTGACAGGGAGCCAGTCGCACCTTTGTGGCTTCCACTTGGATGGCTTTGGTATGAGAGCGTCGTCCAAGCATCGCACACGCGGGAAACCAACCCGCGTGGGATTCTGGACCCAGAAGAATGAATACGAACAGAGAAGGAATTAGACGCGGGTTTAATTACATTACAGTTAAAAACCAATGAATTAACTGGTACGCCCGCATAAAGAAAATTGCACGGTGGAAAATGCAAAAATTGCAATTGGCAGAAAGATGCAAACCGTGGACATGTGTTTCTGACTAATTGGTCTTCATCAGCATGGTGTAGCTGAGTTAAAATGATGGACAAAACTCAGAAAAGATACTAAAGGAAAACCACTGACAGGGAGCCAGTCGCACGTTTGTGGCTTCCACTTGGATGGCTCTGGTATGAGAGCGTCGTCCAAGCATCGCACACGCGGGCAACTATAGCAACCTGCGTGGGATTCCGGACCCAGGTATGTACAATCAGCAAAGAAGATATCGCTACATACTGCCACATTATACATAAAACAAATGTTATATACAAGGATTATAACAGTGAACGAAGTCAGAAATAACAAGAGTTAGAAAATATTTTGAAATTATAAAACCACTCATCACAACCGAAAAAAAATAGCGTGTCTATTGGAATGAGAACACGGTCCAAATATTCAGGAAAAGGAAAGAGAAAGATCAAACTAGTAAAATTGCCTACTAGAAAATTATTAAACATTAATAGTAATATTAAAAATAGACCCATAGACTATGTCTATTGGAATAAACCCAAAAGAATTAGTGGATGGTCTGCGGTTGTTGTGGAGCTCCCAGGCAGCTGGTCATACTGGTCATGATAACGGGATTCTGCAATCATCGAAGAGATGCGCGAAGAAGGTATAGTTTATTAGCATCTTGCATAAGAAGGAGTATAAAATACTGAAACTTTTTCTGTGTACATCAGTTAAAGTTGAAAATGTCTAACATCAACCACAATACTATTGATAAATTTGGACGCAGACGAGGTGGTGATGGTGGGGTAGCACTACGTGGACTTTCTGGTATGGGATTTAAGCTCACCGCAGATAAATATTTTGATATCCAGAATAACCGTTTAAGGAACGTCGGTGATCCGATAGATCAGAAAGATGGTATAACACGTCAATATTTAGATGAACATATTGATAAATGCATACAAGAAATAAAACAGAAAATTAGCAGTGCATTGAAAAAATCCACGGTAGAGCAGAACATAAAAATTAAATAGTCATAAATATACTGTATTTATGGAGAAAGAGTTTTTGTCGGAATATAGTAAATTTGTATACCAAAAAGTTACAAAGATAATTGGTAAGATGAAACAAAATATTGATAAATAAATTACTAAAGTTAAGGATTTACTTAAAGAAAATCAAGATACTTTAACTGCTAGAGTAGCTAAAATAGAGTAGATTAACTCAGAATTTCATTCAAAGAAGACACCGTCTGGAAGGTTAGCAGTTCCTCCTGAACTGGATGAAATATATATGCATGCACGATGGAGCTTAATAATGGAAAACGCTAAGTTGTTAATGAATTGTACAAATCTTGTAGGTGAAATTTCCATAGAAGAATAACTATAATTAAAGAATATAGTGATTTATGGCAAATAGACTTGGCTGAAATGCAACTATACGATAAGAACAATGGAAACCATCGGTATATTCTTGTTGTAATCGACTGCTACTCTAAGTACATGTGGACTCAAGCTATTGTAAACAAAACATGAGTGGAAGTTGCTAAAGACATGAAGTGTTATACAAGAGGCAAAATATTCACCAAAATACATATAAAGTGATCATGGAACTGAGTTCTACAATCGAAATTTTACTGCGATAATGAAGCAGTATCATATCAATCATTACTCTATATATAGTACAAAAAAAGCAGCCATTGTAGAAAGAGTTATTCGAACACTGAAAAATTTGTTATTTAGGGAATTTTCATTTAGAGAAGTGGCTCGATATTTTACCTGCTGTTACGAAGAAATATAATAATTCATTTCATCGCACAATACAAATGAATCCTGTAAACGTCGCACACTCAAATAAGTGGATATATTCATCCAAAGGTCGCACCATCAAGATTTAAATTTCGTGTGGGCGATATTGTTTGAATTAATAAATACAAAAGCATATTTGATAAATGATACACCGCAAATTGATCTACGGTAGATTGTTTTTACGAGGCAGAATTACTAAAGACTGCAAACCCTGATATATATCTTGTGGAAAAAATTTTACGTCGAATAGACAAAGTGTATATCAAATGGCTTGGACTTTCTAGCAAATTCAATTCTTGGATAGATAAAAGCGATATTATTTAGAAATATCAAATTTTTATTCAATGAGTTATTGTGTTCATAAAATCAGTAAAAATTTTGTCAACATTTTTTTTATATTGTATTTTTTCTTATAAAAATAAATTAATATCAATACAACTCCTTTTTTTATTTATTTTTGATTATTTGTACAAGAAACAACGATAATATGCCATACTTCCCTAGTAGCACCAAATATTTCTGAAACATGTATAATATATTGTTACAACATAGAATGTTTTCACAATATTTAAAAGATTTACAAAATGTTTTATAAATATTTCAGAACAAATATATAATACAAAATATTTTTAAAATATTTCAATATAAATATATGGTATGAAATATTTATAAAACATTTAAGAAATATTTAATAAAATATATATTATACAAAATATTTTAAAAAAAATTTAAGAAATATTTAATAAAATATGTATAATGCGAAATATTTTAAAAATGTTTTAAAATAAATATATAATATATAATATTTCAAAAACATTTTATGAAATATTTAATAAAATATATATAATACAAAATATTTCAAAAACATTTAAGAAATAGAATATATATTATTCAAATGATTTTAGACGCATTTAAGAAATAGATAATAATAATATATACATACATATGTATATATATATATATATATATATATATATATATATATATATATATATATATATATATATATATATATATATATATTGTTAGATATCGATATTTGAATATTCCAGATCGAGTGTAAATGTTATGAAAATGGCCCGACTCGCGCCGTGTCAAAATTCAAAACAATGATGTCAGCGTAGAGGCGGCGGGGGTCGTGGTAACATAGAATATGAGATAGAATATATGAGATACCGGAGTTGTAAGCACGCATGTTATTATTATTATTATCCTTCTAACGAAATATATATTTTTTTGTGTAAAAAGTGTTTGTTACATTTTATCTTTTCACATCTCAGAAGTGGGGATGAAACCGATAAACACAAACAATTTGTGAAGTGTAGTGCAGCTTGTGAGCATTTCATTTCGTTGGGACATTGGTGAGTCCAATCTTATTTTCTGTTGTTCTAAGTTGCCTGCTTGTCTGACTTTTGTAAACTATTGTATTTTTTTGTGACATTTTTCGGCTTGTTTATCTGACTATTTTTGTTGTGGTAATTACCGAGTTTTTCTTTTGGAAGTGTTAAATTTAGTAGAGCGACAATGGATCGTCGATGTAGAAGTCATATCCGAACAAAGAGAGATCGACGAAAGCGATCACGATCGTCTCGTAGTAAATTTGAAACTCGAATTGGAAAATAAATTTAAACAATTGGAAGATTTGATCCATCGTAAATTTGCCGTTTCCCCGGTTCGTCATAGGAGAACGTCTCCGTCGCCAAACCGATCGCGCTCAAGGTCCCATTTCACGCCGCAGCCGCCCGGTAGCCCAGTGCGACAATCCACAGAAGGTCGTTCTGAATCTCAAACTAATAATAATAAATCTTACGAACCGATGATGCAACGTTATGTAGGAAGAATGGAACTTATCCCAGAATTTGATGCGTCGACAGAAAGTATAACAATTAATCAGTGGTTAAATAAAACCGATTCACTAGGTGAACTTTATGGATGGGATGATCGCGCAAAAATATTTTGTATGATAAGCCGTCTCAGTGGAAATGCAAGAGCATGGTACGATTGTCAATCGGTGGTTCCTAGCGACTGGCGACAGTGGAAAGAAAAAATTAAGTGTAGCCTTTCCATCTGTACGAAGTATAGCGCTAAAGTTAAAAGACTTTGTAAATATTGAAAGAAAAATAAACGAGGACGTTGTTTCTTTTTACTATAATAAATTACGATTGGGAAAACATTGTGATCTTCCCGACCACGTTATCACTGACGTAATAATTTTCACCATAAATAATGATTTAATTAAAGCAAGTGCCCAGGCCGCACAATGTAAAAACACCGAACAATTATTGAAATTTCTAGTGGAGTCAGACTTCTCTAGTACTTCATCACGAACGATAAACGTTGGAAATAATAAACAAAATTCCAGCGGCTCCAACAAAGCACGTGGTTGTTATACTTGCGGTAAAGCTGGTCACAAATCCATAAGCTGTTTTAAAAACAAAACATTTCAATCATCTCATAATAATAAAACAACTGTAACTTGCAGTTATTGTAAAAAGCCTGGCCATAAAAGAGAAACATGTTTTAGATTAAAATTAAATAACAATGATACAGTCAAGATAAATTACATTACACAGGATGACAAAAAATACCATGTGGACGCAAAAATTAACGACGAAACAATACGGGCATATGTTGATTTTGGCAGCGCATGTACTATTATTAAAAAACATAAAGCAGAAAATCTTGGACTAATTTTAAATGAAAGTAAACGGATTATAATGCAGGGATATGGCGGTGCAATCGTATCGTCCTTAGGGGAGACAAGCGCAAAAATAAAGCTAGATGAAGTTGAACGTACAACCCCTATTATAGTGGTAGATGATAACTCTCAAAGTATGGACTTACTAATAAGAAGGTCATTTACTGAATTGCTCAGAGTATGTGTTATTAAAAGGGATGACAGTTTGTGCTTTTATAATGAAAATTATGATCTACCCATTGAAGCAGTTGAGGAAAAAGAAAAGTATGTTTTACGTGCCGATAGCGAAGTGACAATTAATCCGGGAGTTAATAAAATTCAAGTTGTTTGTGAACTTATGGATGGGTCATTAACACCGACGCGTTCCGAATAATATTTAAATGGAAGTATTGTGGTAATCCCAGCGAGGAAAATGGAATTAATAAATGGCACCGGAATTTTAACAGTGCTGAATGTTAGTAAGTTAACCACATCATTCACAGAGGGGCAATGTGTAGCGCGGGGAATCCCCTCGGGGCAGTCTTCCCAGACTGAAGTACCTGCAAAACCGTCGCCTGAAGTAGAGAATGTACAAGAGCACTTAAGCTCCTTGTTGGAAAAATATAAACATTGTTTTGCCGCAAATAATTCAGAGTTAGGGAACACGAAAGTGGAAATGGAAATAAAGCTTACTAGCAATGTGCCTGTATGTTATCGCCCATATCGACTGTCTTACCATGAGAGGGAAGTTGTGAGACAGATTGTCGATGATCTTTTAAAAAATGACATTATAGAACCAAGTGTGTCTCCATATGCCAGCCCTATATTGTTAGTGAAGAATAAATCCGGCGAGATGCGTATGTGCGTTGATTACCGTAAACTTAATTCCATTACAGTTAAGGATAAGTATCCGCTTCCGCGAATAGAGGACCAATGGGACAGATTAGCTGGGCAGAACTGGTTTTCGACACTTGATTTGGCATCAGGATATCATCAGCTGCGAGTTGATGAAAACAGTCGTCAGTATACTGCTTTTGTAACTCCAGATGGACATTATCAGTATAGAAGAATACCCTTTCGACTAACTAATGCCCCAGCTGTTTTCCAAAGGGCAATTAACGAAATTTTGGGTCCTTTTCGTTTTTCTTTCGTACTTGTGTACCTTGACGATATACTTGTCATGGCAAAGACTATAAAGGAAGCATTGGATAGACTTGAGATGATACTGCGTATCATTACTGTTGCTGGCCTCACGCTTAATAAAAATAAATGTTCTTTCTTAGAAAGTGAAGTAGAGTATTTGGGATCGATAATAAGAAATGGAGAACTGAGACCGTTGCCAGAAAAGGTAAAAGCCGTACTGGAGTTTCCGAACTTATGCAATGTTCACGACGTTAGACGATTTCTTGGTTTAGCTTCGTACTTCAGAAAATATATTAAGGATTTCGCCATAAAAGCAAAACCATTGACGATGTTAACGAGGAAAAACGTCCCATGGAATTGGGGACTTGATCTAGAAAATTCATTTCAACAACTGAAAAAAAGAACCTGCGAGTGATCCAGTACTAGCCTTGTATGATCCAGATTTGGAACCGCAACTGCATACGGATGCTAGTAAGCTAGGATTTGGAGCGATACTTTTGCAGAAACAAAAGGACGGAAACTGGAAACCAGTTGCATATGTTAGTCAGCAAACTTCAGAATGTGAATCAAAATATCACAGCTTCGAATTAGAAACAATGGCGGTTGTTGTTAGTGTACGAAAACTGAGAAACTTTTTGTATGGAAAGAAATTTACTGTTGTAACTGACTGCAACTCTTTACGATTGTCTTGGACAAAGCGTGATCTTTCTCCAAGAATTGGTAGATGGTGGTTAGAGTTGCAAGAATACGATTTTGAGGTGCTTTATAGGCCAGGAACACAAATGAGGCATGCTGATGCGTTAAGTCGAAGTACAGTAGTGAACGTGAACTTAGTCAAGGAATCTGATTGGGTACAGTGCGTTCAAAATGAAGACGATGATTGCAAGATAATCAAGGAACAACTGAAAGAAGGCACTGCTGACAAATTTTATGTAATGACTGATGACAAAATTTGTCGGGTAGTTGATGGAAAACCAAAAATCATTATTCCCAAAGATGTTCGGTGGAGAGTAACAAAGCTACATCACGATGAAAATGGACATCCTGGTACATATCGTACTATAGAAGCGTTAAAAGAGAAATATTGGTTCACCGGCATGAGAAAATTGGTTACGAAATATGTGAAACATTGTATTCCATGTTTATGTGCAAAAAAACCAACTGGTCGGCGGAGAGGACGACTATATCCGATCCCCAAGATAAGTCAACCATTTCACACTTTACATTTGGATCACCTTGGACCTTTTTTGTAAGTCGTCAGAAGGAAATACTTTTATGCTGGTTACTGTAGATGCCTTTACAAAATTTACTTGGATTGAAGCAGTACCAGACACTAGTACTCAATATGTTATTAGGACATTGAAATTATTAATGAAATTTTTCGGAATACCTGAAAGAATAATAACAGATCGTGGGAAGGGTTTCACCAGTAGACTAATGTCAGAGTTTTGTGTTAGGAACAATATAAAACATGTGCAAAACGCGATTGCCTGTCCTAGGGCAAACGGACAAGTTGAAAGATTTAACTCAACTATTCTCAGAAGTATGACTGCTGCCATAGGAGAACATTACGATTCATGGGAAAGCAAAATTCAGGAAGTGCAGTGTGGCATAAATGGTACAATCAATGCAACCACGGGCAAATCACCTGCAGAATTATTGTACGGTTTTCGACCAAGACTAAAATATGATGTTAGTGTTAATAGTCAGATAGATAGGCAGGTAAACTTAGAACTATCGCGTCACAGTGCTGCAATCAATATTGAAAGAAAGGCAAAGAACATGAAGAAGCGCTTTGACAAAAATCGGCTGGATCCTATTCAGTACAAGGTTGGAGATATGGTACTGGTTGAACGGACTCCCATGGTGAAAGGCCTGTCCAGTGGGAAACTCGTCCAAAAATATACTGGTCCTGTCCAAATCACCCATGTTTTGGGCAATGATCGTTATAGGGTGCAGTCTCTATCGAGGGATAGGAGACGTTTTAAGGGAGTGGTCGCTAGTGACCGACTGAAATTGTTTAAACCCCAAAAAATTCGTTAGTGGTGAGTTTTATCATAGTACATTTGCCTTTGATTTTATTTCGTTTTGTTTTGTTGTGCTATGACTAGTTTTTATTTCAATGTTGGTTCATAATCCATGCTTTTGATGTATCTTTTTTTTGTTTTGTTATAGTTTTTATTAGTGTATGAATCAGTAGTGCATTGGCCTTTTAATGGCTTGGAGGTTGAAAGAAATCTCCCTTGGTGCTTGCTGAATTTATGAATTTATTATCTGGTATTGTGAACTAGTAGTGCGTTGGCCTTTTGATGGCTTGGAGGTTGAAAGAAATCTCCCTTGATGCTTGCTAGAATTATCAGTAGTGCGTTGGCCTTTTGATGGCTTAGAGGTTGAAAGAAATCTCTCGGACGCTTGCTGATCGGTGTAAAGATTTTAACTGTTTTAATGTTTAGGCATGTACCTTGAAGAGTCTTGTCTAATGAATCAGTAGTGCGTTGGCCTTTCCCAGGCTTAGAGGTTGAAAGAAATCTCTCGGACGCTTGCTGATCGGTGTAAAGATTTTAACTGTTTTATTGTTTAGGCATGTACCTTGAAGAGTCTTGTCTAATGAATCAGTAGTGCGTTGGCCTTTCCCAGGCTTAGAGGTTGAAAGAAATCTCTCGGACGCTTGCTGATCGGTGTAAAGATTTTAACTGTTTTAATGTTTAGGCATGTACCTTGAAGAGTCTTGCCTGATGATTGAAAAAAAAAAAAAGAAAAAAAAAGTTTATGAAACGAGGTTGCTGGTTGATTTTTCTTTTTCTAGATAATGGTAGCGGCCCGAGGACGTGCCAAGAGTCAGGATGGCCGAATGTTAGATATCGATATTTGAATATTCCAGATCGAGTGTAAATGTTATGAAAATGGCCCGACTCGCGCCGTGTCAAAATTCAAAACAATGATGTCAGCGTAGAGGCGGCGGGGGTCGTGGTAACATAGAATATGAGATAGAATATATGAGATACCGGAGTTGTAAGCACGCATGTTATTATTATTATTATCCTTCTAACGAAATATATATTTTTTGTGTAAAAAGTGTTTGTTACATTTTATCTTTTCACATATATATATATATATATATATATATATATATATATATATATATATATATATATATATATATATATATATATATATATATATATATATATATATATATATATATATATATAGATATATATATATATATATATATATATATATATATATATATAAAATATTGTTACGTGTTTGCTATCCACACAAACACCTCTACTCGTAGATTCGTTGATTGAAAGTCCAGGTAACACTTATTCACTACTTTATTTATTAATTAACAATTAACAACAATATACTAATTACTGTCTTAACTATAATTACACTTTAACACTTATAAGTCTCTTTCTTATTTCTTCTTTACTCGCTCACGTTCAACTTAAGATTAAATCTCGGCCCACCGTGCGTCTTATTTATACATCCAATCTCCCGGTCTAGAGCACTCCAGAATATTCCCGGCCGTTCGTGTACAATTCCAGCCTAATCTAACCAGTCTGCACAGTCCAGTGGCGTAACACTGCCCCCTCCTTAAGCCTGAACGTCCCGATCAGGCAATTCATTATTCCCTGCATACTTGGCTAGTCTCTCTATGTGCACCACCTTCATCTTCGATTTTGGACTTTGCTGAATTCTATATACAACGTCGTTTAGTCTGGTGACCACAGTGTAAGGACCTTCCCAGGGCGGGTGAAGCTTCGGGGACCTGCCTTTCTTTCGTTGTGGGTTATATAGCCAAACCAAATCTCCAGCCTGGAACCCTCCTGAATTCGCCTTAAGATCATAACGAGCCTTCATGCGATCACTTGCTATGGCAATTCGGTCTCGTACCAGCTCATGAATGTTCCTTAGCCGTTCACCAACTTCATCGGCGTAGTCATTTACGGAAAGTCGCTCCTCATCCGGTGTGCCAAACACCAAGTCACATGGCAGTCTAATCTCACGTCCAAACATCACGCGAGCCGGTGTCTGTTTTGTTGTTTCATGAATGGAGGCCCTGTATGCCATAAGGAAAAGAGGTAAGTGATGGTCCCAATCTCTCTGATGTTTCTCAACCACTTTGGATAGGTGCTCCTCCATGGTTTTATTATATCTCTCCACCATTCCGTCTGATTGTGGATGTAGGGCTGTTGTTCTTGTCTTATGAATTCCCAGTAAGCGACACATCTTCTGAAACACCCCTGATTCAAAGTTTCTTCCTTGATCTGAATGCAATTCTAGGGGCACGCCAAATCGACATACTAGGTTATCTACCAGAGCTTGAGCGACAGTGGCTGCTTCTTGGTTGGGTATGGCATAAGCTTCAGGCCACTTACTGAAATAGTCCATGGCAACTAAGATGTATTTGTTCCCATCATCTGTCACGGGGAATGGACCAGCTACATCGATCGCAATTCGCTCAAAAGGAACCCCTACGTTATATTGTTTCATTTGGCCCTTACTTCTTGTCCGTGGCCCCTTACTTGCCGCACAAACTTCACATTTGCGGCACCAAGCTTCCACATCTTGGCGGCTGTTCACCCAGTAGAATCGTTCGCGTACTTTAGTGATAGTTTTGTTGATGCCAAAATGTCCACCAGATGTTCCATTATGCACTTCCTGGAGTACTTTGGATATGCGACACCTGGGAATTACCAATCTCAAAGAAATTTTCTTCCCGTCTGGACTTTCCCAAGCTCTTTTCAACAGTCCATCCTCTACTCTAAGGGAATCCCATTGTGCCCACAAAGCCTTCAGTCCCACCGCCTTGTCTGAAATGTCCTTCCAGCCTGGCCGGGCTCCTCTTTCTTTCCATTCCAGAATAGGACCAGTTTCTTGATCTTTTAACTGCTCTTCTCTTAATGTCTCTCTTGTCCAGTCGTCAGGAACATCAATTTTAACGGTGTTTACAATTATTACCCCTTGTTGTTTTTCTACCCGGTGGCAGTGCTTGCAGTCTTCCCGACAGGGTCTTCTGGAGAGAGCGTCTGCATTCTTATGGGATTTTCCAGGACGATGTTCGATTTTAAAATCGTACTGCTGCAGTTTTTCTATCCAGCGAGCTAGTTGGCCTTCCGGAGTCTTCAATTGCAATAACCACTTTAATGCAGCATGGTCGGTCCGAACCTTAAAGTGTTGTCCATATAGGTACTTGTGAAAATGGTCTATGGACTTGACAATGGCCAATAGTTCCTTCCGTGTCACACAATAGTTACGTTCTGGCTTCGACAACGTCTTGCTGAAGTACTCAATTACTTTTTCCTGTCCATTTTGAATTTGGGAAAGAACACATCCAAGTCCAGAATTACTGGCATCCGTGTCTAATACGTAGAGGCCTTTCCGTTCTGGGTATGAAAGGACTGGACTCGAACACAGTGCTGATTTTAGTGTTCTGAATGATGTTTCGCACTCTTGTGTCCATTGGTACTGAACCTTCTCTTCTGTAAGCCGGTGTAGTGGCTTCGCAATATCAGCAAATCGTTCCACAAATCGTCTGTAATAAGTGCATAGACCAAGGAAGCTTCGTACTTCGTGAACATTTGAAGGCCTGGGCCAATCACGTACTGAGGAAATCTTGTCTGGGTCTGTTCTTATCCCCTCCGAAGACACAACATGTCCTAGGAATTTTACCTCTTTCTGGAACATTAGGCACTTTTTGGGATTCAATTTCAGGTGAGCATTTTTAATTCTTCCAAACACTTCTTGAAGGTTCTTCAAATGCTCCTTAAAATCCCGTCCCATAACCATCACATCATCAAGATAAACTAGACATGTCTTCCAAGTTAGTCCTCGTAGTACCAGTTCCATCAGTCTTTCAAAAGTCGCTGGCGCATTGCACAGGCCGAAAGGCATCACAGTGAATTGATAAAGGCCACTTCCTGTCGAAAAGGCTGTCTTGTCTTTGTCATCTGGATGAAGTCCCACTTGCCAATATCCACTTCGAAGATCTAGAGTGGAAAACCACTGTGAACCTGCCAGCGTACTTAGTGTGTCATCAATTCGGGGTAACGGATAGCTGTCTTTTCTAGTGACGTCATTCAGCTTCCTGTAGTCGACACAGAATCTTAAAGTTCCATCTTTCTTAGCAACCAAAACTACTGGCGATGACCAAGGACTGGTTGATTGCTCAATAACTCCGTCTTTAAGCATCTTCTGTACCATTGCAGAAGCCTCTTCTTGTTTTGCTAATGGGAGCCTCCTAGGTGGTTGACGAATAGGTGCTGATTCACCAGTATTTATCCGATGTTGCACTATGTTGGTCTTTGTAAGAGCTTCTGTGTCCTTTGCAAATACTGTACTTTCTTTCTTCAAAAATTTTAAAGCTTCTCTATGTTCATCTGAAGTTAAATGGTCTAACTGGGCATTTAACATCTTTACAACTTCTTGGTCCATATCTGTAGACGAAGCTCCAATGACTTGTTCTTCACATCTCGCAATCCATGTGACTGGTTCGTAGGTGCCAATTGCTTCGCCTTCTTTGAACGTCACTGAGTGTGAATTTAGGTTAACCATTCTAATCGGTATCTTGTCTGTAGTCTGTGTTAAAGTTCTTGCCAGGATCACATTGTCTGTCATTTTAATTGAGTCATCCTTCTCAACGAGGCCAAAGCGGTATCCCACAGAATTTTCCTCCAGGACTGCCTCAATTACTTTCTCTGTTCTTGCAGGAATTTTTATGGTCCTCGAAGTTAGTAGCCTAATATTATGGAATTTTTCTTCAGCCGTTGAAAGAATAATTTCTTCATTTCCAATCCTGAGAACTCGTTCTCCAACGTCAAGTACAAATCCATATTTTTCCATAACGTCTAATCCTAAAATGAAGTCATCTGTAATGTCAGCTACGATAACTTGATGTTTAAAACATAAGCGGCCAATCTGCAGCTTCATGTCGACTTCCCCATGAACCGCCGCCCTATCTCCCGTAGCTGTTCGGATGACTAATCCATTCTGTTCTTTATTTACTTTGAAACCCGTTATGAATCCTGCCCGTACTATTGATGACGTAGCTCCTGTGTCGATTGTGAACACACATTTCTTCTTATTTACATAACCCTCCAACAACAGACTACTTTGAACTCTCCGAAGTTGGGAAACTTTTATTTCTCGGGGGTCACAACATTTCTTGGCCAGCGCAGCCCCCAAATTGCCAGCCATCTTCAGTTTTCCTGTGGCTCCTCAACCACAGCAGCATTTACCCTTTCCGGGCTGCGTTGACGACAGTTTCTCTTGATATGGCCCACTTTGCCACACCTATAACAACGGATGCCTCCATTCGGTCTCCCACTACCTTGTTGTTGGTCTTGTCTCTGCTGGGAGTTCGATTTTGTCAATAGTTGGGTTATCATCTTGTGTAGATCAGATATCAGGTTTTGTGTTGTGTTGTCTGGCTTGTCTTCCTCCACACTCACAGCTCGTACTCTCTGATTTGATTGTGTGGTATCCTTATAGGCAGCCTCAATCTCTAGTGCATGTACTAAAGCCTCACTACTAAGCTTATGCCTGGCCAACTTAAGAATTCGCCTGACTTCCCTGGTCCCTTACTCCATCAATAAATGTACCAACTGCTAACTGTTGTTGAAATTCCATTGGTGCATCAGGATAGGCTAGATGGGCTAATCTTTCTACCGCAGCTTCGAACTCCTGGAGGCTTTCTCCACCTCGTTGTCTGCGTGATTTGAGCTGAGCCTGATATACTTGGGCGAGATGTTGGTCGCCATATCTTAGTTCTAACGCTGCCTCCAAAATGCTAAAGTTTTGTTGCTGTGCGGCAGGAATTGTTTGGAGCAGGTCTAATGCTTGGCCCCTTAGTGCTAATACCAATGCTGTTGCTTTTTCCTCATCGTTCCAGTTATTTGAACGTGCAGCTGCCTCAAATTGTCTCTTATAAGTTGACCATGAACTTTGACCGTCGAAGGAAGGTGGTTGTAACCTAGTACCAGACGACAGTACTAACTGGCCACTCTTCTCTCTTAATTGTTGCTTGAGTCGGGCTACTTCTCCTCTGACTTCGGTTATTTCCCCTTCAACTTGACTGAATTTTTCTTTAACTTCACTGACCTCTCCTTTAACCTCACTGACCTCTCCTTTAACTTCATTAACTTGTCCTTCGACTTCACAGACTTTCCCTGCGACTTCAGTGACTTTTTCGATAACATCTCCTTTAAATTTTTCAGTGAGGGAGAAAATGGCTGCCTGCTGTTCCTCTAGGCTTCTTTTTATATCTTGGTTTTCCTCCAATCGTCTTATTTCCAAGCCCTCCATCATTTTTCTTAAGTCATCTTTTTCTTCCTGGCGTTTTCTCTCTTGAGCTTCCATAATCTTTCTCTGTTCGTCTTTCTCTTCTTGTCGTATTCTCTCTTGTTCTTCTTTTTCTTCTTGTCGTCTTCTCTCTTGTTCTTCTTTGTCTTCCTGTCGTCTTCTTTCTTGATCTTCCATAATCTTCCTTTGTTCATCTTTCTCTTCCTGTCGCTTTCTTTCTTGATCTTCCATAATTTTTCTTTGTTCTTGCATTTGTTGCACCAATGCTGCAAGTAAGTCTTGTGTTTGTTTCTCCGCCATGCTTCTTGTTGTTGGCATTAATTCACGACACGTAAATCAGTTCAAAATAAAGTTTATTACACTATAAAATCCGTAAAATGTTGATATCACGTCTATTTTAATAATGGAGTGTTCCAGAAAAATCTCGAAACAGCACTAGAAAGTCTTATTTGTAGTCTATACTTCTTTTGTGTTGACAAAATTCACTTATCTCCACTAATTATCCAATGGAATGTTCGAGAATTTTCACGAAATATCACTAATAAGTCTTGTTTTGAGTCTATAACACGTTTCCGTTAACACAGTCTACGTATCTCCTGTAGTTTCCAAATAGAATGTTCTAGAATTTTCCCGAAATTGCACCAGTAGTCCTTTTTCTCAGTCTACAACACGTTATTACTAGCGGCACTCACGTATTTGCAGCTATTTCTAAATCGAATGTTCTAGAAACTTCTCGAAAATTCACTTTAAAGTCACTATTCAGTCCAGAAATAGTCCTCCAAACACTGTCCAGTAGCTTAATTCTCCGTGTTACCACTAATTTCTGAGAAGAACACTATAGAACCTTTTCGAATATTCCAGAAATTTCTCTTCCAATCCACTTCCGACACCAAATTGTTACGTGTTTGCTATCCACACAAACACCTCTACTCGTAGATTCGTTGATTGAAAGTCCAGGTAACACTTATTCACTACTTTATTTATTAATTAACAATTAACAACAATATACTAATTACTGTCTTAACTATAATTACACTTTAACACTTATAAGTCTCTTTCTTATTTCTTCTTTACTCGCTCACGTTCAACTTAAGATTAAATCTCGGCCCACCGTGCGTCTTATTTATACATCCAATCTCCCGGTCTAGAGCACTCCAGAATATTCCCGGCCGTTCGTGTACAATTCCAGCCTAATCTAACCAGTCTGCACAGTCCAGTGGCGTAACAATATAATACGAATTATTTTAGAAATATTTAAGAAACATAAGAATAAATATATAATACAAAATATTTTAAAAATATTTACGAAATACTTTACAATAAATATGTAATACATAATATTTTAAAAACATTTATGAAATAGTTAATAAAATATATATAATACAAATTATTTTAGAAATGTTTAAGAGACACATAAGAATAAATATATAATACAAAATATTTCAAAAACATTTAAGAAATACGTAATCAAATATATATAATACAAATTATTCTAAAAATAGTTACGAAATAATTTAAAATAAATATATAATAAAAAAATATTTAAAGAATATTTAAGTAATACTTAAAAATAAATATATATAATACAAAGTATTTCATACTTAATAGAATATATAATTGAAATGATTTTAAAAACATTTAAGAAATTTAATATACGAATTATTTTAGAAATGTTTAAGAACACATAAAAGTAAATATATAATACAAAATATTTAAGAAATTAACAATAAAATATGTATATAATACAAATTATTCTAAAAATATTTACGAAATACTTTACAATAAATATATAATGCAAATATTTTTAAAACATTTAAGAAATACTTAATAAAATATATAGAATTCAAATTAGTTAAAAAACATTTAAGAAATAGTTAAAAAAATATATATAATACAAATGATTTTATAAATATTTACGAAATACTTACAAATAAATATATAATACAAAATATTTCAAAAACATTTAGGAAATACTTAATAAAATACATATAATTCAAATTATTTCAAAAACATTTAAGGAATACACTTAATAAAATGTTATATAATACAAGTGATTTTAGAACTATTAACGAAATACTTTTAAGATAAATATAATATAAACTATTTCAAGAATATTTAATTAATACTAATAATAAATATATATAGTACAAAATATTTCAAAAACATTTAAGAAATATACGTAATAAAATATACAAGATTAATATACAATTTATTCTAAAACCATAACTCTATTGCGTCTAGTCAGTCATAATCAGGGGTTCTGATTGGCCATCCTAAATCGAATGATGCATTGTTGCGCATGCCATCACCCCACTTTCAATTCCACTTTTACGTTCCACGCATGATGCCAACTTTATCTATGATGACAACAGCTAATGTAGAAGAGGTGTCTTGTGTGTTCGTTTATAAAATAATAGTGTAGTGTTGATTGTTAGGATTATATCGATATAAACAAAAGCAGGTATGTCCAATCGAAAATATTGTAAAAAAGTACAGATATATCCGGAGCTATGTGAACATTAATAATAATGCATGCCCACGCCCACTTGTACCACAAACGGCTTTGGCGGTGCAAGATTTGGAATTTTTGGAAATGAAATGAATGCTGCTACTAATGATAGAAATCAAGAATGCTCTGTGCATTATGATGATCCAAATGATCCAACTTTATCTGAGAACTGTGAGGTTATTTGCTTGCTTCGGACTGTTCCATTTATTTTTTGTCAGAATGGTATTATTCATGTTCAATATGACATTTTTAATGACTGCCTTTTTCTCAGAAATTATCAAAGATGGGTATGATACATGTTTTAGGTTTAAAATTTTCCATAGAATCCAAAAATGTGAAAATATACATGGTGTCCCAGTTAAAATAGCGAAGTTGATAGTGTTTCCGGTCAAACCGTCAGTTAGATATTTTATTGCCTCAATTATGCATCTAGATATACCTCTATAATTTTAAATCGATATCTTTCTTAACGCTGGAATTAAAAATCGGCTGGGGAAAAGGACAGAAGATATTTACGCACTAAAATGGTATTTCAGTGCGTACTTCCCAGTTATTTGAAAAACTTTTTAATATATCCCATTTTTCTATGGATAGTAGTATTTTATGCACTATTCTGCTTCTAGTGAAACATTTTTTATTTCTTAAATATTGCCCATTTCACCTAAATAAATTTACTTATTTATTGCGTACTGCCATATCTTCTGTCCTTTTCCCGAACCTACTTTTAATTACAGTCTTAAGCAGCTGCCTGGTTAGTAATCCCGTTGACACCCAGTATAACATTCTAAATCATTAAACTTCTATTTGCAAATCATACATTGTTTTAATCACATGTATGCAGAAGGTCTAATACCTATTTTTCTTATTTTACAGTGTGGAAGATTGAAGAGAAGCCGGTGCTGTATAAATTTTCGAAATTCTTGTCCTAAAGAATATATAGTATATGTTTTATTTGTTAATAAGTGTTACAAAGTTTATTTTTTAATACAATTTATAAGGCGAAAAACTTTGGAAGCCGGTAGTAATCGTTAAAACAATTTGAATTTGCTTTATAAACTTTATTCGAAAAATGACTATTAAAAAAGTTTTTATTTAATATCTGAAGATGGAAAAGAGCTATCCTTTTCGAATTTGACACATCAGTTTTTAGGATTTAACTCCAACCATGAAATAAAAAATTCAGCGAGTTACTACTCAGAATTAAGAATATACTTCCCGGCTTAAATGTTCCAATTGATGCTCGTACTGTATTAAATTCTAAAAGAATTTCTAATATTAACCAAATGAAAAGTGCAAGAGATCCAAAAGGAGAATTTATTTATTTTTGAATAAAACAAATGTTAACTTTGTATATGCAACATATTACTTCATGAGCGTAACAATTTATTATTTTAGGATTGGATGAAGTTTAATCTTAATGACCGATGTGCCAATGCCGATGCGCTTTTCCATATACAGATATTAAATAAAAACTTTTAATGCTCTGCATCTAGAAATAGGTCCATTTTTCGAATAAAGTTTATAAGGCAAAATCTAATTATTTTGACGGTTTCTACCGGCTCCTGAAGTTTTTCCCCTAAAAACTGACTCTCCCTGTATAAATATGTATTGTATATTATATATTAATAAATATATTAAAATAATTATTATACACTTATTTTAATGTAACATTTAAAAAAGTTGATATAATAGTGTCCCAAAAGACTTAGTATGGGCTAATATCTTTGCCATGGATAATAATTATAAAAAATTTTGGGGCTTAATATAGTAAGAGATCTCTTACTATATCAAGATTTCTGAAATTTTTCATTTTATGTTCCAGAAATATTTGCCCATATGAAGAATTTTGGGGCATCCTGTATCCAAAAATCAATATTCCTGACATTTAAATATATATTATTATATATATATATATATATATATATATATATATATATATATATATATATATATATATATATATATATATATATATATATATATATATTTAATAATATGTTGTAACATTATTTATAAAATATTAAATTAATATATTTCAGAATCATTTGTGTCAATATTCCTAAAATATTATATGCAATATTCCCAAAATATTAGATGCAATATTCTTTAAACATTAAATAAAATATTTATGAAACATTAAAAAAAATATATTTCAGAAATATTTGGTGCTAAAATATATATAAATCAATATTGCTAAAATATTTAATACAATATTTCAGAAATATATTTTTTCAATGTTGCATATATAAAAAAAATCTGTCGCAAACAATATTTATGAAACATTAAAAAAATATATTTCAGAAATATTTGGTGCTACTGGGGTTGTGGTGTTATAAAAACTAGAATAAATAAGAGAAATAAGGGTAAATAAATCTTTAATTAGCATTAAATAATATTTACAACTTAATAAAAAATTTGTAATTGTTAAAATAAATACGTGTTATAATTGAACTTAAAATTATACAAAAAAAAACTTATTTTACTTAGTTATTATAAGATATATATATATATATATATATATATATATATATATATATATATATATATATATATATATATATATATATATATATATATATATATACACATTTAACAAAAACTGAGATAAATTATTTAATTGTAAACTTACTACAATATACAGTGTGCGGTCTGAACATTGGAATACACTCTAAATACGTAATATTTATAAAAAGTTAATGTGAATAACACGTAGATACCTAAATGGTGCGAAATTAAAGACAACGAAGGTTGACTTTTTAAAACGTTTCGTTTAATTTTTGCAAAAGTGTATTAGTGGGTGGTATAGCAATGTTCAAGTGCCATCAGAAACAGCACAAAAAAAATGTATCACAGAGGTGGCAGTATTAGAAAAAATATTCTGAATGGAATTACAAATACGTCTGGATTAGTGTGGATGAAACCACCAATGCTTGCGGCTCGAAGGTGGCAAATGTTTTAGTGGATGCATATTATTAATATACCTTTACTCTTGTGATCGCTAGTTAAAAATAGATATGTGTGTGTATGGGTGTGTGTTAGTGTTACAATTACGAATACTTTCAGCCGTCTTTGTATTATCTTTGGATGTTACCGAACTTGCCAAAATAAGCACTAGGTAAAGTCATATTATATGCATGAACATATTTACGCGGTGACACATCACCTAGCGTCAACACTGAAACTGAGGTCATTTATCGCTACCTGCCGATTTCTACTCATAATAAATTCACAAAATTTTACATAAACACCTCTAATTCCTTAACATTTTTATTTCGAAACATAAACCTACACTTTTAATTTCTTATTATATCTAAATACGTCTAATTAATTTTAATTAGTATAACAAGGTTGCTAAACTGTAGATCCATTTTTGAAACTGAAACAGAAAATAACGAGTTAAACATTATTTTAAATCCAGTTACTTATATTTGTTCCAAATGGTTTAAAAGGTATTGAAATTTGCAATTCAGAGTTTGCTTATGTCTCCCTAGGGACTATACTCCTGGAAAAAGTCCTTTGAACTTACCGAAAGCAGTAAACGAAAGTTAAAGGCAACTGACATATAACTTGAAAATTCCATTGGTTCCATTACATTTCTTAGTATCAACAGTAAAACTGTTCTGTTCTTTTTATTCCAACAGATCCATGGACTACGACAGGCGATATCGAAGAACTCCGCAGACTGAAATTAAAAAAAAACAAACAGTGTATGAGGAAACGGAAAATGATTACGAAATTCTTTATAAGTTTCTTTAAAAACAACACTTTTTTTATTATGAAAAGGGTTAGATTCATTGCTGTGACATTAAATACATAATGAGCCACCGTAAAATGGAGTGAACACGTGACTAATTTTCATGTTTTGTAACACGTAAAGAAAAAATGAAGAACACAAGTTGTGGCAAAAAGTCCGGTCGTACCTTATATAACGGACCGGTTATCATTCCTTTAAGATTTATAGATTTTGAGTACTTATATTAATATATTAATTTTTGCCTCTGCTCACATTGAAATCTCACCAATAGAAAAATCGATTTAAAAATAACATCTCTTGTATTTAACTGCACCAAAGGTGGATAAAAACAAAAAAGTAAACAAAAATTTTGCACAAAAGTGAAATATTTGGTCAGAATTAAAGGGTTTTAGGTTTATAGCTGTTTACTAATTGAAAACTGGAAAGATAATAAAAAAAATAATTCTTGCGTGTTTAAGGAAAGGTAACTAAATGTTATAAATAAAAAGTGATAATAGCTTCTCTCTTCTGAAATTTGGATCAATTCGCCGTAAATGTAATCATTCTAATATTTGATTGTGAGTAATCACGTAATTATCTGAAATTTCTTGCCTACATCCCTATACCTAACAAAAACCTTGAGTTTTATCTGTACATATGAAATTCACTATACGTTATATTGTATATAACGCATGTGTTGGTTAATATTATATTTTCATATAACGGTATAAAAAATATGTAAATATTACTATAAATGTAGTCTTGACACCCCCACATTTCACATAAGCTCCAGGATTACATGCTTTGTTTGAACGCATTCGACTGAATACGTGTAAATCATCGATTGTTTTCATCATTTTCCGCTTGTGGCCAACTCTGATTCCGACAACAATCAAATAAAAAAGGTGTCCACAAAAAAATTGATATGCTAAAATTAGGTAAAATGACACATTAGAATCTTTACTGCCAATATCTAAAATTTATTTGAAAAATTAAACAATCGTAATCATAACAGCAGCAGCAGAAACTGCTTGCGTTATTTTAATTCAATAAACGTTTGCTGGTTGGTCGGTGTCATACGCTCACAGCTCAGCAGCTGGCGAGAGTTCCATTGTACGTACAGCTCTGGCAGAACAGAGCCTATAGAATCATATTTGGAATGTTATGATTACATGGTTTAAAAGGGTTAATGTTTGTTTATTTCGTGATAAAGAAATGAAAGCATATTTTCAGAAAGGCGATTCGTATTATTTGACAAATATACATATTATTATGGTGTGTACTTGATGGTTTTATAAACAATGTAAATTGCATTTTGCAACATTTAACAAACGATCAACAAGAAATAGTATTTATGGAATACATAGGTATTATTAGGTGCCAAACTTTTATAGGAGATACTAAGGGCCAAAATAAGCAAAAACGTTGTTATGGGCATGTTACCAAAAATAAACCATTTCCAAGATACAGAGTGCGTAAAATATTGCCAAAATATTACAAAACTTGGGATGCATGCCAAATCCACTAAAATTGCAAGTATTTCAAAATGTCATTATCGTTATAGTATTTATCTCTAATAGTTTCTAAAAAACCAAAAAAAAAAAAACTCAACACTGAGGGAAGATTTTTGCAGTGACAGCTAAAAATTCAGCTAGGGTAGCAAAAAACTATATTTGAATAGGCGCCAGCCAAGAATTTTACTAGAGCAGTAAAACTCGTTTTGCTAAAGTTACTTTACTACAACAGTAAAGTTACTTTATAAAATATTTTTCATCTAGCCACCGAAAATAATCTTTACTGTTATAGTAAAGTAATATTAGTGTAGTAAAATGATATATATCACTAGTATGTAAACAACCTGGCTACCGTAACACCAGTTCTTTTTTATCCTGGCAAAGATTTTTATTGCCGTTTTACTATTGCAGTTGATCTCTTTTTTATTGCAGTAACGATATTTATTAGCTGAAGTAAAGTATCAGTCTACGAGAGAGTTAATTCTTTTCACTTACAGCAACATTTTTTTTACCGATCCATGATTTTTCAAGAGCCACAGCGTGTTATCGAGAATCCGCCGACTGTAGAAGATGTCGAAACCTTCTGCAAGGGAATCTACGAAACGACGCGTCCATTCAATAGCGACACTCCATCAATTGCACACTTTGAGGCTCTGTGTCACAGATATCTTGAAGAGCCAGAAGAAGTGTGCCCTGCAATCAGTACGGAGGAAGTCCAACAAGCACTTGTTGGTACCAAGAACTTCGCTGCCCCGGGCCCAGACGGCATTAACAACTGGTGGTGGAAGAAATTTCCTTCCACTCACCGCCGTCTGGCGCGAGTTTTCAACTCATACCTGAACGAGGGGCAGCAGATTCCGTACTGGTTTGTCGAGGGACGTACTGTCCTTATCCCCAAAAAAGGGGGATCTTTCCGACCCGAGGAATTATAGGCCGATCACTTGCCTTAACTCCTGCTACAAGACATTTACACGTATCTTGTATGCTAGGACACTGAGGTCTGTTGATCCGGTCTTCCAGCAGATACAAGAACAGCGTGGTGCCAAGAAGGGCATGGCAGGTTGCAAGGACAGCCTGCTGATAGACAGTGCAATACAAGCGGAATCTATCGATGGCCTGGATTGGTTACCGCAAGGCATTTGATACAACATCGCATAAGCTATTGTTGTACTTGCTCGAATGTCTTGCGGTACCAGCACCACTAGTGAGATGCATGGAACAGCTGCTGCCGCTTTGGAAGACCCGCTTCAGCATAACATCAGGTGGACATCGGGTCACGACAGAGCAGGTGGCATTTAGGAGAGGAGTTTTCCAGGGTGACTCCCTGAGTCCTCTCCTCTTCTGCATCTCATTGCTGCCGTTGTCTGTTGGGTTCCGCCAAATCCGCGGATAACAATGTGGGCCACCCAGCGACCGGAGGCATAAGGTCACCCATCTATTTTATATGGATGACCTTAAACTTTATGCCTCAGGAGAGCGCGAACTACAAAACGCTCTTAGGGTGGTCGAAGAATATACGCGGGCAATTGGTATGGAGTTCGGGTTGGACAAATGATATAATTCTGGGTATAGACTTTTGGAAAGACATGGACATTGTGCCGAAATTTTCTAAAAATTTTTCTTGGGAGTTTGGGGACCCAGTAAGTTCACTTGGATTATGTATTATAAGTGTAGAGGACAGACCAAAATTAGATACTGTAGTTTTAAATTTTTTTGATAAAATGGGGTCAGAATTAGGATGTGCAAGAGCGGTCTTTCATAGCATCGATACAGGCAATGCTATTCCTATTAAACAACGTTATTACCGAGTATCTCCGTATATTCAAAATTTGATAAATTTAGAGGTAGATAAAATGCTTAATTTAGGCATTATCGAGCCATCTAAGTCAGCTTGGTCGAGTCCTATTGTAATGATTAAAAAACCTAATAACGAATACCGTTTCTGTATCGATTTTAGAAAGGTAAATCAAGTTACTAAAAAAGATGCTTATCCATTACCCTACATAAATAGTATTTTAGATAGATTGCGGGAGGCAAAAGTTTTAAGTTCTATTGATTTGAAAAGTGCTTATCATCAAATACCATTAGATGCATCTAGTAAGGAGAAAACCGCGTTTACAGTTCCCGGTAAAGGCTTGTTTCAATTCGTTCGTATGCCATTTGGATTACATAATGCTCCGGCCACGATGCAACGCTTTGTGGACACAGTTATAGGTTATGATTTAGAAGACTCTGTTTTTATATATATGGATGATATCATAATTGCTACCAAAGACTTTGCTTCTCATGTAAATGTTCTAGAAAAAGTTTTTGATAGATTACTTGCAACTGACCCTAGTAAAGTGGAAAGCATGGTTAATTATCCCACTCCTAAATGTGTAAAAGAGGTTAGGCGATTTATTAGTTTAGTTTCATGGTATAGGAGATTTATACCTAGTTTTGCAACTTTGGTTTCTCCTATAAGTAAACTTACTAGGAAAAATCAAAAATTTATTTGGTCCTCTGAAGCCGAAGCATCCTTCTGCAAGGTGAAAGAACTATTGGTATCAGCACCTATACTTTCGTGTCCAGATTTTACTAGAGAATTCGTTTTACAGTGTGCTGATTCGCATGTCTGGTTAGGATGTGTTTTGACACAAAATTTCGATGACGTGGTACATGTAATTGCTTATGCAAGCAGAGATTTGAATACACAAGAGTCCAAATACTCTACAACTGAACTGGAATGCTTATCTGTACTTTGGGGAATTCAGAAATATCCCTGTTATGTAGAAGGAGTTAGGTTTCAGGTCATCACTGATCACTACTTTTTACTGTGGCTTCATAAACTGCAAAATCCATCTGGTCGGTTAGCACGTTGGTCGTTACAACTACAGAGTTTGAAATCATTCATAGAAGAGGTAAATCTCATTTAGTCCCAGACGCTCTATCCCGAGCGATCAATTATGTGGAGGTAAGTGAAGATAATTACGACGACTGGTATCGTGGTCTTTTGGAAAAAATTAATTCAAGTCCACAAAATATAATTTAAAAACACCTCTTTGGTCGCCAATTTATAATTTAGGCGCACCAATTTGTAATTTAATTGGGTCTAAATTATAATCGTTAAGGTAAAAGAGTTAAATTGTGTTGTCGGTGAAGGCAAAAGATAGACAACCCTAATTATAACCCACCACGGCTAGTCAGCTATTCTAGGAGGCAAGAGTCGTGGGTGTAAGAGTTCAGGCACTGCTAAATTTGAGAATTCGTTGTTAAAATTCGGTGTTGTTATAGCAAGGTATTATTTAAGAATGGGAACTATTTCAAAAGGCTGTGGGCGCCATGAGTTAAAGAAACTCAAGAAAAAAACAGAATAAAATTGAAACTAGTTTAATTCAAACTACGTGAAGCAAAAATTCACAATTTATCACGACACTACTAGCCCAAAAGATAGGCTTAGTAGCGGCAACTAGCTTAATAAGATATGCAAAAAGTCACGCATAATAAATTAAATTACTAACTAAAATAGCAGCTCAAGCGCTGACAGCGATAAAACACAAAAAATACATAAAAGGTACAAAATGAGTTAAAAATATTCAAGAATATGACTTACTACTTGCACAAAAAGCAAACATCCAAAGCCCGATAAGCATAGGTAATAACCTACAAAGTTACATACCCCTACGTGAGGTAAAAAAAGGTAAAGCTACTGTACTACAGATTCATGGCAAAAGGCCACTTAAATCAACCGTAGTAAGCAAAAAGTACTAGCACACACGCACCAAATTGTAAGCAAAAGGCAATTACAACGGCTGTGCTAGCGATTTTAGGCAAAAGGCAACTAGAATCCGGTAACTGTGGTTAACATAACCTAGTAAGTACTAAATATATAGTTTGTAAGCAAAAAAACATATCCTGCAAGCAGTAAATTACAACCATATAAGGTTCTACGCCTTACGCATTTAAACAGACACTAACACGGGACTGAAGGTCATAGAAATACAAAAAAAGGTAAAGGCATGTCTGCTTAAATGCACACGGGCACAAAACAACACATCTTAAAATTACATCAACGGCTACAAGCATCTACAAGAATAAAAAGCAAAAAACAAAAAAAAGCAAAAAAAAAGGCAAAGTAAGGCCGGCTACAGGACCTCTAACAACGGTAATCTATATCCTGACTAGCAGACAAATGTAAAAGGTACTTATCTTAAACAATGGGGCTGAGTAACAGCTCCATCCGGATTCCGCATACGTTGGCTAGATCGGCATCAGGCTGTCGGTACCATCTCATAGTTAAAGTGATCTCACAAGCTTAAGAATTCGGTAATACGTCCCAAGGCATAGTTAACCACGTGCGTAGTTTTCCAGGCAAACTAGTTAGTGCTCCAAAAAAACTCCTTGGCCGACATCAAGTTAGGAAAATATCACTATCCCAGTCAAAGGGTAGTAATTACGGTGGTATTCCCATAAAAAACGTAAAACTCCAGTACCAAAAAAAAGGTGCCTCACGAGGAATGCATAAAATAATGCCTCCAAAAAAATTACCGTGATCGTAATAAAAAAGATCAAAAAGTAATGATATAAAAAAATGATATATGAAATGGACATCATAAATAATAAATAATAATCAATCAGGAAAATCTGAAACAAAATCCCGATATCACTATACGTTCTATAAAATGAATGAGTTAAGTTAACATACCTGCAACTAACATCCAATAAAGCGATTGAATTATTCGAGCCACGAGGTATTTCAAGAAAGTGTAAAAGCCGACCGCTGCTTGCAGTTGCCTCGTTGGAAATGCCTGTCGGAAATGAGATTAAACTAAATTCCACGCCGCGACCGCGCAAAGGGTACTCGCAATTGTAGTAGCTAAATTAAATGAATTGTCACCATGGACTAATATTGTACCGATCAAAAAGGTATGTATATTAAGTTTCAGACTTTACTGATAATCATTTTCAAATTCAACAGCCTGGGCGTATTACGTGAATTAACAGGTGGTTAACAATTTGTCAGTTGACTAGCCTCGTGCTGCCGTAATTCTGGAAACAGGAACATCTAGAGAGGGTGTTCCGAAATGAAAATAGGTAGTAAACTTAGTTGTGACAGAAATTAAAAATTTACTGTTACAAAAAGTATCCAAAATGGTGTATTAGGGAGGGGAAAATTTCTAAATTAGTGAATTAATGAAAATCATGACTGGAAACTAGTTGTGCCCAAGTCTTTACGTCCAACTGTTTTTCTGGAAAATCATGATGCTCCAAGTTCTGGGCATTTAGGATATTTCAAAACTAAGAAACGTATCGCTATGTGGTATTATTGGCCTAAAATGGATTGTGACATTGCTAAATATGTTCGTCAGTGTGAAGTTTGCAAAGCTCAAAAACCAGAACAAAGGTTACCTCAAGGCGTGATGCATAAAAGAGTCATTTCAAATCCATGGGAAGTTATTTGTACAGATTTTATTTGTCCTCTCCCGCTTAGTATAAAGCGTAATCGATTTATTCTTGTGGTCGCCGATCTTTTTACAAAATGTGTATTACTGTTTCCGGTAAAATGTGCCACTAGTCAGGCAGTAGTGGAGCATATGGAGAAAGATGTTTTTATGGTATATGGCGTACCGGAGCGTATCATATGCGATAATGGTCGTCAATAGATAAGTAACAATTTTCGTAAAATGGTCGCTTCTTATAATTCTAAGATTATTTTTAATGCGCATTACCATCCACAGGCTAACCCCACCGACCGCGTAAATCGGGTCATTAAAACTATGGTTAGGTCTTATGTAAACGATAATCATCAGTCGTGGGATGAACATTTACACAAACTTGATTTCGCACTTCGTACAGCCGTTCATGAAGTTACGGGGTTTAGCTATTTAAATTTTGGCCGGGAGTTACTTCCATCTGGAAAATTGCACAATATATTGGGTTTCGTTGAGGATGGTCACGATATCGATTTTGAAAACAGGCAAAGGTTGGCAAATCATGTGGAGGAGCTGAAGGAACTTTGTAATATAGTAAAGCGTCGTTTAGCTAGTTCATATGAACAAAGTGCAAATAGGTACAATTTAAGGAGGAGACCCTTATCGTTGTCAGTTGATCAGGTTGTGTGGAAGAAAAATTATACTTTGTCGGATGGTCCAAATTTGTATGCATTAAAGTTGGCTCCTAAGTTTATTAAGTCCAAGTTGGTAAGAAATTTTCGTCAAAATAAATGTCTATCAACTTAAAGACAGTCGTTCCGGTAGGTCATTAGGTAACTGGCACGTGAAAGATATTAAGATCGATAATTAAAACAAAAGAAAAAAGGTAAAATTCCTTTTTTTTTTTGTTGTTTTTTTCACGTAAGGGGAGAGTTTGATACGTATTTTTAAGTCAGTTTGTAATTATTTTAAATTACGTTAAGTTAAAGGTAAATTTTTATAAACATCCTTCCATATAAAATATTAGTTTTAATGTAAGTCGAGACATCTATCAGTTTTCAGGCAAAGTTGTATAAAAGAAATTATAGCAAAAACCTTATCGGTACGGGCGGGCTGGTAGTGTTCAATCGCCAGCGGATTTGGGGGAAAGAAAATAAATGTGCATAGTGAAGTTTTATTATAAAATATCGTTTTTACGGATATTACACTATTGTCACATGAAAAAAAAAAGCGAGTCATATTTTTGGTGTACTTAAATATTGTTTGGAAGAATTGACCGTCGTAACTCTTAGAAAAAAAAAAAAGGATTAATTTCTTAAGTGAAGGAGTACAGGAAAAAAACGTCTCTGGGTTTGCATAGGGTTAATCGCATCCGAGGTGAGTGTTTTGGTCTGAAACTTCAGTCTTGTTATTTATATTTACTTATTAGCCTAGTCCAAATTTTTGTTTTGCTAATTTTAGGCATTTTTATACCAGGCGTTTTCTAGCCGGGTAACATAGTTTTAAATAAAAAGTAAAACTGCTGATGGTTAGTGTTAAAGCTGTTTCATGTTGGAAGTATATAGTGGGATGTTTATATACAGGAGGTTGTTTACTACAATCGTTTGGTTAGTGGTTGTACCAGTTTGACTGCATTGGAAAGTACGAACCGGAAGTACCGATTGTCTCGAGGGCTCTTACGACTAATGGATGAAAAGGATAAGTACCACATAGTGGATGTATTTCTTTATACGTTACTTAGGAAGACTACTAACATTTTAACTATATGCACCACATTTGTGCGTCCCATTTTCATCTATATCCGAGGTGACTTATTACCTAAATTACTTGTGAATTATAATTGAATACCCACCAATTGCACCCCAGAAAGTATTATCTTTATACCGTATCAGATTTTAATGCTGTGACAACCTTTTAGATAAAGTCCCCTAGTCCGGTTTATTCTATTTATAATTGGTGGGATCTTTATCTGAGGGTTGTACTCTCGAGAGTCTAGGTCGTATTTTTTTGTGTACTTTAGTTTAATATTTAAGAAAAGCTTTCGACGGTACAGTTACTGGTTGTACAGTTATATATTTCTGTGTGTAGATGTATATATGTAAACCCGTCTATTTACCAATGCCTGAGTTTCATTTTTTGTAAGTAAGTTTGGCACTTCATTTAGTGATTTTTTTGGTTCATTGGGTATGTATAGAGTATTTTAAATCACTTGGCGCCCTTACATAATTTGAAGACTAGATACTATAAACAAACAAATATCAAAAACCGAACTTCCCTGACTCCACTGAGTTTATTTTAGTCGGAGCATACCCTTTTTTGCTACTAACGAAAATTTACGTAAAAATATATATATATATATATATATATATATATATATATATATATATATATATATATATATATATATATATATATATATATATATATATATATATATATATATATATAGTATCACAATAACTAATATGGCGGTGTTTTTATTTTTCCATGAAACAATAATTTACTCAAAAATAAGTGTTTATATGCATCTTACAATGCTAATAATGCCAAAGGCATATCGATTTGCAACGGTAGACCTCTCAGCATATTTAATAATAATAATAAATTTTGTTAGTACTTACGGAATCCTGAAGTTGTTGACCTGTGATACATATAATTGTCAACGTTATGAAAAATATTACCATTACCAATGCTATCTTAAAGTTGCTGGTGGGACTAATATCCTAAAAAGTATTATTTTTATTTGCTCAGTACCAACGTTAAGGATTCTATAAAACATTTTCATGGATTTTTTAAAATAAACAGAAATCTTAAAAATGTTAACAATAGTTCACCTTTCTGAAAAGAAACGTAGACATTTTTCGATTCATGACAGGATATTTCTTTTCATTTTAATGGTATGTAAGTTCACTTTCACATACAAGGAGGATGTGTCATGTTTCGTGTCTATTTGAATGAATATTTTTTAAGTGGGGCTGGTTTTTATTCTGTCAAAAATGTTGTTAAATTTCTATGAAAAAATCCTTAAAAGTTTCATATTTTTTACATATAATATGAAATTAAAACATTACCGAATGTTTATGTATATCGTAACCAAAATCAGAGTAGATTAATAGACAATTATCGAAAAATTAATCCCAAATAGCACACAGTTGTCTCCGAACATCCTGTATAGGTACTTAATATGTCAAAATTGGTTAAACTCATGATACAAATACACTGGTATGCTATTCCCGTGACCAAATTTCTTTCACTTCTGCGCATGATGTCAGCGGCGAAACGTAATGTGGCGCAGAATTTAAATTATTATAATTATTGTGAGGTTGTTATTGTTTTACTATCAAGTAGTTATCGCTGCTTTAAGACAATTGTATTTTAAAAATGCCAAAATGTGCTGTAGTTGGTATTATAGAAATTATAATGGAGTAAAAGGAACTGATATAAGGTATTTTCATTTTCCTAAAAACGAGGATCTTGTGAAACTGTGAATTGTGGCATGTCGACGCAGTGATAAAATAAATTTAAAAGATGGTAAGTTATCTAATACCTAATTATAACCAATAGAAACATTGTGGCAATAAAAGCTTTCCTAGGCAAATTTTAGAACAACAATTTATTCAGCTATATTTTGTAAAATTAATTAACAAAACAGATGAAAAATTTAATCAATTACACTATATGAACAGAAATCAAATAGCAACTGTTATTTTAACAATCAGACTTATGATGTTTCCTCTTACATTATAATAACAGGGTTGTTAAGAGGTACAGCCAATCAGAAATAGAGATTTTTCAAAAATACGGTTTTGGATTGGACAAGAGTTTTAATATGCCTGTCATAATAACATAGGCCTGATTAACTATATGATATTATTTACAGGTAGTTTGAATTTTCCTTTTGAATAATATCGGTTATTAGAAAAAATATATTAGAATATCCAACTCATTCTTCATATTTGTGGTAGCTTTTTAATCCTAAAATTTTTTATTTGGTATTTTTCTCTAAAGTTAAAAATGAAGATAGCTATCTCAACCTGTTTTTAGGTTTTCATAATTTTGTGTCGGATATTGAATATCTAAATGCGAATCGCAATTTTAGGCAAGCAAAACTTTTTGTGGAGTAACTTTCTCCGAAAAGTAAAAAATACCGAAGTATTTTATTTACCTAAAAGACTGTAATATAAGAAATGAATATATTTTGATACTTGTACAATACATTTAAAATAAAATTGTCTGTATTAAATTGTCTATATTATTTAAAATTACTATTAATAAGAACGTTTTAAAGCGATTGCGAAAGTTCTTTTTCTCGCTACTAACGTGGATTGAAAACCACGCTTCCATGCGCATTAGCTATCATTGTATATGTATCATGGGTAAATCTGCAAATCGATTTAGTGGTAATCTCACGTCAATACAAATCTAATTCTATCATCCTATTATAACTATTATAAACCTAAATATGAATGTAGCATACCCAATCGATATCCAATTGGATATCCACGGAAACAGACAATGTATATCCGCGTTCAGTGTGTAGCTAAAGTAATGTATTAATTCTTACAAGAAATGTTTAGAACAAGATGTCAATGAAATCAAATGGTAACTTTTAAATGTCACATTTTGAGCCATCTTGATTTCTTTAGGGCCATATTTGTTAAAGTTATCTTACCGATCTATAGAGTGAGGGTTGTCTTGAACTAACAACAGCACATTGACTTGGATATCTTCATTTACCGATGCGATGGTCGTCTAGATACAGGTAAATATCCAATGTGGCAATATTTTCTAAATTTAAAATCAGTTCGGTTAATCATAGTTCGGGAAATAGGTGCATGATAAGGATGCGTTTCGTTGAATAAATTTAAATACTCCTCCTATATCCCACGTCAATGAGGGTCCAAAGACTCTTGAGGCTAGAGTATATGCATAACAGAATAATACCGAATATGGCATGTAACATGCTCAGGAGCTCAAATCCCCTGTTTAGGTTCGTAAAGCATTATGAAACTGCATGAGTGATTGCTCAAGACAGCAAAAAAAGGTTCATAGATGAACTCGGTCTCGCATTTGACACCAGGCAAGGAGTCCGGCGAAGTGTTGATGTAGAATCAGTCACTGAGGTTTAGCCCAGATCAGAGCTGCCCAACAGATAAGTCTGTTTCTGCAGCACGTCGATAAACCCCTGCATGGGGCATGAGTTTTTCGACCAAGCCGACATTCGCATTTTAAGGTCAGCCGGGTTTAAGTTGGAGACCGAACGATTCATTGTGGCTTTTTAGAATGGTGTTATCAATACCTTGGTATACCGTAATCGCATGTCAAGTGTGGAGGTTTCTGATATCAACTGCAGTCCAACTGCTGTCAGGCGTTGGAATCACTCATGCACTTACTTTCTGCCTACCCTTTATACGCAATTATGGTCTACATGCCTCGAAATAACATGGCATTACGAGTGCTATATTACCATCTGAGACACTAGTACCAGTGCTGCCTTACATAAACGTTTTAATAAAAAATTCGGTACACAATTAAATGGGAAACACACAGAAAGATTCATGATTGTAGGAGACAAATCTCTATAGTCTTAAGTCTAAGGTAGCAGCAAAGTAGCAAGAAATAAATATTTGCATTAAACAGAAAATATTATAAACATTTTTATTAACACATTGTAGCCTTAAAGAAAAAATTACTAAGCGTTTGAAAAAAAATTTGAATTATTTTGTTTAATTAAAACATATTTCTTAAAATAGTGTTTGAAACCTAATAAAAATTTCATTTTTATTTTTGTCGGCAATTAATTATAAATATCAGTAATCTGGTACATAAACGACCGTTGAAATAATCCAATACGATGAAGAGGAGGAGTAACTGCACCCTTGAAATGAATATTTAAGTTGTGAATTTCGATATGTATGTTCGATAAGAATCGTTTTTATTAAGATATGGAATTTTATAATTAACAATTTTATGAAATAAAGTAAACATGCACAGAACAGTAGACGTCACCTATACATATTAAGCCAACCTATTTGGATTAGTTTATGTGAAATATTTCATTTGCACCTAACTACAGATATAAGTCTCAAACGCGAGTTTGGCAGAATTTGTATCTATACAAAGGCCATATTCTATATCTGCGAATCAGAACTAATGACTGGCATAAAACTGTTTTAACTTTTTTGGTTGAGAAAACGTGAACTGTTATATAACATTTTTAGATGTACGTACGCTGTGCGTATAATAATTAATGTGTGAAATATTAGCCCAAAACTTTATGCTTTCTCTGATTATGATACATAGTGTCCCTTATCAAATATTTGCACATTTTCCCGTACTACAGATTTAACATTATGGTAACCAAAAACTAGAGCTGCTGTTTTACTGACGCTAACATTTAATTAATGATTTTGATATATTTCATTAATAATTTTAAATCCATTAATTATTTCCATTGCGTCTGTACATTTTTGGAGTCAATAGAAATGTACAGTTGTGTATTGTCATCATGGAAATATATCTGACAATACTCAACTGCCTTTTCAAAATCTGATATGTATAAAGTATATAATAGTGGCCCTAATATTGATCCCTGTAGAAAACCAGATGACACCTTGAGAGACACAGACACATTATTATCTATTTTGACTCGCTGAGGTCTGTTTTTAAATAACTGTGTATAGGATTGTTAACCAGTTAGTACAAAAATCTACAAAATAATTATATGCATAATGCAAATTTACCACATTTTAATAGAATAATAGCGAATTCTTTAAGTTTCCATCTCGTGGTATTATTATTATTTTTAATGACATTGAGTCTTAGACCCTACAGCCAGCCTTATTATTTTCTTATTCCAACATTTTTGAAAAATTCCATTCAGTGAGTCGCAGATTGAAAGGTCTAGATGAGTTACCAATATAATATTTAACTTTCAATGTGCAGTTCACTGAACACAAGATATATGCCAGGAAACAAGAATTTGAGAAGTCGAAAATGTTTAAACTCACGTGAAATAATAACCGTATTATTAACTTTAGTTTAGGTGTGTGACATTTTGGACAGGCAGCAACATGTTTACAAAAAAAAAAATGTCACTGATTAATACTTCTGGTACAGAGGTTTATTAAGAATCAATTTAATTAATTTGTAGAACAGTTGCCACAGAAAATGAGAGAAAGCATTATAAGATACAATAAATAAATAATTATAGGCAATATCAAGGAAATTAATGAAAAATAAATAGTATTTTTTGTCGAATTTGAATTTCCTTTTCAAAGATCAATTATTAATACATAGAAAACGGTAAACTTACATAGATGATGAAATAACCAGCTGTGACTGGTGCTATTGTAGCAGATGGCACGAACAGCATTAGTAATTTGCAAACAGTTATATAAATATTCTTTAGCCTGAAAAATAACAACACAAAAGTTAATAGATCTAGAACGTTGGTTACAGGGTTCAAGTTTCCATAGACTAGTACCTGTCGAGTTATTATACCTACAATAACTCGACAGGTACTAGACTATGGAAACTTGAACCCTCGTATTGGCACCATTGTTAGACACGATTCGTGTTATGATTTTTTTGCAACTAACTATTAAAACTGCAACCGCCGATCTTCCATCACTGGTATACGGAGAACAAACGTAAATTGCTCATCAGTGGCGGCTGGTGAAATTTAAGTTATCATATAACTTAGTATTGGGGCATGGGATCCAAATGATACTTTAAGAGATAACTATCAATACGACATGAAGAATTTTGGGAAAAAATGGCAATTCAAATTTGTGTGTGCGAGGCACAACATTTGTTTAACTTTTTTCTCAAATTTCAGTCGTTATTTTTTAAAAAAATTATAAAATATTTGCAAAAAAATGTTTTTCAGAATCGGGTGGAAAATATGCTGTTTATTTGACAATATAATTACCAATGACTTCAGAATTAGTCATTCATACATACCGTTATAAAAAGAATATTAATGTAACATGTAACATTTTTTTTTCGTTTATAATTTACCTATACTGATTGTACCCGTAAACAAACAAAAAAGTCTACAAAAACCATAGGTTGCGCGTAGCAACATATACATATATACACATACATGCATGTGTACATATACATATATTTTTACTTTTATTATTATTGTTTTTTAAATTTAAATTAATTCTTCTGTACGAAAGTTTTTTTTCTTATTCCAGAGTTCTGTCTCTGCTCCAAGAGCCACAGCGTGTTGTAGATAATCCGCCGACTGTAGAAGATGTCGAAACCTTCTGGAAAGGAATCTACGAAACGACGCGTCCATTCAACAGCGACACTCCAGCAATTGCACACTTCGAGGCTCTGTGCCACAGACATCTTGAAGAGCCAGAAGAAGTGTGCCCGGCAATCAGTACGGAGGAAGTCCAACAAGCACTTGTTCGTACCAAGAACTTCGCTGCCCCGGGCCCAGACGGCATTAACAACTGATGGTGGAAGAAATTTCCTTTCACTCACCACCGTCTGGCGCGAGTTTTCAACTCATGGTTGAACGAGGGGCAGCAGATTCCGGACTGGTTCGTCGAGGGACGTACTGTGCTTATCCCCAAAACGGGGGATCTTTCCGACCCGAGGAACTATAGATATTTACACGTATCTTGTATGCTACGACACTGAGGTCTGTTGATCCGGTCTTCCAGCAGATACACGAACAGCGTGGTGCCAAGAAAGGCATGGCAGGTTTCAAGGACAGCCTGCTAATAGACCGCTGTATTACACAGGATTCTATGCAATACAAGCGGAATCTATCGATGGCCTGGATTGATTACCGCAAGGCATTTGATACTACATCGCATGAGCTATTGTTTTACTTGCTCGAATGTCTTGCGGTACCAGCACCACTAGTGAGTTGCATAGAACAGCTGCTGCCGCTCTGGAAGACCCGCTTCACCATAACATCAGGTGCACAGCGGGTCACGACAGAGCAGGTGGCATTTAGGAGAGTTTTTTAGGGTGACTCCCTGAGTCCTCTTCTCTTCTGCATCTCACTGCTGCCGTTGTCTGTTGGGCTCCGCCAAACCCGCGGATATCAATGTGGACCACCCAGCGACCGGAGGCATAAGGTCACCCATCTATTTTATATGGATGTTCTTAAACTTTATGCCTCCGGAGAGCGCGAACTACAAAACGCTCTTAGGGTGGTCGAAGAATATACGCGGGCAATTGGTATGGAGTTCGGGTTGGACAAGTGTGCAGTCGTCCACCTCAAGAGAGGACGATGCGGGGAATTTCCTGAAGATGCGCAGCTAGCAGACGGAAGCATCCTAAGACATCTGGATGCCGGAGAGACCTATACATATCTGGGTGTGCAACAAAGGCACATCCAGGATGTGTCACAAATAAAAGACTCTCTTCGCGGCAAGTACAGACACCGCCTCCGAAAGATTTGGTCTTCCGAACTTTCGGGGAAGAACGAGGTGTCCGCAACTAATATGTTTGCCATTCCAGTTCTGCTCTACTCCTTCGGAGTACTGATGTGGACAGTAGAGGAGCTGCGCCAATTAGATAGAGATACCCGCAATATAATGAATATTCACAGAAGTATTCATCCCAGATCGTCCGTTCCTCATGTGTACCTCCCACGTCAACAGGGGGGGGGGGCGAGGACTCTTGAGCCTGGAGTGTACGCATGGCAGAGTAGTACTGAGTATGACATGTAACATACTCAGGAGCTCAGATCCCCTCTTGCGGTTCGTAAAACATCACGAAACTGTAGGCGTGGGAGCAGGATTGTTCAAGGCTGCAAAAAGAGCCGCAGATGAACTCGGTCTCGCATTTGACATCAGACGAGGAGGCCGGCGAGGTGCTGATGTCGAGTCAGTCACCGAACCTCAGCCAAATCGTCTGAAAGCCCGAATTGGATCTGCCGAACAGGAAAATCTGTTTCGGCAGCACGTCGATAAACCCCAGCATGGTGTCTTCTATAAGAACATAGAAACACTGGCTTTATCGACCAGGCTGACCTTCGCCTTTCTAAGGTCAGCAGGGCTTAAGTCGGAGACCGAGGGATTCATTATGGCCTGCCAAGATGGTGTTATCAACACCTTGGTCTACCGTAGCCACCTGTGGCGTGTAGAGGTTCCTGATATCAACTGCAGGACCTGCCATCAGGCGCCAGAATCGCTCATGTACTTACTTTCTGCATGCCCCATATATGCGATTTTGGCCTACATTCACCGACATAACGCGGCTTTACGAGTGTTGTATAACACTCGTAAAGCCTTAGGTGGTAGTATACCACCTAAGGCACTCGTACGGGGTAGAGCAGATACCAGTGCTGCCTTACATCCCCGGAGATATTGAGTCCGTTGTCGAGAACGAGAAATGCCGGATATACTGGAACTACTCGTTCCCGACTGTCAGGCTAATTCAAGCCAACAAGCCTGACATAGTCCTCCTCGACCATCAACTCAAGGTGATGTATGTCATCGAGTTCTCGGCAACTGCGGAGAAAAACATCACCTTGAAGGGGGAGGAGAAACGGACCAAATATCGCGATCTCCGGTACGAGCTCCAAGTGCTGTACCCAGGTTACTCGGTAAAAATGGTCGTCCTTATAATCGGTGTACTCGGAGGAATAAAGCCTACGCTGCTCTCGGAACTGAAGATCATACCGGCCTACCAAAAATCAGCCGAGTGGCTGGCAGGCCAAATGCAGAAGGCGGTCATTCTGGGTTCTCTCCGTCTGCTTAGGGCACACGATTCTGGTATCTACAGTCACTAACCCTGCGGGATGTGGGGAGTGGCTGTAGTTGATGCGCCGGTGCGACTCCCGTGAGTCGTCGGAGGTTACGGGAGGACTGACCGGCATCGGATATTCTGGAAAAAAAATAATAATAATAGTCGACCAGGCTGACATTCACCTTTATAAGGTCAACCGGGCTTAAGTCAGAGACCGAGGGATTCATTATGGCCTTCCAAGATGGTGTTATCAACACTTTGGTCTACCGTAGCCGCGTGTGGTGTGTAGAGGTTCCTGATATCAACTGCAGGACCTGCCATCAGGCGCTGGAATCGCTCATGCACTTACTTTCTGCATGCCCATATATGCGATTTCGGCCTACATCCACCGACATAACGCGGCTTTACGAGTGCTATACTACCATCTAAGGCACTCGTACGGGGGTAGACCAGACACCAGTGCTGCCTTACGTCCCCGTAGATATTGAGTCCGTTATCGAGAACGAGAAATGCCGGATTTACTGGAACTACTCGTTCTCGACTGTCAGGCTAATTCAAGCGAACAAGCCTGACATAGTCCTCCTCGACCATCAACTCAAGGTGATGTATGTCATCGAGTTCTCGGCACCTGCAGAGAAAATCATCACCTTGAAGGAGGAGGAGAAACGGACCAAATATCATGATCTCCGGTACGAGCTGTGCCCAGACTACTCTGTAAAAATGGTCGTCCTTATAATCGGTGTACTCGGAGGGATAAAGCCTACGCTGCTCTCGGAACTGAAGATCGTACCGGCCTGCCAAAAATCAGCCGAGTGTCTGGCAGGCCAAATGCAGAAAGCGGTCATTCTGGGTTCTCTCCGTCTGCTTAGGGCACACGATTCTGGTATCTACAGTCACTAACCCTGCGGTATGTGGGGAGTGGCTGTAGTTGATGCGCTGGCGCGACTCCCGTGAGGCGTCGGAGGCCACGGGAGGACTGACCGGCATCGGATATTCCGGAAAAAAAAAAATAAATGGTCTTTATTTTACTTGGCAGAATTAACAATATCAAATAAATTTAAAGTTTCCCACATTTTTCATATTTGAATTATGCAGTTCTTGAACAAATTCTAGGTAACCCCCTTTTTTCATTTCTTTCTGCCGTAGGAACCATATTTCTTATATTTTTGTATTCCTGCCAGTCTATGTCATTTTTAGTTCTCTCATATTTTTATAAGGCTGCTTGCTTGGTTTTAATCATTATTTTTAGAAGGTCAGTCAGCCAGGGAGCATTTGATATATTTATCCTGGCTGTCTTGAGCGGTGCATGTATATTAAATACAGATAAAATATATTCATAAAATGTGTTAGCCAATTCATCTACATCGTTTAGACAGTATAAAGTTTCCCATGGTATTGATAACAGGTCATTAAAGAAATCATTGTAATTGAAATATCTGAAGTCTCTGAAGGTACGGAAAAATTGTTTTTGTTTAACAGTTTCAGCTATCATATCACAATAAACAATGGAATTTATGAAATTTCATAGGCTTCAATTGTATTGGTACTGAGAACAAGATCCAAATTACTGACTGCTATTATGTCTATTAGACTATTTATGTTAACATCCCCTGCAAGAATTATTTCGTCTACTGTTGGTAAAACTTGTCAAATTGAATTTTCCAGTTTATGTATGCAATCATATAGCCCTAGGTTTGGTGATCTATAAATACCTCCTATTTCTTTTACTAAACTATTATTTCGGTCCTATTTTTACCTGGTAACCGTCAATATTCACTAGGTAAGTCGGAATTGCCTGAGAAAGCTATGTCTCTGAAATTATCTCAATATCGAATTTATGTTCGTTGAAAATATTTTTTAAATAGTTATGTAATGAATCATACCGTCGGTTCCCTGGCAAAAGTGACCAAGTCCACATTTTAACATTATAAGATACAGCTGTTTAAAGGTTCAATTATCTTTCCTTAATTCGGTGAATTCTTTCAACTATTAATAATCATTGATTCATGAAGCAAATATATAGTAGAATTAGGTTTAGTATACAAAATTAATGTTTTCTTTAATTTAGTGACCCCCCCAGGGTCTTTAGAAGGACTTGGTCACTTTTCATTGCCTAATAAATATTAGAAATGTGACTTAGTCAAAAATAATAAAATAAAATAATACACTTGGAACATTTTATTTTCTCTATAATTCTTATTTTATATAATGAACAGTGAAATATTTAATACAATTAATCTGAACCAACAGAACCAGCAGAATCTTCATCAGATTCAGCAGAATCTTCATTAGATTCAGCACAATCTTCATCAGATTCAGCAGAATCTTCATCAGATTCAGATCCTCCTGGTTCTGGTATGTTGTCTTTTTTTTATTGCAGGCTGGTAACGACTTATACCAATGATGGTACTCAATTGGTATTACTTTGGTTTGGCATAATTTTAACAGACTATCTTTCTTTAATTTTGCGATTGGTAGCTGTTTGGTGTATAAACTGTTTAGTTCTTTTGGTATTTTGGGTTTCCCTTTTTGACCGGCACCAATTTTTAGTTCTTTGTAATTGCTGTCGTGGTCGTAGCTGTAAAAAATTGTTCCGGGATGACATTTCTCGTATTTCAATCGTTTAATCTTCAGCCATTGCACTTTTCTGCCTTCGGAGTCTTTAGTTCTGTTCTTAATGAGTACTGTTGCAAGCTGCTTTAAATCTTTAAAATCTTCGAATCTAAATTCTTTTGTTATGTATGCATCACCAACTTTGTTTCGATGATTTTTAGATCTGGCTAACTTAAAAATGTTTAGCCAATCATTCATAGTAAAAACCGACACATTTTTTTTAGCTGACTCAATTGCACTATGCATTGAGTCCACTTCCATGTGGGTATGCCCTTTTTCGAGGAATTTGTGCTCAATGATGTTGAAATGATAATTTTGAGTGATGTAAATAAATAGCGCCGCTATGTACTGATTGCGGTTTTGCCCACTGCAAGTGTCTGAAAATAGTGAGACTTGTTCAACAGTTGGAGGCAAAGTTTGAAACCAGTGAAGTAGAGCAGTACCAATTTCACAACTTCCTCGTTGCCCATTCAGTTCCGTCCAAGCAAAACAGTAAGCCTGGTGAGAGGAAGCCGCTTCGTAAACAGTTAGATTATAGGCACATAATTTTCGACTATAATAGAGTGGGGAAACATCTGATGATGGAATCTGTAGTACGCTTTGTAGATCGAAAGTTGCACTGACGAATTTATGATCTCTCGACGCTCTATCTTTATCTCGCGCTTTGCTGGCATTTGCTTCCTCTTTTCTTTTTTGGTGCGCTCTATAATCAATTTCTAGAAGAGCTTTACCATCCTCATCAGCTTTAGTATAATTAACACAGATTAAGCACTGATCCTTTTTAGGGGAGAAAAATGACAAATTGTACTCGGTACAGAATATCCTACGATATGTTCTTTCAGATGGGATAGCTGGTTCATTTCTCTCTTCACATTCTTTCTTAAATAAGGCATACATTTTTATAATTGAAAGATTCGAATTCAAGTATTTTCTTTTAGAGGTTTTCCTGCAATAATGGCTTTCTTGAACTGGAAATTTCTCAATATGCGCCTTAATTTTCTTAATCATTTCTACCTTCGTTTTATTTGGTGGGGACCTTTTTCCTCGTTGGTCAACCTTGTCAAAGCAAACAGATGATCCTGCAGAATTTAACAGAGCAGTTTCTATAGGTCCATGACTTATACTTAAAGTTTTAAGAAAGAAACTTTTACAGACTCGAATTTTTTCGTTATCTTTGGGGAAAAAATATTTTCTGCTGTTTGTTCTACTTAAGGCAATGTCTGTTCTAGGTCTTTTACGCTGTACAGGACACAGTTCTACTAAATGTATTATAAAATCCTTTTGTCTTGCATACTCAAGTTTGTGGTATGAACTGCAAATTTTTACTCTGTCTTCAAAAGTAAATTGTGCACTACATTTATACTTGCAAGTCTCACAATTGATAGGGCGTGGTTGCTTCCCTGGTTTTAGTACACCTTTCTTTGTTTGATATGGAAGACATGATTTCTTAAGAGCTTTATTTTTATTTACTTTCCATTCTGACGGATTTGCTTTTCTCCACCTACTTCTCTTGATTGACGGTACTTCCACTTCCTCATTATCTCTTTCATGTACAGGTTACTCTGCTATATCTACATTATTTTCCACGTCCAGCTCTACATTTAAATTTTCGTCGACACTTAATAGAGTATTCTCTAAGAACTCTTCATCAGCACTTTGCCCAGATGAATCTGGTTTATATGCAGGATCTGCATCTGAGTCATAACCATCAAAGTAAATAGGAGAAAACATCCCATCACGAACATTAGAGGGGCCAGGCCTAGGTTCAGATGTAACTTCATCAAGTGTGTCCATTTTCACAACATTAGTTGAAGATTTATCACGAACATGTACTTCAGAAATAGTTGAATTTGTTTCCTCAGTGATATTTTCATGCGTAAGCCAAATAGGCTGAAGCACGTTCACTTCGGTAGCATAGATAATCTGAAGCAAAAGAAAAATTGTGTTTGATTTATTGAATTTTGAATCCCATAGAAATCCCCTAATACCCCGCTAATGTTTTCAAAAATGACCAGACATGAGATATTATTCACAATATCAGGTACGAGTGCAAGACTGGTCATTATTTGTACAGAAATCATAATTAAAAAACTAGAAATAGAAAGAAATAATATAAATGTTAGATGTACTTACTGGGGGTGAATTAGAAACATTATTTGCATTGTTAGCTTCACCAGAGCACAATCCTTGCTCTTTACACATTTCCACAATTCTCTTACTTCGATTCATCATGAATAAATACACAAGATCTCTAATGTCTAATTATTGGAAACAACACTCACTGATCACTCAAGAACGTTAAAGCTGACACTAAACCGGCCGACACCCTACATTTGCCGCGCAAATTAAGCATGCCTACCAACTGCAAAAATGAACTGTATATTTAAAAAACATAAGATAAAACACTGTTAACAATCATAATTAACAATAATTATAATTGCATCACTTAATTAATAATTATTATTGTTTTTGTACCATTACATTTAAAATTAAAGGTAGGCAAATGACCAAGTCCACGGATTTGATTTGATCGCAGCAGGTAAAACTGACCAAGGGGGGACTTGGGCAGCTTTACCAGCCGAGGAAAATGGAATCTGTACTTAGTCATACGGCACACTTTTGTGGGCGCGCCAAATTTAAATTTATGGACTAGGGCATTTTTTCCAGCCGAAATATCAATCTTATCTATCACTTGGTCATATTAACTCATTTTCAGAAAAATGTGGACTTAGTCACTTTTGCCAGGGAACCGACGATACGCATGTTCATTACTATAGTTTCGGAAATTCCCGTTAGTCTTGTGCTGTCGCGCACTTCCTGCCGACATATAATGAATCACGCAGATGTTCATTCCTAGAAGTTTCTGCAATTACCGTTTGGTAGGTGCTGCCACGTACTTCCTGCCGCCATGAAATATTGACGTCACCAAGGCCAGGATTTTGGTATAAATAGAATGGCCGTAGCCGAGGAAAGGCATTCAGTTTTCTGCTGACAACTATCTTCAGCGTGTTAAGCTGGGTGGTTGAGGAGTCTTAAGCGTATTGAGCTTGTCTCCATTTGGTTAGAAATCAGAATCCGACGACGACGCCGCCCGACTGAATGTTTGGTAGCATCTTGGGGTTTTAAGCGTGCTGAGCTTGACCTCCTGGTGTTGGTAGCCATTTTGCCGCTCTGCACCGCCGTCACCAGTCTAGTAATTATTTATCGCGGTGAGTCTTCAGCGTGTTGAGCTGGGCCCACTGTTGGTAAATAGTTGCTAAACCAACCGCCGTCACCAGTCCCCTAATTATTTATTGCCGTGAGTCTTCAGCATGTTGAGCTGGGCCCGCCGCCGTTAAATAATTTTCGAACTTACCGCCGCATCAAATCCTAGATGTTTTACTTCAGTACTTGGAGCTGAAGACCACCGTCACCGTGCATTCACCGAATTACACTCCCCGTAAATTAATCTCACCAATGTAAATAATATTTGTTAACTGTACTTGACTTGGTTTTATTGTTGAAGAATCTGATTTTGTGTTTGTTTAACTTCATGTTTTGGATAAATGTTACTTTAATAAAATAAACTCCTTTACGAGTACTTTGGGCTTTCTTATTTACAACTAACAGGAATCCTGGATTAATTCTCCAAACCAGCTATCCGAAAGCAAACTCTGTTACGACGCCCGAACAGACAACGTTACATAATTGGGCGTCCGAACAGACACCGTTACAGTTAAATCCTGTAAACAGTAACATTATATTTAGTGTAGCAACTTTGAAAGACATCTGAGTTAGCTAAATAGTTGCACCAGCGATTCAATGGATAATAGTAATAAAAAAGAAAAAGAAAAAAACAGTAATGGTAAAATAAATACATATTATATAAGGTAATAGATGTTATATATAACCATCCCTTATAGCAGGACTACTTTTTTGCTTAAAGCGTAGGGTTACAATATAAGAAACGCTGACAAAGAAGTCCACTGCTGAGTAAGCAGACAAAAGTTATATATTGCAGCTCAACACACAATGAAAGTCAGTTTTTAAACAGTTTATACAGTTTATATGGTTTATTAAGCTCAGTGACTAGAATCATTATTAAAATCAGTCTTATGTTAAAATCATAGCAGTTAAAGTTATATAAAGTATAGGTAAAAGGTGAATTTGTAATAAAACTAAAAAAATTGTCAAAGTAATTTGAATAAAGTTATGCAACCTATTAAACTTGTGTTGTAATAAAACAAAGTTTAAAAAAAATTAGTTTTTACAATAACGAGTTTAACATAGATATAATATAGAATAAACGGAGTTATTGATATTTAATATTAAATTACAGTGTGTTTTTTATACACATGTTTATATGTATATACAAAAAGAATAGCCATAGAAAGGGAAGAAAAAAAATATGGTGTGTCCTGAACTCAGTGACTATTTTAAATTTATTATTGGGTTGCAATAAAAAATGAAAAAAAATAAATTAGAATTACAGACAAAATGAAATATAAGGATAGTAATGGGTCTTTAGAATATAAAAAATAAAAAATAATGATCATTGTAACCTATATATAATTTTTACAAACTTTGCTAGGCATTGCAAAGCAACTCACTATTAAAATTCTTATTGAGCAAATTTATTAAACATGAGAATTTAAAGAGGTGAAAAAAAATAAAAACAAAAGACCTAAAGCCCAGTATCCCCTATCATATATTAGTTCATTAGAAAAATCCTCGGGACACGTCGATTTATAAAATCAGTGGCGCACCTTAACCTTTTTTTTTGTTATTACGTCATCACTGTTTTCGTTATGACGTCATCGATGGTTTTTTAAATGTATATTTCTCCATTTTTTGATTCTGAATCAATAGCTGATTCCAAAAAATGTGTCACATTTAGGGTCTAAAATTGATAAGTTGAAAGATAACACTGACGTAGTTTTCCACAAAACACCAAAACACTATATACTGCACTCGACGCACGTTTCGCCAATCAAGTTGGCATCATCTGGAGATGATTAAAACTGTTTTAATCATATTACAAATTAAAATAATTCGATAACAATTATAGAGAAACCACTACTGGGGTAAAGTATTATTAAGTGATTCACTGTCAAAGACGATAATAATAAAACAAAAAAACAGGCATACACTAACCTAATTCAAAAATTAATAAAAAATGTGTTTATTTTACTTTTTTTACTTGTTTTTTTAAATGGCCGCATCTTCCAACTTATTAATTAATAGTAATTGTGATACATATTTGGAATCACCTATTGAAGCAATATTCAAAAATGGAGAAATATATAGGGTGTTTTATTTATAAAAACTATCTATGACGTCATAACGGAAACAGTGATGATGTTATAACCAAAAATAATAACGGATAAGTTGTGTGATTGAAATTAAAAATCGATTTTTTCTAAATATTTTTGGTTTAAGAAATAATGAATTTATTCCGTACTTCACGGACACACTGTATACACATATACACACATACATATACTTTTCTTGTTCCTTCAATGCACCTAAATAAATTTGTAATGTATTGGAAAATAAAATAATATACAATTATTGTTATAATTATGATTATAATATTATAATAAAAAAACTTAGGAAAAAAAAAGATTTTCGCAATGAGAATAATAACAATAATTACTAACTTTAGTCAATTAAGTTATGTATAATTGTTCTATCTGTATTTGATAAATAAATTTTGATTTTCTTCTTAAATAATCGAATAATCCTACTGATTTTATTTAACTAATTTGTTTTTTTTTTTGTTCTAGTAAGAATTTATAGATTCTGCTTGAAAGATATAGGTACATGACCTATTGTTTTTCAGATTTTTTTTTTTATTTCTTGTGAAGTGTAAGTGATCTATATATTGTAAGATGGCTTTATTTTTATAAATATAAGTACCAATATAAAAAAAATACAACTGTCTAATATCTAATATTTTTGATTCAAATAGATGTGAAGGGTAAGTATTTTCTATTTTACATATTATTTTTTAAATTTTTTTGTGCAAACTAACTAATTTTTTCAGATGACTGATGGCGATACCTCACAATCCTATTATTGCATATTGTAGTCTGGATTCTACCAAAGCATAATATATCATTTTCATATGCGGCATGTCAAGTATTTTACTGAAATATTTTAAGTTATTTAAAATACTTAGAGTTCTTGTGACATTGCCTACATGTCTATACCATCTTAAATTTTTATCAAGTGTTACTCTAAGGTATTCTATTTGATCTGCTGATACAATTTCAACAGTGTTTTGTTGATTACTTATATTCAAGGACTGATATTTAAGTACTTTATTTTTGTAAGAGGTAAGTAGGTGTTTGGTGTTTATAAAATGGTTGATTAATATGTTGTGATTGAACCAATCTATTATTATTATCATGACTTGTTCAACTTTTTTTAGGTTTACTCATGTTTTATTCCTATAATAATAGCCGTGTCGTCTGCGAAGCTTTTGATTATTTCGGAACTATTTAAAACAAGCAAATTAATTAGGTATATTCTGAATAGGAGTGGCCCCAGGTGGTCCCTTGGGGTACTTCATATTATATTAATCTCTCTGAACTTATTGCCGAACGAATTTTTACATACTGTTTCCGTTCTTCTAAGTAGCTTGCCATTAGTTTTTGAGCATTTCCCTCTTATTCGCATATCTTGTAAGGCCTCGACCAACTGTTTATGGCTAACAGTGTCAAAGGCCTTGGGAAAATCCAGGAATACACATAATGTTTTTATAGACTTAAGATGTTAGTAATTAAAGATATCGGTCTGT
>JANEYF010005144.1:0-35298 GCA_029963845.1 Rhamnusium bicolor
GTTGTGGTGGATCGCAATTTGTCCATTTTATTGGGATCCACCACACCTAAAAAAAAAATCTTGAAAAAAATTCTACTAATTAATAAATTATAATTTTGTGTTGCCACAAGCCAATGCGTTGTATAAAAAATAAAAGAAGAAAAATCTTCAAATACGATTAGTCGGTGATTTTGCGGCTTAGTTCGCTCCACAGTTTAAAAAATGAAATGCCTAATTTTAATTACTAAAAGTAGTTTTTCCGAAAAGGGGGGTTGAAAAGTAGCCTCGAAACATTAAGAAATTCGATTTTATATTTAAAAATAGTTTAAGTAGGTAATTAAAACTAGGCATTTTAGTTTTCAAAACTGTGAGACAAACTAAGTCACTGACTAATTGGATTTTGAGGGTTCTTTCAATCATTATTTTTAGCAACCCCGTAGCTTATTTTAACTAGCGTGTTTTGCATTGTTTAATTTGTTGTTTTAGAATGTCTAACGCGCAAAGAAAATTGTCCGCCATTAGTACAAAAAGCGAAGGAGAAGGAAACCCAAAAAGCAAGCTGGAGCTCTGCACACCATTTACAGGGTAGGTCCGGAAGTACCATTAATACCAAAACAAATGTCTCCAAAAATTCAGCTAAAAAGGGAAACACGGAATCAACAGAGAGTGTTTGTGAATAAGACCAATCAACAAAAGATATTTCTACACCAACCTTGTCACCAAATGAAAGAAGCCTCCCAACCACCCTGGCACTTACAGAAAGAAATCGACTAGCACTAGTAGCACCCCTACCCCTACAACCACCCCTACCAACCAAGGAACGCACTGTACAAACTTCATATATAGATCCTCCATTGTGGCCCAGAATTTTAGGAGATGCTGAAAGAAGTTTTTTAGTACGACAAGGTCCACCTAAACCATTGTTTAATTACAAATTTCCTTATGTACCAGTACTGGTCGAAAATTTAATACAAATTACTATTCTCGAATTTTAAGAAATGGAGAGCAAGTTATGGGGAGACTACCTAGTATACTTCACTTCAACAAACTGCATATATTGCTTTTACTGCAAAATGTACGGCCGTGTGTCAAGTTCTCTTCAAAAGAAGGCTTTAAATGCTCGAAGCACATCGTTGAAATTTTAAAGTATCAAATTTCTAAAATCATATTCAGGCACAAAAATCCTGGCTAGAACTCAGTCAAAGGTTAAAGTGTTGTACAACTATAGATGCAGCTGCCCAAAGAATTATTAACGCTGAATCGAATCACTGGTACGAGGTGCTTCTAAGGATTGTAGCAATTACTAAAATGCTCGGTAAAAGTTGTTTATCTATTCTAGGTACAAGCGACAAACTGTTTGAGTATAATAACAGTAACTTTTTAAAAATAAATTTATTATAATTTTTTTTTACACCCGCTTTTGGGGAAAAAGTTCCTAGAACCCTTAAACCGACAAACCAAACAACAAAAACAAAATTTAAACCGAAAAAACAACTTTTTTGATTCTAAAACTTTAAAATCTTATATTTTTTATATTATTAAATCAGAAAAAAAACCTTAAAAAAAAAATCCAGTTTTCCCCATTGTTTTCTAAGGTGGAGCAAATGACCCTGATAATTAGATATATTTCCATCAGTAAGTTTGATTCTGATTCAAACGATGTCGAAGTAAAATCTACGAAAGCGTTTTTAGGTTTCTTTACCTGTGGAAAGATCTACAGGAAGACAACTATATGAAATTATAATTGAAGAGCTTCATCAAATGGAACTTGATGTGCAAGATATAATGGGGCAGGGATATGATAACGGGGCTAACATGAGGTGCAACAAAGCAGGAGTGCAATCTAGAATTAGAAATTTAAATACAAGAGCATTCTACGTTCCGTGTAATAGCCACTCACTGAATCTAGGAAATTATAAGGTAAAAGCATCCTTGGAAGCAACCAAATTTTTAATAAGATCCAAAAAATAATTATTTTTTGCAAACAAAAGATTTAGATATGAAAACAGTACTTGATCTTTCTAGAGAACTGAAAAAAAATTTCTTTAAAAAATCTTCGATCAGATAAATCTTTCAATGAAATTATTGTTGATGCAAGAGAATTGGCTGACGAAATTAACATTGAAGCCAATTTTGTATCAACAACGCCGCGACACCGCGTAATAAGAAAAATGCCAACTTTTCATATGAGGTAAGGGAATAAACCAATAGAAGATCCCAAAAAAAAAATGCAAAATAGAATTTTTCTTCTATACTATTGATCAAGCATTAAATGCACTAGATAGTTGATTTGAACAACTGAATCACCATAATAACCATTTTCAATCTCTATATAGTATATATGATTTGAAAAACCATGCCTAAAGAGACTGATAAATATTGCCAAAGATTTGAAAATATTTTGGCTGATAGTGAATCAGCTGACATTAACGGTCTAGAATTAGTAGAAAAAATTTCTGCAGTTTGTGCACTTTTGGGCAAAGAAGAAAGTCCAAGTGATGTTCTTAAAATAATAACAATGTTAAATTTTACTACAAATCTTAGTATTGCCTTTAAGAATACTACTGACTCTTCCAATATCAGTAGCAAGTGGAGAAAAAAGTTTTTCCAAATTCAAATTAATCAAGCTCAACTATTACGCAAACTCGACAAATCGGCTTGGCCATTTTAGCAATTGAACATGAAATTACTGATCAAATAAACCTAAAAAAAAGGTAATAAAAAAATTGCAGAATTAAAGTGAGAAAGAAATATTCTTCTGATTATAACTCAAAAACAAACAATGTATTACTGTGATTCTTGTATCTACCTTTTGTTTTCTATTTAGGTTTTACGTATAAGTGAGAAACAATCTAAATCGTAATAGCGGTAAAACTGTATGTTTAAATCTAATTAAATATTTTTAAAATATAACAACTAGGTATCTATAGGTACTGCAACTCCATTTTATTTTAATTTATACTGTTTTGTACCAAATGTTAAGTTTTAATACTTGTTTCTTTTTAAATATACGGTTTTTATTGCAAATTAAAACCATCTTTTATTAAGAAAAAAATGACTTTAAAAGGGGCGGCAATTTGGTTTTTTTGTCCGGGGCAAATGGCGTAAACGCCAGAGCGGTCCCTGCAGTAACACTACTCCTTGTTATACTTACGCATAATAAATCAATGATTTTAAAATATGTATTTATTATTTATTAGTACTTTTGTTTTCTAAATGAATCATTTGGTTGCGTTTTCACCAAATATCCAACTTAAAATTATAAATCGCTGTATAAAATATTTGTATTTTCTTGGTTTAAAAAAGCTTAACAGTATTGCCTGTAATTTTTTAGCGTATTAAATCTATGATATTTAGAATGAACCAAATATTTTTGTTTTTCAATATTACTAACCGAAAAATTTTAACAGCAATTTAAACCTATTCTGGTGACGCGAGTGTGCTTACGTCGCCATAAAATTTCTTTGGGTCAAGATAAAACATTGTTAAAGAACGTGTTTTAATATTAAATATTAAGTTGTACATGTTGAGTTTCCTTGCCATATTTTTTTAAAAAATTTATTAAATGAAAATATCGAATTTAGAAATTCGCTATTTCAAACTGGAAAAATATTTTAAATAATAAATAAATATGTAACAATGACAAAATGAAGAGTTTATTATAATAATGTTTTTTTTTCTCTCAAATATAAGTATTTTGTGGTATAAGTTTTTCGTAGAGGCCATCGGTTTTTAAATAAAGGGAATCAAAAAAGTATTTTTTTGGGGTTTTTGAAAATATGATAATTTACTCTAAAAGATACTTTAGTTACCTTGTAGAAAAAACGAGTTAGTGAAAAAGATTCAGCCTAACATACCGGTATTTAATACCAAATATAAATAATAACTAATAATTTTTAGTTTCAGAAAAAAAAGACAAATCTTGTATCTTGAAAACAAAAAACCCCAATGGAAATGTATATTTGTATTATATACAAAATAACATTATTTTATTGACATCTAACAGTTGTTAAAGTATTAGTAATAAAACTAAATCACCCTCTCTCTCCCCCCTACCCCAACAAACACCCACACCCCCCACAGGCCGGGGGTACAAACCCCCTTCACAAAAAAAAAAACCCCTGCCATTATGCAAAACCCAATACTTTTTGAGATATTTTAATATAGTTTTTTACGACAAATGAGGGTTTTAGCTCTTGTATTCTTATCTTATCAAAGGATTTAACATAATTTTTGTTACATAATTTGTACTGTGTAAACTAATAATTAAAATATCTCAAAAACAATCGAGTTTTGCATAATGGTTAAATCAATTGCAAATAAGCTCGCCACTCATTTATTATAAAGATACTATAATAAATGGCCACTAATACGCCTTCAACGGAATACGTCGACCTACCAAGCACTCCCATATGTGTGGTCCCGCAAAATACTCTACGATTTGCAAAAATTCTTTCTATGGTAGCAATTTTTTTCTAATGGCAGCAATAAAATTCTGCTAGATCCAGTATATATTTATACAACGTTTACAAAGTGAGATTACCAGGACAAAAAAGAGTATTTGCTGTCATTACTAGTGTTTGGGCCGTGTACGGTATCTCATTTTGATTTAAATTTATTTTAGTATAGTATTCTTCCTTTTAATGGTAATCAGGTTCTTTATGAATAGATGTCACCAGATATATTAAAAATCGTGTTTATTCACAATATAAATGGATTCTAGTGAAACAGTTTTTTATAGACATCAACGCACTTTTTACAGAGTTAAAATTCGAGATACATACCATATTCAATATATATGTAGTTTTACATGCCTTAAGTGAAATAAGAATAGATTATTACGCTGTTAGATAATATACAAATAGTTTTACACGCTTTAGTGAAATACAAATAGTTTAATACGCTAATATACAAAAGTAATAATCCTAGTGCCACATTGTTGTTAAAAGGTGATATTCGATATCCTACATTCCTTAACCAATCCTGCCCTTTGTCCTATCGAATTACAGGGAGTATCAGGACTGTGGCGTTTGGTAAGTGAATCTTTAATTCATAATTTTCTGATATTATTTATATTTGTATACTATTCCTTATTCTTTATAACACAATAATAAATACCAAATTTATTCTCACACCAATTTCTCAACAACCAGCCCCCCCCCCCCCCCCCCCCCCCCCCCTTTTCCCCCCCCCCCCCCCCCCCCCCCCCCCCCCCCCCCCCCCCCCCCCCCCCCCCCCCCCCCCCCCCCTTTTTTCCTTCCCCACCGCACAAAAAGTCTTACTTAACGCAACAACTAGGTATTTATTATTTATACAGTATAAACTGTATAGCGGTTACAAAGTCATCTATTAGCGACAGGAAAAGCATTTTTCTGGTTACGAGGTAGTAATGGTGTAAAAAATACGAGCTTATTAACTGTAACAAAAAACCTATTAAGGTTAAAATAGCCCTCTGACTCCTGATAGCAAAGTTATGAACCTACAGCAATAAATTAATATTTAGAGAAACTTTTTTTAACGGTAAATAAGTGCGTCATAGCAAAATCGTTTTTGTTGCGATTACAAAGCAGTCTATTTGGAGCCTATTTATTGCAGACATTTTTTGGGGCTAGTCAATTTTTCTTTATGGCTAGTAGAAATTTCTTTTAGTGTACAATATTCTGTTATTATTTTTAGAATAAAGGGTGGCATATCACATTTTGGAAAATAAAAACCTATTAGCTGCTAATATCTGAAATTTTTTGGAAAATGAGACAATCGTTATCATAACAGCATCCGCAGAAACTGCTTACGTTACGATTTGAATCCAATAAACGGTTGCTGGTTGAGTTGACGTCATACGCTCGCAGCTCAACGGCTGGCGAAGGGTCCATCGTACGTACAGCGCTGGCAGAACGAGGCCCATAGTACCATAATTTAGAATGTTGTGGTTACATAATTTAAAAGGGTTAATGTTTGTTTATTACGTGATACAGAAATGGAAGAAGATTCATACATAGTCCAGCCGCTAAGCTGCGAAACAAATTATTTAAAATTTTAGATTGAAAACGTTTATGTTGTGGCAGCTCTACGTACATAGTATGGATAATACTTATGTATATTGTTTTATCAGTCTTCCTAAAATTGTCCTGCTTATGCCAAGTTCACTAATTAATTTCCTCGTACTAAATGAGGATTTTGTATATTCGGGGTCATCACTATAAATTAATTCTCTCAGATAATGCCGGTTTTTGCCTTGTACGTTTTGCGTATTATACACGTCCCGTGTTATAAAATCTTTCAGAAAAGCTTTTAAAGGATTCTTTTCTCAGGTATCGTCTTTTAGTATATCGCTCTCTATACACTCTACTGGCTAACAAGAAATTTTTGTGATACTCGCCCAAAATGTACACTATATCGATTAATTCTTCCCTCCCTTGAGTTGTACATTAGTTTCTTGTAAGTACAGTAATTATGATATTTAGAAAGTATCTGTCAATTAAAATAAGCAATTGTTTTTCCATAGCACCCTTAGTCCTAACAGGAAAATCAAATGATTTTATACTCAGGAATTTAAATAAACAGAATTGAAAGAAACCATTAAAATTGTATTTTTTTAAAACACTTAAATTGATATTAAACTGATTTACTTATTTTATTATTAATATGAAAGGCTGGTACAAAATCTTGACATGCAAAAAGTTTTATCTTAAATTTCTAAATAACTGCAGTTCGCAGTTACATCAAGTATGGTATCAATCCAAAGTGGAGCAAAAGGGCGTTTAGAATATGAAATAATATAATGGATGTTCCATTTAATTTTTTTGAAAAATAACGAGATTTCGTGAAATGCGAATACCCTGTATAATATGGAGCCTTACAATCAATATAATTGGTGATAACGAAGTTGTATTCCTATGAAAATAGTTGTAATATTCCGTTGAAGTAAGTGTCGGCAGATTATCAGTTAGGTCTATTTTAGCATTTGGAGGTTAATATCTTGAAAATTGCCGTGCAAATTGCACCAAACCCTACATATTTTTGTCGAAATTGTATTCACAGTCCAACTCCATAAAAATATATAGAAAACCTTGTTTAATCTAAAATATTTTCAAAATATTCCTTTTACAGTCTTATACAACTTTTGTATTTATTTTTTTTTCTATCACCTCAAATAAATGAGTTATCCTCCTCCCACAACTATTGGCCCATCCTGTATATTATTATTATTATAGAAATATTCAATTTTCTGAAGATGACATCTGCCATCTCTACCGAAACGTCGTTTAAGTAATTACGGTCCCTCTAGGGACCTATTAGTTACGCGGAAGTACACTAGAAAATTATTATTATTGATACAATCGTATCCAAGGAAACTATCTACCGAAAAATTTAATAGAAGATGGGAAAGAATAACATTAATAACCAATAAGATACATAACCAAATATAAGCATGGCCCAAATATGGGCACTAGCTAGAAACTTCATAGTTACTGTTTAATAGACACATTTTCAGTATTAGTCAGCCAATATCTTTTATATTATTAATATTCCGTTACTAAGCGCATCAATACAAAACATAAGTAAAATAAAACATGAATTAATGTTAATTTCTGATAATTAAATTTTAATTAATTACGAAAATACTACTCAAATTAATTAATCATCATTCATCAATCATCATACGAAAATAAAACCAGGTAAATGTTCTTTCAGATCATATACTATTTATATTTTCGTTTAATATTGCATTTAAGACGGCGTTAGCACGCCCTCTTCACCATTATTGCCAACATAAAACTTTAAATCATTGTTAACAATTTTCTATTGATGAGAACGAAAAAATAAAAAGAAATAATTCATCTTAAATATCATATAGATTTAATATACAAAATTACAAGCAATACTGATGCGCATTTTTTTTTTTTTAATAATAAAAAAACGTATCAGTATTGCTGCAACTTTATATAAGGATGAATCATTTATTTTTGTTTTTCGATATTACTAACAGACACATTTTAACAGCAATTTATAGGTTTAAATTGGATTACTGGTGAAATTTTATATTATTTAAAAAATGCCAAATATGTTATTGTTATTACCGATGCATTTGAGAGTAAACGTTCTCCATAACTTCAATAACGCATAAACATATTTTCAGATTTTTTTTTGTTTGCCTAACAAAGTTGAAAAAAATTAAATAGTGTAAGGGTGCCCATATTTGGTGAAATTGCTTATGTTCAAATGTTACTATTTTATCAGCGTTATTACTTGCCTCACTTCCGTTGAGTTTAGTAAAAGGTATTTTACCATCATCATTTAAAATTCCATTGTTATTTTCTATCTTTGTACCTTCCTTAGTGGTTTTAATTTTAGCATTCTTTTTTTATTTCGATATCCTCATTATTTATTTCTTCCACAACGTTCTTATTTTTAGGATTTAAAATTTCTTTTGTTGTTGGTACTACATTATTTTTATCTAAAATGGTCTCATTTAGAGTTTTAGCTTTTTCAGTTTTTTCATACATCTTGGTTACAATTTCATCAACAAGTTGTTCTATGTATTTAGTGTCATCAGAATCGATTTTCCTTGCTTTGTTTTTGAAATCGATTATTTCCTCTCTTAATTCTTTGATATTTTCCAAACTTTGAACAAATTTAAAGGAATTTTCCACGTTTTCATGAGAAATTTGATTTTTTATTATAATGATGGAAACTTTACTTTCTATTTCGTTAGTAGAAACTGGCTTTTCTGTTTTATTTGTACAAACTTGTTTTTCCATTTCATTAGTAGAAACTTGCTTTTCTATTTCACAATAGTTAAAAATTGACTTTTCTATTTTATTAGTAGAATATTTATTTTCTATTTCATTAATAGAAACTTGTTTTTCTATTTCATTAGTATAAACTTGTTTTTCTATTTCATTAGTAGAAAATTGTTCTTCTATTTTATTAGTAAAAAATTTATTTTCTGTTTGATCAGGAGGATCTTTATTTTCTAATGCATGAATAGAAACTTTATGTCCCATTTCATTAATATAACCTTTATTTTCAGAAATTTTATTTTTTACTTCATTGGTCTCACATTCCACATTTGAATTATTTTCTGAGAAACTGTTTTGTATAGCATTCTCACTTTTCTCACATTCCGTAGATTGAAAAATATTCTCAATATATTTACTTGGTTCAGACATTATATCACTTTTTTTCATTTTTGAAATATAAACTTTTACTGTCATCTCGTTTTTCACCTAATTTTGGAACTACATTAGATGGGTTATTTTGGGGGATTCTGATACAGCTAACTAAGTCCGAAGCACTTGCGGGCTCTTCCATGTATTTATTACCAAGGGTGAATAGATCTATATCCGTTTGTTGGCTGCCATCATACTCTTGATTATTTGAACTATACGTTCTTGAATCCACTGAATCTATAAAATTAACAGCACTGACACCCCTGGTGGCTTTTTGTGTAATAGTAAAACTTAAGCTATCAACTGATAAGCTAGCTGTCCACAGAGTGTCTTCCTGTTCGTCTTGATCTTTAGCACTACCCGAAGAAATACTGATTACACTCTCTGCCTTACTAACTGATGTATAGTATTTTGGATTGGCCCTGTTAAGTGTCTTCTGCGTGCACTGGGAAGTTTGAGTATCGATTGACTTATTTATGCCTATTTTTTTTTCAGAATCTAAAACGTACAGTTAATTAATTAGGTGGGTAACGAAAATAATACAGCTTTCTTTAACGTATAAAATAAAAATGTCAACTGTTTAGTGTATAGTGTCAATGCAGGTTATGTGATATCCTCTTGGTTATTTAATATTTTTGTATATTATTGACTAGAATTTCTTTCTATGCTGTAGAAAGTTCTTCCTGTTTTTTGTATACTGAGTCCTATAAAATGTTTAAAAATGTTACTTAATAAAAATAATGCTCTGCACCAATACTCAAAAGAAATAGTCAGAAATAGAAAAGAATAATTAATTGCCTTTTTTGAATATTTAGATAATTAAAAAATATGTAACCATATCTATAGACAATAGACCTTAAAATTTTAAATCCACCTGTCATCTAAAAAAAAAACGTACTGTAGAAGAATATCTGTATGATAGAATCAAATTAATATTTTCAATTATTAAACCACAGATAGCGGAACTCTGATTAAATTTTAATAAATAAAAACAATATATTAATACCTTTTAGTAAATAAATTAACATTCTAAACTAAAAGTAGAATAAACAAAAACAATCAGAAGAACGAGCATAAATGGAAATGAATTTTTCAATTAGTTTTGAGATATCTAAAAACAAAAAAAAAAAGTAAAATTTTTCTTTAATTTAATAGATTTTTTTTTTCAATCCTCCTGTAGTGAGGTCTAAATGAGCATATAAATAAAACTCACAAATTTACCTAGATTAATAGAAAAATTTTATTTACAAAAAAAAAGAAATAAAGCATGAGAGCCGGGCATGTCGCGTAGTATATTTGTGCCTGAAGCGGATTACAAAAAGGTGCCAACTCCCTCAAAAATAGAGATATTGCAACGGGGCACTGAAGCCAAGTTGGTAAGAGCGCTAATTTATACTTACTTACTTGGCAGCGAAGATCGATGCATGGTTCGACTCCATCGCGGGACAAATTGAAAACTTATTTGATATTTGTTTTCAACTTAGGTTTGTTTCCTATTCAGATCATGTCAGAACTGTCTATGCCCTGGATGTGGTTCGAAATCCAGAATAGTAGAGGCTCGACACTTTTTACCTAACAAAATCTCTGATTTTCAGGAGTTTACTTCGATGACTAGGGAGGTGGTTAAAAAAACTTTAAGAAAACGAGATTTTGTTTTTACATAATACAGTAAATATAGACACTGAACGCTTAAACTAGATCCTATGAAGCAATAGTTGTAAAAAAACGTGAAGATGCGAAAAAATTAGCGGCTTGTAGTGCGACATTCAATTTGTAACTCTAGTTTAGTGATGGAATTATTTGAATGACATTTTTTCCCATATATTTTACTTGTTTCTTGCTGAATGCAAATAAGTTCTTATAGCAAAAATGCGACATAGCGTTCATAACAAAAGCTAAAGCTGATGATTATGTTTATTTTAATTTATGATTTTTGATTGATTTTCATTTCATTCATTCATTTCTCAATTTATTTTTGTTACATCAGGTGCGCCAACCGCTCTTTTAGTTATTTCCCAGATTGTTGCCGTTCAGTTGTCGCTTGTTGTCCTGATTAGTGATATTTCGCCATCCGTAATTGTTTATTCTATTTTTAGTGTCTTCTGTTTGCATTTTGTTATTTCTGATTAGGAATATTAAGCAAATTAATCTAACCTGACAATTTTGAAAATTGGTAATACAGTGAAATAAGAAATGTTACTAGAAAGTCCCTATGAAATCGCCGAAAAATAGAGTATGTTCTAATTAGTCAATGTATTGAACAAGTTTATTTGAACAATAAATCCGCAATCTTGCATTACATACACCAATAAATTGAAGGACATAAAATCAGTCAATTCATTGCATCACGTAATACGGCTATAAGAGTGTGTAATATAACGACTGAATAGTATGCATTAACCATTTTCAATTTATTAATACTTTCTTATACCTAATATAAGGAAGTATGGACATTTTGAACCCTCCTTTGGTAAATGTGGTAACATCAGAAAAAACATAACGAACGAACCCAAAAATTTTGTTGCATTTCTGGACGAATCTTGACGAATTATGATGAAAAAACATAACCTTAGGGAAAGAAATCTGTCTGCATGTCTGTAGTATCGCGATATCAGCCACAGTTTTTAAGATAAAGCTTTCCAATTTGGTACACATGTTCTAAAGGCTAAAGATAATGATAAATTCGGTGATGAGCAAAATTGGCCTGCTGAAAGGAGTTTCACAGGACCCAAGCTTTTTTGTATTTGACTTTCAAAAAAATATATTCTTGATGAAAGATTATAAATCAGGTCCATTATATCAAGCCAAGGAAATATATTTTCCAAGTACTTAAATAAAACTGATATAAACAGAAATTTTGTACACATATTTGACCCCATAAAATGGGGTTAGGATAAATTTGGTAGTATGACATTTTAAATGACTAATTTAGTTACAAAAATGTCAATGTCAATAAGAAGAAATTATTAAAATATATGACATGAATTATTATTGACAGTATCGAAGGATGCTGATAATTAATTATTTAAATGATATTTTACAAGTTGTTGGCTGTTAAAGTGAGAAATTATAATTTAATTAAAAAAAGAAAAATTAAATTTCCTGATTTTTTTTTTTAGGAGGATTTCCAGCCAGGTATATGGACAACTACCTATATGTTTGGTCCGAGTTTTCGGATTTTTCTCAAAGGTTAAAAGCTAAAAATAATGGTTTTACATAAGTTTTAAATTAGATTAGTGACAGAATACATATCTAAAAAAGTGTTTCAATCTTACCTAATATAAATTTTATATTTTAATATTATATGGGCTGGTTTTATTAGTTTTTCACATTTCTTAAGATGGTATGAAGCTAAACGTGCCGCTTGACGAGTTAAGGAAGAGAATCATCGAGGTATTTGGTAGTCGTCGTTGTGTGCTGTTTTCTGAATAATAACAGTTTATTACAACATATACTTATATTGATGGTCCGAGGATAAGAGAGTTATTGTAAACATTCTCATGATATTGGATAGCCGTTGAGAAGAGATTTTGCAGTTAGCACATATACAGGATGTATAAAAATTGTTACTATTGAATAATGATAGCGATATATGCTACTTAGATTTTCTTATATCTGTTTGATAATTTACTGTTTGTTTGTTATTTTGTATTTCGGCCATTTCCAATAACATGCGTTTTTTTGGAATTCCTATGTGCAGTTATTTATTATGGTTGTATCAAGAAAGTTCTTTTAAATAACTTTTACCCGCCACCTTTTATGAATAAGTATATTCAAAAGAGAATACAAATAATAAATAACAAAAGCAATAAAAATCAAGTTGACATAGATTTACAACCTAACTGCTTTGGACCCATATTTAACAACACAAATCAGGACAAAAATCAAAACAATCCAAATAGAGAAAGAATATACATATCGGCACCAATACATACCACAAGTATGCAGAAAAAGTTCAAAAAGAATTAGGTAAATATAACATACGATTAGCATACAGAAATGATAATAGCATAAAAAATAAATTATATTCAAAACTAAAAGATCCAATAGAGAAATTAAATCAAACCCATGTTATTTATAAAATTGATTGCTCAGATTGCGATAGGTGTTACATTGGACAAACCCAACAATATTTAAATAAACGTATAAATCAACATAAATTATCAATTAGAAATTCCATAGGAACTCCTAAATTCATGTAGCACAGCATTAGCTGAACACGCCATAAATAATTCACACAATTTTAACTTTCCGGATACAACCATACTGCATAAAGAAAGAAATTCCAAAAAACGCATGTTTTTGGAAATGGCCGAAATACAAAATAACAAAAAAACAGTAAATTATCAAACAGATATAGAAAATCTAAGTAGCATATATCGCAATCTTATTCAATTAGTAACAATTTTTATACATCCTGTATATGTGCTAACTGCAAAATCTCTTCTCAACGGCTATCCAATATCATGAGAATGTTTACAATAACTCTGTCACTCGGACCATCAATATAAGTATACTATCAGCTGTTTAATTACCTATTCTTAAAAAAACACACAACGACGACACCAAATACTGATCATTCTCTGCCTAACTCGTCGAACTACACGTACAACACATACCTACCAAATAAAAAAATGATGAAAAACAAAATAAAACCAGCCCATATAATGAAATTAAAATAGAAAATTTATATTAGGTAAGAAAAACACTTTTTTTAGATATGTATTCTGTCACTAATCTAATTTAAAACTTATGTAAAACCATTATTTTTAGCTTTTAAACTTTGAAAAAGTCCGAAAACTCGGATGAAACGTAGGATAAATTGTCCATATACCTGGCTGGAAGTCCTCTAAAAATAAAAATAGGAAATAAAGTTTTTTCTGTTTTTTATTGAAGAAATAATTTTTAATTATTTAAAAATTTTATGAACATTTCAGGAGGTACGCTTTTATAATTTAATTAAGGTAAGTGAATTAAATAAACTGATTTGTTTAGATCAGAATGATATACAAGCCCTAACAACTATATGTTGGGACAGACTGTTATTTTTCAGGAACGTGCTTGATAACTTAAATGCGTACCAAACACCGTTTATACTTGCCCCAATATTTAGTCAGCATATTTCAATATTAAATAACTAAACTAACGGTAATAAAAAAATGAGAAGTTAAATTTGAGAAAATCTAAGTAATATGAAACCAAACATGCCGATTTAAAATTTAAGGAAGAATCATTGTAGGTATGTATTTAAGTAATCAAGCACGTTTCTGAATAATAACAGTTTATTCCAACATATAGTTGCTTGGGCTCGTATACCGGTATAAGAAAGTTATGGATGTGCTAGCCACATCAGATATTTATTTCTTTGTAATTCGATAGAAATAAAAAAATATAAGTACATGTATTTTGAAAATTAATTCGTTTAGTATTAATTTATTTATAAGAAAATGTTTGTTATTTAGTCATTTTCTTCTTTCCTTATTCTATTAACTTTTACTATGCTGGTTTTTTTGTGTGTGGCCTTGTAACTTGCTTTGATTTTATGTCCTGCCTATGTGCAGTTATTTCTTGTCTGTTGGGCAATCAAATACTTTTGTGAAAGCTAAAGACGAATCTGGACGGTTTTTTGAGAAATCTAAAGATGAATTCGAGTTAGCGGAGACAAGAAATCACCTTAAGAATTACAGAAATAAAGCACTCTCAAAATTAAAAATAATTCTTGCTCGATGCCTACTCCAATTTGGAATAAATTAGTTGTCAGGGGGTCAAACTGAAATGTTCGTTCATCTTTGATCCAATTCGATTTTGAATTTTGTACAACTAACTGCAGTTTTGAATTAAGTAAACTCTTAACCTCCCCTCCATACCAAAGTCGAAGACAGCGAACGTATCAAGAGGCATCAAGAAACGTTAATCCCAGAAATGTTAGTTCGAAAAACGACTAATTCCATATTCACATTTTTTTGTTGGTCAAATTACGTCAATTCGGAAAGACGAGTGGTAGACCAGTAATTCTTTAAGATCTACATCCTTGAGAAATTCACCGATAAACTGGTTTTTATGGTGATCCTTTTGAATGTATAAACATCGAGGTGAGACATCTAAGCTGTTTAAAGTTGCTGATAATCAGTGGCGAACAGACTAAATCTGTTCAGGGTAATGATTCAACCTAGAGGATACCTCACATTTCACCACTTAGGCGAACCCGTTTATCTTTTAAGTTTGATTTATAAAAAGATCTGAAAAATATTTAAAAGAAACGCGTTAAAGAGTCTTTGGATCAAAGTATTCTAGCTTATCCTCTTCAGCAGAGATTTTCTTAATTTCTTATGTCCTTACTTCATGAAATGAATAATTGTCAATATATGTAAAAATTTGTTCAGTTTTTTACAGAAGTAGGTGGCTTGGTCAAAAATATTTTCAAAACTATTTGATATGCTATTTATAGAAGACCTGAAAGACATAATTGACACCATACGGATATCTTCTTTCAATCCATGTTAAGGAAGTAGTAAGCTGGTAACTTAATGGCCTTTTTGACATTTAATTTAGAGAACAATTTTTGCTGATTATTAAAGCATTAAACTTCTTTTATTCAATTAAGCAATGTACTTCTAATTATGAGGCCGTTTGAAGTCGCTAGTTTATTCACACCCAATAAATGACATTGGCGTCCTTAGACAGCGAATAATAGGGGTTTCAGACAATTATTAGAACTACCCCAAGAATCCCTATCTGTTAAAACCGTAAAATACAAGCTAGTGATGAAGCCAATGGCGGCTATTTTGAGCTCTCCTTGTAATTTAAATGTCTGCAAGAAGACTTTTTTGTATAAGTTTCATTAATTAATTAGCAATGCTTATTTCCAAAATTTGAAAATTTTTCATTTTACCGTTATTATGCATTTGCCAAAAAAGCACTTTTGATTTTCACTTCCAAGAGCCGTTTCTAGATACGATCTGTTACGCCAGATATGATTTTGATGTATACAGAAAATATATTGACCGACTAAAACACTGTCAAGTTGCAAATAGACATCGATCGAGCATTTAATATGATAGAGGCCTTTTGATATGAAGCATGTTTCCCTTTTTTTTATTCAGACAATCTGAAGACAAATATTTATATTTTCCTCCGTTCTATATTTTTATTGTTTACCTAATTTCTTAAAACTAATATTTGTTGTCATACACTGACAAACTTATAAAACAATATATGGTCCTTTTAAAAATATCTCGATGATGTCACCGTGAAAACTGGGATGACTTCATTTTTAAATTTTCTATAGCAAAAGGTTCTCATTGAAATTAAAAATTGACGCGTCCGAGGTTTTTTCAATAACCTTGTCTTAACGGAGAAAATTAATTTATCCATACTTTTCTTATTCACTGTATTTTAATTAGTGATGGGCTTATTCGAATGCAAGAATCGAATAGTATTCGATTCTTAAAAGTACTCGGTGTATTCGAGAACTTAGTCAAGTACAGGAATACTAAAGTAGCAGTAATTTCAGGTTTCATATTTCGATAAACTGGATTCATATACTATACTATACCATTCGGAATTCGGATTCGTCATATGGTCGTGCCATTGCCGTTACTACTTTACTCGGCAAGGAAGCTCGATGACGATTATGCAAGTATAAAATAAGGACCACGCCCTCCGCTAATTGAGAAATGTGTGGGTCGTACTTTCTTGACAGTATCTTATACTTGCAATTGTAGTATTGTGGCATTGTGGACTGTGGTGTCTTCTTCGCGCTCACTGTCCAAGGCAAGATACCAAAATAAAAATATGCTCAATCGGTAGGTGGGATAGGCAGGCGTACTCGATTCTCTATATTATGGTACTCGGATTCAATGCCATTAGATGGTAAATTTGTATTTGTATATTTTCGATTTCGGTACTCGGTATTCGAACACTAGGTAAGTATTCAAGTCTCAAAAGTATTCGAATACCAAGTACACGATTCTTCAAAATATTCGATTCTGCCCATCAGTAATTTTAATAGCAAAAATGACGATTATGTAGTTTAAGCTAAGTGACAACAACGCTATTTTGAAATTTGTAGAATAAACTTTGTCACTTAATCACATTTAGTGCGGACCGCATACTTATATAGTAACAGCACGCACGTTAGGAACCTTGTTCGACTGGGGCAAGCAAGTAAAGGTTACCTGTGCTACGTGAAATACTCGTAAACCGTACACGCGCGCTAGATTGATTCGGAGACAAATAATAGAATTATTAGACTGAAATTGTGCAACAAATTTGACGTTGAGGTAAGTCTATGTTGATTAAGTTAACCCCGAGAATACTCTTTTAAATACGAATCAACCATTAAATAAAATAAGGATAACAAATTAGCAACTTAATTGTCATGTCAAGTTAATTTAATTCTGGCTGTTTCAATAAGTGCCTAGTAGTCTAGTGCAGGTTTTCGTGATTTCAATAACATAATAATAATATACCATTTAAGTTGGGCATTTTGAAGTTTTTCTTTTAAAAAACTATACAGAGATTATTTTATTATTAATAAAGTATTTATTATGCGCATTAATTTTTTTATAATATAGATTAGATTGGACGGTTAAGAGCGCACCGGAGTCACCAGGCAACCCATCATACCTAACCCAATTTTTTACCATAAATCTTGTAAATATAAATTTATGCAAAAACGACAGAACTTTCTACATTTTACAATTTCATTGCCATGTGGACAGATTATTTTAAAATCAAAATTACATTTCATAAGAACGTAACTTTGCAATATCCTCATTTCCAGCCAAATACAAAATTACGTTCATATAAAATGTAATTTTGATTTTAACATAATCTGTCCTCATGGCAATGAAGTTGTAAAATGTAGGAAGTTCTGTCGTTTTTGCATAATATTTACAAGATTTATAGTCAAAAATTGGGTTAGGTGTATGATGGGTTGCCTGTGACTCCGAGGCGCTTTTAAGGGTTTTTCATTTTTCTAAATTTTAAATTGTATAATGTTTAACAAAAAAAATGATTAGCCTAACCTTACTTATATTATACAGTGTGTTATTGAATTTGTTACAAACCTTGAGTGCTAATTTCTGACAAAAATGTTCAAAATACAGGGTGTTTCGGTGTGGTTATATTTTTTTAGTTTTTCTTATACAGAGTGTTCCATAAAGAATGGGGCACAGAGCAACAGTGGATTCCTGACTTCAAAATATTACAGCAAATATACAGAGTTATGTGTAACATTATGGTAAATATTGACAAAAAAATCCAAAAATAGTGAATATTTTGCGCGTTACTTTGTCACAACCCTGCATATTATTTACCGTACAATATCATTTTATCATAGTTTTATATCCCATTTTCAATAATCTTTATATATTTTGTTTTATAGTTTTACATTTTTGTTTATATGTTTCTAGTTATGTTTATTTTTTTAAATAAACTATTTAAGACTTTGTTATTGACCTTTCTTTGATGGTAAAATTAAGCCAAAACTTTTACAGCATAGAAAACACGAGGAATTTGGCGCCTGTTTGTAGTTCTTTCGGTAGGAAGCTTCTAGTGTACGTTCTTTTGCATATCATGTCCATGTAGCTCAGTTGTCTTGATTTCGACTTCTGCATGCCTAATTGGCGTAGCGCGCGTGCTGTTATATACTGTATATGCGGTCTACATTAATTCTAATTGTCAATATTTTTTCATCGTCGCGTCATTTCGAAGAGAAGTTCATCCTTTAATTTGAAAAATCACCGACAATACTTTCAATTTAACAAAAAATTGTGTAATACTGCCCTAAATTAAAAATCTACGTCTTCCTATAATAATGTTCTTACCTTCAGTTTCGGCTGGCGTAGTTTGGGTTTTTGCATGATCGCTATTAGTAGGTTTGTACTCCTTTAATATTCCTCCACTTTTAATAGATGAACTTCTGTGGCCTCCAAAATTTTCCTCGAGATTATTTTTGTTTTTCGTTTGAGCTTAAAATGCAACATTCAAAAGTATATGCTTCCTAATCTTAGAAAAAAGGTACTAAATATTTATGAACACCATTCTAGAATTTATAAAGTATTTTAGAATTATTTCATTTGGAAACTAAAATTGATATAATAACGGTGTATCTTCCCTATGTTTTGCGCCACGCACAAACAATAACGAAATTATTTAAGTGATTACTCAAAAATTGTATTATTAATTATTGTTATTTACAAAAAACGCGTTTCGCGGTCGAAGCGTGCCCTTTGGTTTAACCAAAATTATATGACGGTTAAGACTAAAAATTATTTGAGTTATATATACCTTAAAATAGAATTATTGAACAATATAAATATTAACTAGACAAATGACGTGCCTCGAAGCTGGTTTTTTAAAATTCTCTGATGAAACCAGAGCTGTCAGGTACTTCAATTAAAAGAATTGAAATAGTAATTTAATTATTTTTAAGTAATTAAATTACTTTAATTCAATTACTTTTTTGGACGCCTTAAAATAATTGGTATTTGAATTACTTTTGTAAAAGTAATTGTAGTTGGTAATTGTTTTATTGTTTTTGGTAATTGAAGTACTGAACAAATAATTCAATTTCTTTTGGGTAATTCAATTCCTTTCAGATACTTTAATTACTTTAAAATAATTGAAATTGTATCGAAAATATTCCGAGAAAAATCGCAACGCGCTCGGCTTTAATAACTTGTCTGAGCTTGTCGTTTGACAGTATTTTCGTTTTCTTTCAGTTATCCAGTGTACTACACAGTATACAGTAGCTGTATTGCAAAAAAACCATGTTTTTAAATATTTGTGCCCCTGTTTTTTTTAATCCAAAAAGCCGCCCGGCAAGGTAAAAAAAAAATTTGTTCTTTACTATTTTTTAAATATTAATATATGTTATACATATATCTCCGATATTGGCAATATCTATTATTTTACCTATTTGATTTAATCAAATACCTATTAATATTAGTTACACTGACAAAATTTTTTAATAATGATTGTAGAAACAAAATTTTTGCACAGAAATGCGTTTCACGTTGAACTCAAATATCGAATAAAAAATGTCTGTCTGTATGTATGTCTGTGTGTAGACCATTTCTTGTCAACACAATAATTTCTTTTAGACTTGAAAATGTTATTTTAAATTCAGTACCTATATATGTAAAATAGCTTGGTAGAATATTACCTACATACGTGTTTGAATGACCTAATAATTATTTAAAAATACATGTACATTGTGTCTCTTTTTTGGTAGGTATTTGAATTTCTTTTATTTTCAGTCGATATTTCAATTATTTTTGGTAATTCAATTACATTCAAAGTAATTCAATTAAATAGAGTAATTGAAGTATAAGGTAAAGTAATTGAATTCCTTTACTTGAAAAAAAAGTATTATTTTCGACGAGTAATTGATACTTGAAGTACTGTGTAAAATTAGGAGTAATTGGTAATGGAAATATTTACTACTTGGATTGGTAATTGGTAATTGGTACTTCAATTACTTTTAATGGGTAATTGTGACAGCTCTGGATGAAACCAAGTGCAATAGAAATGTATTTAATCAGCATTTAACTGGAACATTATCTATTCAAGGAGTGGCACCTCCAGAAGAAAACATCCATGTGAGAGTAAGGCGCACTCGAAAAATCATCGTTTATTAAACTGATAATTAGAGATCAGATATCGGCGAGTCATGAAGTCAAAATCTGGATCAGAGCACAAGGGAATATTTGTTACTAATTTACCTATATCTAGGTGCTAATACCGTCGTCAAGTACAGACGTAAAAAGTAAAATTTAAGTTGGATAGACTATTGCTGCAATAATTTCATAAAACGATATAATTGCTGGAAAAATACCGCTGTAGGTGCCACAATAGTGTGAAACGTGCCCTTACTCAGTGTGTCCCACTCGCACAGGATTAAATACAATGCCACTCGATCTGAGATCAAACCAAAGCCTGCTGTTTTGGTTTGATCTCAATAATGAAGCGATAATATCATTTCTGAAGAGTGAGGAATTTAAGGAAACCTTAAAAGAAATTGTGAAAAGTGAAACAAAAAACTACAAGATGAAATAATAGCACTGAAAGAGGAAGTAGCAATCTTACGAGAAAGTAATATACAGTTAATACTTGTTTCTACAAGTCATAACCCGGCATAGAGTAACATTGCATCAAATGACAATCGAAATAAAAGTATTTTGATGAATAACGTTAAAATTGTAGTGCATAAGAAACAACCATATGAAGAAGCAGAAATAACAACAGTAAAAAAAGTAATACAAAACAAAAACATAGCGGTTACTACGGTAGTGGAGAAACAAACAGAGAGCGATCAAGAGAAACAAATGATAACAAAACAACTGGTAAACAATTTGAGAAAGAGAAATAAGAACGAGACGACGAAGGAAAATGAGAGTTTGTTAAAAGGGTGCAAGAAAAGACTAATATACGGCAATATAAAAGAAAATTCTATTTTCAAAGGCAACACTAAATATGTGGATTACCACGTTTTTAATTGTGACTTAGACTTAACCGCTGATGCACTAAAAAAAGTACCTAACGGATGATGTTCAAATTCCTCAAATACTTTGTGAACAAATGGATGCAAAACATCCTGAGGAATACACTTCATTTAAAATATCCCTGCCAGTAAATGATGTTGAAGAGTTTACGAACCCTAATATTTGGCTGGAATATGTTTATTAATGGTTTTTTAAATCGTTTTTTTTAGCCGGGCGCGGGCGGTAGAGCCCCAGAGACAAACGAAGAGAGAAGTAAATAACGAAAATAATTCTGAATTCCAAAACACCATCAACATCTGCCATTTTAATGCTCAATCATTAACAAATAAATTTGATGACATAAAATACTGTAAATTCTAATAACTTCAAAATTATCACTATCTCTAAAACTTGGCTAAACTTCTCTCACAATAATGAGATGTTCTACATACCAGGATTCCACCTCTTAAGAAATGACCACGTTGGTCGAGGTGGCGGTATCGCTGCCTATGTAAGTACAGACATCAAATTTGAAAAAAATTATTTTAAACATGCATATCAAACTGAAATACTTGTCATAAAATTGTACTTGCCTACCAACTCTTTATAATTGTTGTAGTTTTATATAAACCACCACAATTAAACTACGTAAATCTTACAGTGATTTATGATTTATTTGAGCATTTACATTTGTACGGGCATAATAATGTCATCGTCTTAGGAGACTAACATAAATATGATAAAAAGTAGCAGTGCATCAACATTTCTAAACAGTATTATTTATGAATACTCCTGTATTCAATTAATCAACTCACCTACTAGAGTTTGCTCAGAATCAGAGTCTCTTCTTGATCTAATTATGGTAAGTGAAAATTATATCAAAATATCTCAAAATTCGGTGTTTTAGATCATAGTATCTCAGATCATAACACTGTGTTCTGTGTTGTATATACAAACTATGAAAATGCTAATATAACAAAAACTTCCATTCTTCTCAAATTTTAACAGAGAAAAATTTCTTCCTGATCTAATTAACATCGATTGGCATTATTATGTATACAATAACTGATGTAAATGAAAAGTTGTCCTTTTTCAATGCCCAATTTATGGCATTTTTTGACATCCATGGCTCATTCATAACTAAAACTATCAGCAACAAAAAACCCCATGAACCTTGGTTCACTGACACACTACAGGCCATGAAAAAAAATCAAAACTAAGGCTTGGAATAAGTTTAAAAGCAGTAGAAGATCTGTAGATTGAAAATATTACTGTGAGATGCGAAACATCGAAATGAACAAAAAACCTTTCTTAATTTCCATATTAATCAAAATATCAAAAATACAAAAAATGTATAGTCTACTTTAAATTCTAATGGAGTCATTAAATCTAAGCAAAATGTTTCACCGCTTCCGGAAAACCTCCGCGATGAAAACAATATCATCAATTTCTTTATTGATTCTATCTCGTAATAACATTCCTGAAAATTATCTATCACAATTCGAGTATAACCGCCACTCACATACTCACAATTTAATTTTAAAACAAAAACCTTACACAGTTGGATATGACAGTGTTTCAGGCAAAATGCTACAATTAAGTTTAGCGGAACCTCTAACAAAAATTATATATTTTTCATTTGAAATCGGAACAGTCCCCTTAATTTGGAAACAGGTATTAGAACCAATACCTAAAAATATCAGGAAAAACACCATCATGGAACTTAGGCGCATTAGTTTACTTTCAGTTCCCTCAAAAATAGCGGACTCCGTTATCCATGGTCAACTAACCCCTTATGTGCTAGACCAAAATGTAATTCCCAAAATACAGTCGGATTTTCGAAAGAATCACGGAACATCCACGACCTTGATCACTATTCTCGATGATGTTTTGTAGTCAATTAATTCTGATAAAGTAACTTCCTTGATCTTATTAGATATGTCAAAAACGTTTGACTTCTTGAACACCGAACTACTAAAAAAAAAGTTAAAATTCTACAATAGAGGATAATATCTTAATGTGGCTCACGTCTTACTTGCTAAATCGTTTTCAATATACTTGTCTTGACACCACCAGAAGACTATCTGACAAACGCTTGTTACTCGCGGGAGTGTCCCAAGGCTCATTTTTGAGGTCCTTGTCTTTTAACATCTACACCGTAGACTTGCCTCATGTCACGAAATATTGTTCCCTGCATATGTACGCTGATGATATACAACTTTACTTTGCTTTTAATGTAATGAAGTCTGAGGAAAGCCAAACCAAAATTAATCATGATTTAAATGAAGTAAAAAATTGGACCCTTCAGAATTCACTCCTAGTAAAAATATAGTCTTTGACACTGCAAATAAATTAAGAGTTCTCATTCACTTTCAATTGTCAATTGACAATATAATCATAGAACAAGTTGACAAGGTGAAGAATTTGAGGCTAACTTTTGATAAAAATTTAAACTTTACTGCTCATATATCGGAAGTCCTTAGAAAATGTTTCTGCTCTTTTAAATAGATATCAAGCTTTAGAAATATCAGTAGTAAAGGAATGACAGCGAGGTTACAGAGTGAAGGAGCAGTGTTCAGTGTTCAGATGAGTCTGAGCGCGACTCGTCTCATCTTTGCCATTCTTTTACTACTACACCTACGCACAACAACAATGGGAAATAAATAAAATTAATTATGTTTATTTGACTTGAAAATATCGGATTTACGGTTGCTCTAGAAGGTTTTAATTAATTTAGAGTTATTGATAACGTGATTTATAGAACTAGTAAGATACATAATGACGGAAATTTAAATAAATTTCCACAACAATTAAACTTATAGAATGTGGTAAAATAGTATATTTTACTAAATTTCAAAAAAGCGTGAGCATTATAAACCGTGATAACGATATTTTACAAATTAATTATTATAAACCGCAATACCATTATTTTACAAGTAAATTATTATAAACAGGATATTACTATTCTACAAATTAACAGAAAATTACTTTTGATAACATGTAAGTGATAAGGAAATATCACACATTATACTCTAGATTGATTCAAATTATTATTTTTATTAGAATTATTGATATACAGGGTTTTCGCTTAGCTTATACCCTAAATTGATTCAAATTATTATTTTTATCATAGGAATTATTAGTGTACTTACTTTTCACTTATACTCTAAATTGATTAAAATTATTATTTTTATCATAGAAATAATTATTAATTTATTACAATCATATACAGGAAAGGTTATGAAAATAGCATTTAATTTAATTTTTATTATTTTTACAATCGTGGTTTAACAATTTTATTCACTTTATAATGTATATTTTTTCTGACACTTAAGAGTATACTCGAAGCCTTGAAAAAATATAGGGTTGTAGATTTTGTATCACCTGTCTTTGTGAAACTCTGCAACATATCCAAATCTTTATACGACCCTCCAAGTATTCAAATTTTGAAGTATCTGACTTGAGTAAATGATGCTTGTTTATCTTTATCGTGGGATTGTACACAATGTCGTCATACTCGTCCAAAAAATGAGGCGTGATCGGTAAAACTTTATCTTTGTGATTATACAGCTGTGTACCACATACATGTCTGCTCGGGATATTAAACTTTTGAGCGACCTTATAAAATATCAAGGATGATGGTAAACATGCCGAGTAATATTTTTTTCTTCTTAAACTCTTCTTCCACCACCCTGCAGATCGTTTATAAAATAAATTTCTTCTGCTCTTGGTAATACATCTTGACTAGTCGCTGGATAACGATAATCTAACCATTTCGAACATCTTCTTTTTCTTATTATCCAAAAAATACAGTTGTGGTGGGGGTAACCACTGTAAAATATTCCAAACTTATTCAATAATCCCCATATCTCGCAAAGTATTTATGTATACATGATACTCATCACCTAGACGAATATTAATTCTTATCAGTTCGACTACGTCATTAGGATCAGTATCAGAGTGTCACTCTAATACTTCTTCATTATTCGGTCCCTTTGAAGTTATTGGCTGATAATTATCAAAGTGTGTGTACCTAAATCGTTTCGCTGCGGGCATCCTAGGTGCAACTAAATTTTCCAGTTATTCATTCGATAGTGTTTTATTGTTAAAATAACGCTAGAATAGGCACTTTTATCTCTTTGATCTTCCAATGGTAAGTTAATTACGGCCGTCCCCTGACTATTATTAGATGGAATAGCGGTGTGCGTTCTTTGTACACGAATTTTAAAATTATCTTTCCATGTAAATGTTTTATCACACAAATCGCATTAGTAAGAACGGCATTTATGAATATTAGTATGTCTGTTTAAGCCAATAAGCCAAGAGAACGTTTTACTACAAACTTTGCATGTATACATGTTTACCGTGTAACATCAAATGACTAAATAGTAGCAGGTTACCCTTATTATATTTATTTTTATCCTTATATTTATCCTTATTTATACTAAGGCTGGGAATTTTCCAGATTTTAGTATTCGAATATTCGTTCGAAAAAATATTCGAATATTCAAACTATTCGGGTATTCGAATATTCGGATTATTCGAATTATTCGAACAGGTATTCGGATGAATATTCGAATTAATCGAGTATTCGGATATTCGACTAATTCGAATTATTCGAATAGGTATCCGAATAATCCGGATCCTCGAATATTCATTATTAATAGGTATAGCACTGAATACTAGTGAATAGTGAATACTCTATTTGGTTGGATAGACCACAATAATAGTCGTGACGTGATCCACTAAGCAGGCAATTTTATTTTCGTTTCCATACCCACAATAGGGTATGTCTCCTGTACATGTGCTTTAAGGGTCAGAATTATTTAGTTAGTATTTTATTTTAGGATTGAGGCGCTATTGTTCACATTTAACTATTGAAGCTTAAATAAAACGAAAACAGAGCTAGTTTATTATACTTCTGTGTCATAACTATTTTTTCTTTTCGAAAAAAATAAAAGTGCTCTAAAATTAGAATGTTTTTAAAAAAGACGCAGATTGTGAAGGTAAAACAAATACATGAAAAGTCAATAATTAAACATTTACAGGTTTTCTAAAATTTTAAATTTAATTTTAACCCCTGCCTTAGTACAGTAAGAATAAGGTCGAGGCGAGAAAGAGATGGAATAGTTTGTCTGGGAGTAAAACGTGCCACTAATGTGGTTTATTTATATATTTGGATTTTAGAATAGGTACCTACCGATACTTACTATCTACCTAATTTGGCTGGATGCATACTGAATACCTATTCGTACTAAATTTAATAATATATTTTAATATTCAAATTTACTCAAACATAATCGAATTTTCGAATACTCGAATATTTTCGAGTAATCGAATATTCGAATTTTCGAGTATTCGATTATTTGAGTATTCGAGTATTCGATTATTCAAGTATTCGAATATTCGAGTATTCGAATATTTCGATTATTCGAATAATCGAATAATTTCCTATTAGAATAATTCGTATTCAAATACTCGAATATTCGAATACTCGAATTATTCGTATTCGATTCCCAGCCTTAATTTATACCCTTCATAAACAGACCTGTAAAAAGCTGTACCAGTAAAAGTACAAACCCGTAAAAAAAGCTGTACCACAGACCTATAAAAAGCGGTATCAGTAAAACTAAAAAGGTGTAAATCAGAACACAATGATGACCATTGACTGGTATAATATCGGCTTATTTTCAAAGTAAGGTAAGAAGTTTAAAAAATAATACTCAAAAAATAGTTGAAATCCTTCTATTGGGCAGACAGAATATACACACATAAGTAATATAATTTTACAGAGTAGCTTTAACAATACATAGGTAAAAAATATATAAATTGTATTGCTATACAAAATTAATCCCAAATTGATGTAAAACAGTAGAAAACAACTTATTTTAAATATTATTGCATACATGTCAGGTACACTGATTAGTATGAAAGAATTATTAATGCTAGTTGTAGGTTACAATTATTATTTAAAATACACTGTTATACGAATTTGTATAGAAAATATTGCTGGCACAGTCCTCTTGATATACAGGGTGGTGTAATTAATCTTTGATTACAAATAGATGCTAAAGAAATGGTAACAAGATTAAGAGTTATTTTTTTAAATTTTTACATCCATAGGGGACAGAGGTGTGGTCGTCTGCAGACTTTCTTTTAGTCGAATTAGGTTTATATATTTTCATTTCTGTCCTCGTTACCACCTCGTGTTCCTTCGTTCTACGGATATGGTTACTTGTAACATAAACAGATTCTGTAGGTGTTAGAATCATCTCTTTAATACTTGCAAAGTTAATAAGCTGTGAAGCAACGTAATTCAAGGAGATCCCTTTTACTTTACACACCACCTTTTCTTCGTTATGCGTGGGACAAAACACTTTGCATGTGCAGTTTTTGGGCTCTCCAGATACAAACTCTGTGATATAGGAAAACCAGGGCCGTAACACTCTAGTTCATCAGTCATTTCACCAATAAACTCTCCAGTAGGGATATCAAATTCTCCCTCTATGGATACGTATATGATGCTGTCTGTATCATAATATAGTGCTCTGTCCCCCAATTGCTCGAAATAGCTGTACAGCCGGGTCTAGGGAGTGACGTAAACTGCTATCACTACATTTACGGTGGTTAGAGGGTCGTAGACTTCCTCTATGTGTTCCCAATTTACCACTAGTGTTCTCGTTTATCGGCAGCACAGAGTTCACTATGACGCTGGGGTTTGTCAGCACACCGAAATACGCACTGGGGTCGTTAACAATACTGATTTTTGGTTGGTTCTCTCTTTGCCACAGCTTCCCAGAATGAATTTAAAAATAATTTGGCCAAGGATCGGAGGCCGGGGTTTTCTATCATTTCGCCAAATTCCAATTTTACATCCTCTCGCTACATATACTGTTCAATATATTTGTCTTTTTTTTTTTTTTTGTAGACATTTTTAGAAACCGGAGGCTTGTTATTTAACTTTTATAAATTTGTTCATCATTGCTGTGAACAACCCCGAAAAATTTGTAGCTTTATTGTTTTGCTCAACGACAGCTCCATCTTTCATATATTTCCAAAATCTTATATCCTTTCTCCATGGCCTTTATCACTTCATCAATGACCCAAGTTCCGACTAAAGCTATCTCCTTTTTCCATATGATTGCAGTCGGCTTGGTTCATTGTTTGGCCACAAGTACGACAAAGGACAAACATTAGCTTGTCGTTCATTTTTACAAGTAGTATGGGGTGATACACGTTTGTAGGTGGTAAAATCTTACATTTAATTATTCCATCTGTTTTTTTCAAATCCAAATTTAAACATTCCTTTCCTACGTAAACTTTAGGATGACCAATGGAAAATTTACCATATTTACAGGCCCAAGGTACAAGCTGCAAACGTCGACGTACTTAATTTTTTCACCAGGCTTACACTTGTAATATTCATAACTGTTTCCAGTACGTCCACCATTGAAGGCATCTCTAGGATTTAGAGGTGTAGAATTAACCAGAGGATGTTTTTCTGTAAGTATGCGTATCTCCTCATTTTCTTTCATTTGCCTCCTAAATTGGCACTCCCACATTTCCATTACTTCATACCCTAGTTCTCTTAATATTTCTGTTTTAGCTATGGTGGCTTCCTGACGATAATTTAGTGTTTCGGTGGGGTTATCATGAAGGGGTTTGTCTCTGTCGTGTTTGAAACAAGTGGGACATCCGTGATAATAGCAGCCATGGAACTCAAACATCCGATTTGTTTCCTCGCAGTAACCATCAACCTTGAAGCCGTGTACTATGGCTTCCTGATGTTTGGCCGCATAGATAATGTTAATTTGACGTTGTTCCTCCTCTCATACTAGCCACTGGATTGCTATTTTGCTCTGATTATCGCTCCACCTATATCCACCCTTTGGTATTATGCCAATGGTATTGGGTTGAAGAAAATTACGGCGAAATACTTGTATTACATGTGGAGGCTATTGTACAGGCCTCAGTGAAGGGACAGACATTATCAGTCTCCATTAGCTTCTGCCGGAATTTGAGACATGCTGCTGTCAATATCTTCACATCTAATATAGAGTATTCTACCAGGTCCCTCTGCATATGAAATTCGTCCAGTTTATGTTCCTCATACCATGACAAGAATTTTTCTGTCTTCATCTTTCATATTATCCGCATCATAAAAGTTAAGAGCCGGTAAAGGACCCACATAGATGGCGTTGACCTTAGTGTTGAAAAGGCGTGGAAAATATCCTTTTTTGAACCCATCACCGAGTCCGAATGCTTTAGGCAGTTTTCCCCACGTAATTTTCGAACCTCTCATGATCGGGAGGGCCATAGGGAAAATAGATGGCAAAGTCTGGAGTGCTAGAAATTTTTTTTTTTTTTTAAAATTTCATTGGGTAATGTTCCCCAATCTGCCATCATTTTTATAAATATGGCCCTGTAATTTACAGCACAGATTTGGCTTGTGCAGAAGGGAGTCGTCTTTCAATATTTTTCCCTGTGGTGTCTCCAGGTCGAAGAAAACATACAAAATGTCCTTGGTCTTTGGTTCTCTTTTGTCCGGTTGCATGAAGCATAGATGGTTTTGTGGTACATGACTGTTGCATATTTTACAGAATATCTCCCCAAAAGTATGTTGTCTGCCCGTCTTCACCGTCTTGTAGCAAGCGGCACATCGAGTTATTTTCTCACAGACGGGATTTTTGCCATAATATTGCGGCTCTCTGTGATTGTCATAAAATACTAGTCTTTTGCAATCATCACACGCAACTTTTAAAGCCTGTGGGCATGCTGGTGCTTGTTGACAGCAGGGACATGTACCTCCGCACCTGTGCTTGTTTTTGACATTGTAAGGGACGTGGTATTCTCCGCAAAAGTAACCACATGCAAATGCGGCTGTAAGAGAGGTTATCACGTTAAAATGACTCTCATATGACTCATATGACTACATAATTTGCAAATAGTTTTAGGCTAGTAGACCATTGGCTGCGTTTTCATCCGAAGTGTATTCATCAGAAATCGGACAACTAGATGCGAATGATCCAATCTCATTGAAATGTATTAAAGGTCATCGATTGCATGCAAAGTCACTCGTACATTTTCGAACGAATACATTCTATGTGCGAAGCATCCAATTCCAATGGAATTTATCACAGTTATTCTGACGAATTTTAATAGTGATGTTGAGAAATTTGTAAACTTAAATGATCGAAGGAGTCTCTGGAACCAGAGTGATAGAAACTATGACATGAGAGACGTACAAAGGAAATTATGGAGGGAAGATGCTGAGGAATTCTCCCAAAGTACCTCTTTTAGCTATGATTAGTCCAACAATTTCTTCTTTTACGATGCAATTGACGTCTACCTAAAGCGTTTTAAGAAAATATATGATATCCATGTCACGATTGTTTGCCGCATTTAAATCTAGGGTGACTGATTTGCATTTACAATTTTGACCCAGTAGACGATACTAAATATACAAAATCTGACGAACTCATTTCTTTAGATTTCTGACAAATTTATTCGGATGAAAGCGCAGTTAGTGGATGACTAGTCTTATATTATTAAACGAAATTTGATTCATTCAACTACCTAAACTAATTCTTTTAAATACAGAGAAGTTTTTTTAAAATTACATGATCAATGAAAATGCACAAACGAATTAGTTTTTATATGGTTATGTCAGTGGCGGCTGGTGATAATTTTATTTGGGGGTCGTTTCTTAAAAAATACGAACAACATAATAAAGACTCACCTTCAGTCCCTTGGTAATTTCATCCAAGTAGAACTACGATTTTTGATAAAAAAAAGTTTTAACTACATATGAACAAAAAAAAATTCACAATAATCACTTAAAAATGCAGGTAAAAATGTTATTGCTTATACACAAAATCAAATATTTTGTCTTTCTGGGAAATAAAATGTTCTATGACTTTTTCGTAAAAATTGCTAATGTTATGGATAAAGTTCTTATTCACGGACATCATTGCTAGGGCATTAAGGCGTTCTTCATTCATAGTGTTACTTAAAAATGTCTTTATACTTTTAAGAGTTGAAAAACATCTTTCTGATTCAGCAGTAGACATCGGAGTTGTACAATAATTTTTAGTGTGTTTTATAATATTTTGTTTATAAACTGAATCTAACTGAACTGCAATATTTAACTGACAAAGCCAAATCCGTACTGCACTTTATATGATATGCAGAAATTTCGTGTTTTTATTTTCTGATTTAAATGTTTTAGATCTTTAAATCCTGTTACCGACCATATCTTGTCCATTCCGACAGAATCGAAATAGAATAGAACACATGGAAAACAAAACAGAACATTTACCTGATCACATCCACAAACCCACTGACATTTTTTGTAAATATCCGTAGAAAAATGCCTCGTGAAAGTACGTGTACCTACCTTGTCGGGTTAGTTAAGAGTCAATTCTGGTGTTGGTTGTCTCAGTTTCTTGATTTTTACCTTTTCTGCTAACATCAGTTTTAAAATTCACTTTCAGAATATTATTTTTACAATTCTCAGTCATTTGCAACCAACTAACTAAATAACACAAAAGCATTCAAAACAGTGAAACCACAAATAAATATTGAGAGCGAAGCCGACGAAACAATATAAGCCTTACTACAATACGTAAACATTAAAAGCACACTGCGGCTGTATAACTTGAGCCTTCTGCCGCGTTGTAGAACTGTTCTCCGCGATCGGCATTTTCAGCGCTCGGTTCGTTTCTTCCTATATTTCCTTATGCAAGGAATGGTTCATATGAGCTGAGTCTGCCCCATACTCTCTGGTTAGAGTTATAGTTGACGGTCAGTAATTGTAATTATTAGAGTTGGCAAAAATGCGCCGCAGGACATAGGCGTACGCATCATAAAAATTGTAATAAGAGAAATTAACTAGTAATAAAAGCAATAAACTGTTACAATTTATAACAATGTATGCACAATTTACCCTCTTAACTAGCTTGGTTTTCTGAAACTGGAAAAGATCTGTAAAAACTTTACAGAATCATGTATTTTATGAAATGCACGAAGACGTTTAGGAGATTTAAGAAACACTTCTTTAGTACTTGCTATTAATGCATCTACCTCTGGAAAACCTTGTCGAATAGTTTCTGCCACAAGGTGTAAAGCATGCACTTTACACGTTACATGTACCCACCTACAACCGTTTTCTTGAAGAGAACAGCCTACCAAACGCATTGTCGCGGCATCATCGGTCACAAACATCAACACTTGACTTTTTGACAGATCAAATTTTTCTAACGTCTCCAACACCACCCGCGTAATTGTTTGGCCAGTACACTCAGTTAGTCTTTTGCTAGCTAGTAACAGTGGAAATGTTGGTTTAAGAGGGTCCAGTACAGGTACTGCAACATTTAAAATAGATTTTTTTTTACAATCTGTCGTCTCGTCAACACATAACCACATTCGTGTATTTTTTTTACACATTTGATCTTATTTACAATGTGTTCGTTTACAATTGGTACATAGCTGTTGTGCGACTTGGTAACGTCACCTTGGGATTGTATTTATTCCAAAACTTCTGAAATGGTTGTTTATCAAGTAATGAGCAGCGGAACATCACAGGCAATCAGCATTAAGAGTAAATCGAACATAAACTGTGTTGTCGAAGGCACGCCATTTTTTTAATTTCTCGCTAAGAAAATTGAAAATTTTCAGAAATCGGGAAGTTACTGGTTTCACCTCGATTTTCGAAAATCGAGTTTTTGTCAGATCTCGACGTTTTGAGGTCCTAAGAAGCTATTCTGACTATTCCCACGATGGTGTCTGTATGGCTGTATGTATGTGTGTGTGTGTATGTGTGTACGGTGTATGTAAACCTCTCATAACTTTTGAACGGCTTGACCGATCGAAACGCAGTTTACGGTATTCTAAAGGGGTTGACTCAACTTAGATTTCTTGAAGAACCGATTAGGCCTGTAGATTTTGAGAAATCTCAAAAATAAAATTTTCAAAAATTTGTTTTTTGGAATATCTTTTAGACTACTGAACCGATCAATTCCCAAATCTAATCAGCTTTTCTCCTTATAAAATAACGTCGATCGTCGTAAACTGCATCAAAATTGGTTGATTCGTTTGAGAGATATCGATTACGAAAAATTTGCAAAAGAGTGTTTTTTTTGAAATAACATTCAAAATTCCTGTCGGATCGATTTTTGGTACTAAGACAACTTTTTGTATTTAAAAGACTGCGTTGAATGCCGTAAATCGCATCAAAATCGGTTTATTCGTTCAAGAGATATCGATTACGAAAGATTCGCAAAAAAGTGTTTTTTTGAAATAACATTTAAATTTTGTCGGATCGATTTTTCTTCCTTTTCCCCATTTTTTTTTAAGTGGTCTCTAACTGCATTTAAATAATGTGGTGGAGCACCATCTTGCTGAAACCACATCCTATTTCGAATTCTTGCCAGGGGAATTTACCAATAATTGTGGCAGGTAGTTTTCCAAAAAATGAAGATAAATAGCTCCAGTCAATGTACCATCAAAGAAATGTGGCCCTATTACATGTTCTCCAATAATTCCTCCCCAAACGTTTATAGACAACCTCTTGCTTGGTTCTTTGGTTGCTGTCTTGTAATATAGGTTAATATTTACGCTGCATTATAACGTAACTATTGTTTATATATTTATTTTTCTCTTTTATTCTTCTGTGAAGCAGTCTTAAATAAATAGAGTAAGTGAAGTTGAAATTCTACGTTTTATTTAAAGCAAAGGTACAAGTAGTAAATCTGTTTGTACACCGAGAATCATTTTCGGTAGGTAAGGTGAAGTTGTCCATTGCTACGCAATCGACAACCACATACAGAAATCGTCTGGATATTCCGTTTCTTCACTGAGTTATCCTAGCTTCTATCATACCGCAGATCAAATAAATTGGTGTTCCTACACTTTAAAACAGGAGCAGCCGCTCAAGTCTGTACTATAATAAAAGTTCAAAGTATCGCTGCTATATTAAAGGGAGCCAAAGTGATTCGTAACAATACCATTTTGTTGTCGAATACGTCATAACAGAATATAGATTAATTAATAAATATTAAATACAAAAAAATACAATAAACACAAATAAAAATAAATCGGGTAAACACGAATTACAATAAAAAAAAAATTATATCAATAATGGTACAGGGTGATCCTCCAAAAATTCATCTCCTCTCATTTTCTCTATTTATGAACGTATTTCAAAATTTCAAAAACGGGGGATATTTTTTCAACGATTTTATCAAGAGCTCGTTGAAAAACCATAGCTTAGAATTTAGAGGAGATACAAAGATAACGTCATTTTTAAATGGAACTTCCTATATTTTATTTAAGAATTTATTTAAACATATCGGGACTGAGAGAGATATCGAAATCACTGCTCTGTTGCACTTGAAGAGTATTTTAAATGTAATAATGTTCTATCCATTCTTAGGACCAGTGCAGTGGCAAAAAATATCAAAATCTTATCAGCACTTTTTATTACTTTTCTGGACATTTTAAAGTGGGAATCCACCGAGGTAACATTTCGAAAACATCTTGCATGCAACAATATTGCACAATAAACTCATGTTGAGACCAAATCATACACAAGGAAACATGTAGCATGCGACGGTGCTTTAGTCAACAACACATGGCAACACGTAGATGGATAGATAGAT
>JANEYF010005145.1:0-26166 GCA_029963845.1 Rhamnusium bicolor
GTCATAGGGGCGTGGATTGTTTCTATCTCGCTCAGACATATTCCCGCGTATCCAAGCAGCTCGTTCGAGACAATAGTAATTTTATTATTATATTTAAACAGGATGATATGAACCTTCGCCATATATATTCCGATCATGGGTCACCGGATGTAACATTTAAACAGTTCCAAGATATGTGTGCGGAATGTTGGAAAGATAAATATGGATTTCTAGTGATTGACAAGGACAGTGAAATACATGAAGGTAGCTATCGCAAAGGACTTGACAGTTTCATATATCCGTGATGTGTTTTGATCAAAATTTCAATTGTGCTACAGACAGCGTTAAGGTTAGTTCAGTAACAGGAGCATTTATTAGAATTATGAATATCAACAGAATGGTTCAAAACAGTGAAAAAACTGAGAATGAAAACAGGGATGTAAGTCTGAAACGTCAACTGGTAGAAGCTACAGATGCAGTACGTAAGAAATTCAATTCTATTAAGAACAGACATATGGAAAATCAATTAACACTTGAAAAAATTTATGAGCCCATAACTAGGCCATTAAAGGTGTTATCTTCAGTAGCAGAGGTAAAATCATATGATCAACAACAGTTACCACCTTCAACTTCAACAACATCGTGGGAAAGTGCTAGAAGTATATCTGATAGGTACGATGATGATGGCCAACCACAGGCATCTTTCATGGAAACACCACCATCGTCAGTAACCTCTAGCTCAAAAATTCCTCTTACTAACAGTTTTAAAAAGAATATGAGGTGGTAAAAAAACATATAGAAAAATTAAAGTTTGGGGATTCCAAATACGATATTTTGTATGTGCGCGCGTAGATCCCAACACAGACAAATTGCGGATGGGTAATGCAGAAATACATTTTTCACATGAAAATATCACATTGTGGTATGGTAATAAACGACTTGGGGTGTATCCTGGTAGTCCAGAGTTGTACGATCTAATATTTCTAAAACATCCACCAATTGTAGATGTTTATGATGTGAATAATATCGACGAAGAATGGAGTAGGATATATGGGGATATATTAAGAAAAACGAAAGTACCATACAAAATTATGATGTAAAGAAAGGTTTTAAAAAAAACCAAACAAAAGAAGTTCATCAAAATTATAGAACCATTAACAACTTCTAACTTGACGCGATCAAAGAGTGGTCAAGGGTTAGCACATTCCTACCAACAAATTATATCGCAATAATACAGTAGATTATGTTTACTGGAATAAGCCGAAAGAGCTTGTGGACCGTTTGCGCTTATTATGGACTTCAAAAATGGCGGGACATAACAATTACGACAACGAAATATTAGAATTAGTATCAGAATTAAAACAGGGACACATAGTATATTAGTAAAACTAAATAATTTGCCTTGGTTAATAACTATAATACCGACTGAAATTTCTGAATTGCTTCAGATGCCGTCAGAAATGGCTACTGTAAAGAACAGTATTGACAAGTTTGGACGCAAGAGAGGTGCTAGTAAAACAATAGTACTACGCGGCCCACCCGGTGTTGGTTTTAAGCTTACCAATGATGAGCACTTTGATATTCAGAAAAAACGTTTGAAGAATATTGGAGACCCTGTAGATGAACAAGATTGTGCAACACGTAATTATGTTGACAATCGTATCGATATATACCATAAAGATATTCGCAAGGGTATGAATGATGTAACCGATTTACTTCTGTCGTCAGTGAAAAATCATATTAGTGCGGCCATCATAAAAAGCAGAGAAGAAAATAATATTATTTTGAATAAAAGAGATGCGGATTTGATACAGCAGATGCATACATACATTAATAAACAGATTGCGGGAATTAATACTGGCTTGACGGAGCAAACACGAATATATATTGGTAAACAAATTGCTGGAGTTACTGGTTCAAATGCGATGCTCATGGATGTGATAATGCGTTAGTTGGAAGGGTTGATAACCTAGAGCATTTGGTTAAAAAGTATCATACAGAACAAACGTCATCAGGTACACAAAATCCTCCATTAGATCCTGAGATATTAGAAATATTAAAGAGAGAGAGAGCGAAAATACCGCATAAAGTGCGGGGGTGGGTAAAGTTGGACATACTGCCACAGAACCTCGCCCAAAGAAGACTCAACCTACCGGCAAATCAACAGCAATTGAAGTAGCACTGAAATAAAAAAGTATTATTTTGATTATGGCCACTAGTAGTGTAAAACTACAAGTTGTTAATGAATTGCATAAATCTTGCCGAAGAAATTTCCGTAGAAGAAGAACTATTATTAAAGGATATGGTGATTTATGGCAAATAGATTTAGCTGAAATGCAACAATATGCTAGAGGTAATAAAGGCTATCGATACATTCTTGTTGCGATTGATTGTTATTCTAAGTATGTTTGGTGTCGACCTATTAAAAATAAAACTGGTGTAGAAGTTTGCAATGCTATGAAGAACATATTTCAGGAAGCAGATTACACGCCAATCAATTTGCAGAGTGACCACGGTACCGAGTTTTACAATAGTAAGTTTTCCACATTAATGAAGAAATACAGCATCAATCATTATTCTACGTGTAGCACAAAAAAGGTGCCAATTGTTGAACGAGTAATACGAACATTAAAAAACTGGCTGTACAAAGAATTTTCAATTAGAGGTAAATACAAATGGTATGACATTTTATCTAACATTATAAATAGATACAATCATAAAGTTCACCGTCTAACTGGCATGAAACCTGCTGACGTGACATCCTCTACACGTTTAGATGCATTCAATCACGTTAAAGTGGCATTAAAACCTAAATTTCACATTGGTGATGTAGTTCGAATTAGTAAATACAAAAGTATTTTTGATAAGGGATTTACAGTCAACTTTTCAACCGAACTTTTCAAAGTCGTGAAAACAAAGATAACAAATCCCACAACTTATTTACTTGAAGACATGCGCGGACACCCCATCAAGGAGGCTTTTATGAAATGAAGTTACAAAAGCTAAATATCCCGATGTATATCTAGTGGAGAAGGTATTACGGAAGAGAGGAAACAATATTTTTGTGAAGTGGCTTGGTTTATCATAGAAATGCTATAGTTTAATATATTTACTTATTTATGGAAAATATAAACTTAGAGTAGAATGTACGTATATGTTTAAAGTAATGTTGAGTAAAAATAGCGTACTTATACAATTATGTGATTATTTTCTTATTATATATTAACTGTAATTATTTTGATTTTACTCGTCTTTTGGATTAGAATGTTTAACTTTCGTAGTTAATGTATTTATTATCAAAACTACGTATAATTTGTATTTATTATCAAAACTATGTATAATTTGTATTAATTTATATTTTCCTACAGTAATGAACACAAAATAAATTCTTGGATACCTAATACAGTTTCATACATTTTTGAAAATATAAACCTAGAGTAGAATGCATTTTATATATATATAAAGTAGTGTTGAATTAAAATATCGTACTTATACAATTATACAGGTAATTATTTTCATATGTTATCTTAGCTGTAATTATTCTGATTTTATTACATTTTAGGCTGAAATGTTTAGCTACTGTAGTTAATGTATTTTTTCAATACCTGAAATAAAATATATAAAAACACATAATTTGTTTTAATTTTGTATTTTTTCTACAGTAATGAATTCTAAGCAAATTCCTGGATGTTGTAGTTTAATATATCTATCTATTTTTGAGAAATAGAAACGTAGTGTAGAATGTATTTCATATGGGTTTAAAGTAATACTAAATTAAAAATAGTGTACTTATACAATTATATATCTTTACTTTTTGTATATCTTAGCTATAATTATTCTGATTTTATTATATTTTAAACAGAAATATTTGTATTTAGCTGATGTATTTATATAAACACTTGTAATAGAGAATAGAAATACACACAATTTGTTTAAATTTTATATTCTTCCTAAATAAATACAAAATAAATTATGTACAAATATAATATAATATAATATAAATATATACAACATATAATATAATATAAATATATACAAAAAAAGAAAAAGAAAATTAGGTTGGTAAAATCTTTTTGGGTGCACCATTACAAACAATACAGGCATCGACGGCACCTACGGTTACCGTGTCATCTCCACATGCTCGACATCGAATTTTTGGTATGTTCCACCAATCTACCGTGCTATGCATACTTCCATGCTGATGTTCAGCTCCCTCGACAACCATGCGGGAATATGATATATAGCATCTGGTGCACATATAATATTCCCCTCGGTCGATACTACATATCATGACAAAGGCAGCTGTGGCACATACCAAATCCATGCTTCCAGCCACCATATATTTTAATTGAAGCGCCATCTCGCTTCTCTCCTCGTCACTGAGGTCAGCCACGTCGGTTTGAACACCTTCGTCCACTTCGATGTCACCTTCAGCATCCACTTCGATGTCGCCTTCAGCATCCACTTCGATGTCGTCTTCAGCCTGTATATCACCACCCTCCTCGATGTCATCATCCATTCCGCCAGCAGGTAGGTTATGGTCAGCCGCTGCGATGTCCTCATCTTCAATTATCTCGTCTGGAGCCACAAAATCTCCATGGAACACCTTTCTGTTAGTTACATCTTCTAGAACAAACTCTCTGAGTATTTCAATAATTGAAGCACGAGCCATGATGTTGATTATAGCAAGACAACTAATTTTCACATAACACTCTCCCACATATATAACAATAATGAAATGTGGTGGGGCTATTTTATGGAGGGGATATTTTGTAGTGGGGTCATTTTAAGAGTAATTGAAATGTTCATACCTTGTCACAGACTATTCCGTAACATCGTTGAAGTCGGTTGTGTTGTAATTAAGCGGGAAAAAAAAAATGTGTGACATTATTGAAATTGTGGAGGCCGACTCAACGACGTCGCCATTATCGTCTCCGAGGAGACGTGCAAATAGTCCGTCTGCATGGAGTATCGATACGGTACTTGTAACAAGAACTATATTATAATGTGTACGTACCTTTAGTTGTATATCAGTGGCTAAGTTCAGCCTGCAGTTTTGACAGTTGATTCAATAATAAAGTAACTATGGAGTGTAGAGAAGGAGGAACGTCTCTTATGGACGGTACGTTCAAAATGTGGTCTGAATCTGTAAGGTATGAGATGTGGCGCTGATCGTATTATGGGATTGAGTCTGAAGTTAAACACTTACTATATCTCTGAAACTAGCTTCAGATTCTATAAACTAACGAAAACATAATATTATGTAGGTGTTGAAAAGAATTATACAGCGTAAAAAAATAATAAAAATAGTAAAAACAAAATCACGTAGAATACCTCCTCTAAATCAGCGCCACCTATTCTTCCATCGAAAATCCGATCACATTTTTTAACACGGAGACGTTTCTCCTTCTCTACACTCCATAAAAAGTAACATTCAAGGCATTAGAGATGGGAATTTTAGTTCGTTTTGCCGAATTCATTCCTTTGGTCTCATTCACCTAAGTGAATCATTCAATTGAACGATTCATTTAATTCATTGAGTCAGGGAATGTTTTGTTTGTGGGACTGTCATTAGTCGGTAGGAAATATCGCTGTATTTGAAGTAAAGGAAAAGAAATACGTACTGAATCAAAACACTTATTTGCTTTTGACTTTGACAATATAACTACCGATCTCAATGAGAGTAGGAATTGAAAAAAAAAAGAAGGTATTTATTTCAGTAAAAAACGTAGATTTGTATAGATAGTGCACGTGTACGCGACGTATTTTTTTTATGCGTCGTCCTCAACCTAAATTATATTCATACTTTTACTGCAATATTAAGTATTCTCGTTTTTATCTACCTCTACCGTATTCAGTTATGGATATTAGCAATAATGTTTATTTATCTTTCCCGTTCATCGCCAGCCATGCCTTGCCGATATTATATCGCACCCGACGAATATTAGTATACCCAAGCAACATTCTGACGACGAACCGACGTTGCTGTTCGCAACTAAAAGTCAGTGTGCGACGTACACGAAACGTCGGGATGACCCATATTTGTACCAATCTGGTTAATAAAATATGGGTCGATTCGACGTAGAGGACCGACTTTAGTCGTTGTGATTACCGACCAAATGTTCACCAAATTTTACGTCGGCTTAAGTTGGTTGTCTGCCTATTACCAACCTTATTTAAAATTTGCCCTTAATCTGACCTACAAAAGTCGGGTGTAGGTAGTGAAACTAAGCAATTTTGTATATTATTCTATTTGTCGTACCTATCTATTTATATAAAATGGATAAGGCGTGTTTATCATTGAGTACGTATTATATACAAAATACTTCGAATAAAATTTTAATAAATCTGGTGGGGTAAAAACTAAAACGAAAGAAATTTTATTGATACATATATATAAAGTAGGTCGAAAAATATAGTGAACCCATAAGAATAATGTTTATTTTAAGAACGAAAGTACTATTTTTATTTTTTTACTTTCAAAAAAATATTTTCCGTTTCCAAAGAAAGTGCAATTGAAATATTGTTTAATTAATTTTACGAGTAAATAAAAACTTTTTTTGCTTACTTTATTTGAAAAAAAGAGGCAAATTTTGTGTATTTAAAATAATTGTACACATAATCAACATGGCCGCCTATTATTTCCTTCTGTGGAACCAGAAAATATGGCGAAGGCGGAATAAGTGCAACTATTTTTACTAATAGCGACTTCACGGTTAAATAATTTTACCTGCACCAACTTTTAGTAGGCTTTGGTGCAGAAATCTGCACTAACACTAACCTTTATTCCAAACAATCACGATAATATCGACCGTCTCTTGCAGTTGGTGTATAAATCTTTACTAAACATCTATCAATACCTGAATTATCGACATTGATTTTGAGGTTATGTTAGACCAAGGACCAAAAGCCTAACACCAACGTCCAACCGACGTTGCTAGACGACTACGTTAGTCAGCAACGTCTAACCAACGTTGGGATGTTACCCAAAAAATTACCTAAATCTAATTAATCAGTTACCAATGTCTAATCAACGTTGGATAATAATCTAAGAACACACTCAACGTATTAAGTAGATTTCTGACATCAAACCAATGTTGGTAAATGTGCTAGATGTAAATAATAGGTTTGCGAGGTTCAAGCTACGTTGCTCAGACGTTGTATCATAACTATAAAATTTAAGACGCTACTTGACTAATATTTGTAATAATTCTGACCTTATAATTAGTAAAAAAGTAGTCGGTAGTCGGTAAAATGTTACTTGAGATGAATGTAGCTACCTATACAGAAGTAGGTGTATTACCGAAAAATTAATCGGAGCTACTTAAGTTAGTCATTAACGTCTAACGAACGTTGGTTAATAACTAAAAAGGACCAAACCTATTAAGCCACTAACCAACGTCTAACCAACGTTGGCAAGTGTTCCATAACAAACTTGACCTATTCAGTTAGTCACCAACGTCTATAGTCAGTTGTCAACGTCTAACCAATGTTGGAAAGTTATTCAAAATATAACCATACCTATTTTAGTCAGTTGTCAACGTCTCATCAACGTTGGATAATGACTTGAAAACATATCAAACCTTATTAAGTCGTTTTCCAACGGCAAATCAACGTTGGTAAATCGTCCAGACTTAAGCAGTAGGTTTGCGAGGTCGGCGCAATATTTGGTTCGACGTCGTATTACAACTACAAAATTTAAGTTATTACTCGACTACTATTTGTTATAATTCTGACGTCGGAATTAGTGAAAAAAGTAGTCGGTAGTTGGTAAAATGTTGCTTGGGTAAAATACCTATACCACAGAGAACCTCACCTATACGTTATAATTCATTGATTCCTAACTCCTACCTACCACCAATGCCGGATTAACCAGGGCGCAATGGCGCAACTGCGCCCGGCCCCCAAGACTCGAGGGCCCCGCGCCCCGTGCCCCGTGGCAATGTATAGTTTTTCTAACAGGAATGGGAAAAGTATAACAATATCCCGAAAAAAAAATCGTTTTTTTAATTTTTGGAAGAAAATTTAATTAATGTCACAATAACTTCAGAAAACAGTATTTATAAATATCGAACATTGCCTCCGATTTGAGATTTCCCATTTTATACAACCATCAGCCGTATAGCTAGGATGTTAATGCAAACATTGGTTGTTAGATTAGAGGCCGCTTAATTTACACTTTTACCATCTTTGGTCGACTGTATATCGTATTGCTTACGAAATCTAAATGAGTTGTTTACATACGGCATGCGACATTTGTTTTTGCATTTGTAACATAATAATTTATTGTTATTTTAGTTTAATAATTTATTTACCGGCACCCTATTGTCGGCATTTGGCATTGATCGTCATTCGTCAAGAAACAAACTGAAGTACACTATTTTTTACCTATTATTACTTTTATGAGTCTCGATGATAGCCGATGATACACGAACCAGTGGACGTGGACAGGCATACGATAATGCGTCTAATATGTCCGGAAAATATAACTGTCAGACATTAACGAATATATGGAATATGTTCTGTGCTCAGCGCACTCATTAAATTTAGTTGCAGTAAATGCAGTAGAAGACTGTCCAGCTGCCTCAAACCTTTTTTAGTTTTTTGCAACAGTTATATAATTTTGCCGCTTCCGCTACTTATAGGTGGAAAGACATATGTACTGATCTCACAAGTATGAATGTTCGTCCAGTTACTTTGAAAAGTCTCAGTGGCACTCGTTGGAATGCCAGAACTATATCCACTAAAGTGGTCTACGAAAACTATAATAAAATATATGAAAATGTACAAACCATTTCCGAGGACAAAGAGCTAAAGAAAAACATTAGAGATGAAGCGAAGGCACTATTGAAGAAAATGAAGTCCCTCGATATTGCATTCATGCTAACATTGTGGTATGATATTTTGAAAGGTTTAATGCTACAAGTATGACGCTTCAAACAATTGTGCTCATTTAACGACGGCTTCAAAACTTTTGCGTTCTCTAAAATTACTGGTGGTCAGTTTCCGTGATATGTTTGATCAGTTTCAAGAAAGAGCGGGCAAATTGTCACCGCACGTAAACGAACACTTTAACTGTGAAGTTTCCCGAAAAAGAAAACGAAAATTAGCCGGCGACGAAACTCGTGAAGGTAAAGTAGAATTGCATGGACCTCAAGAGTACAAAATTAATGAATTCTTACCGATAATTGATAAACTTCGCATTTGCCTCGAAGATAGACTATCTGCTTATACAGCCATAGAAGAAAAATTCGAATTTTTATTAAAGTTTAAATCACTGAACTCGGACGAAATTGCTGCTGCAGCAGGAAATCTTCTTAATGCCTATAAGACAGATTTAGATGAAAATTTTGGGAAAGAAATGATACAGTTCAAAGAATTTATTGATGGCATTGAAACACCTTCCCCTTTAGAGGCATTAGAAACAATAAAAGGAAATAAGTTGGAATCTCTTTTGCCAAATGTATATGTCGCATATAGAATTTACCTCACCTTACCAATAAGTAATTGTAGCGCTGAAAGAGCATTTTCCAAGTTGGCAAGGGTAAAAAATGATCTTCGATCCAGTATGACTGACGAAAGATTGAATGCGTTAAGTTTAATGACTATTGAAAGAGACATATTACGAAATATGAGCTTTGAAGAGCTTATAAAAGATTTTGCTGCAAATAAAGCAAGGAAAAAAACCTTTTTAAATCTAGTATTCAGTTTTTAGTTCATTTAAATTAAATATCTTTAGTTCGCTTTATTATATTTCCGATGTATCCATATTATTGATTAAAAATTACTATAAACAACAATAATTATTTCATCTAAAATAAGGGCCCCATAGAAAAATTTGCGCCCGGCCCCAATCATCCTTAATCCGGCATTGCCTACCACCGAATACAATGGGTACGAGTGCCAATGTGATCAGTGTAACTGAATTAAAGAAATGGTTTCAAATCAGTGCACCTACATACTATTTTCCTATAAGGTATTCTCTTGTTGTTTTAGTTCGCGGTGAATGATTCATTCCGGCATTGAGGAATGATTCATTTCATTCAGCGAGGTGAATAGTTCGATCGTACTAGTTCGTTCGCGAACTACCCACCTCTACAAGGCATTAGTTTATTTATTTATTATAATAACTACCTTACATGGTTTATTCAGGAAAATAATATAACATGGCTGAAACGGGTATGCAAGGAATGCGACCACCAAAACCACTGGTAGCAACAAATGAGGATATGGCTACAACATGGAAAGAATGGATACAACAGTTCGAGTGGTGGGCAATAGCTACCCAACTAGGAAAAAAGTCAGGAGAAATACAGTGTGCAACATTTATGAGTGCAATCGGCCAAGATGTCATAAAGATCTTCAATAGTTTTAACCTGACTGAAACACAACAAACAGATCTAGTAGTAATAAAACAACACTTTAAAGATCATTTTTCACCAACAGTTAATATATCATTCGAAAGACTTACTTTCAACAAAGCCGTACAGGGTGAAAATGAAACTTTCGATGAATTTCTTACCAGAATTAAAACGTATGCAAAAACATGCGAGTTTTGTAATTGCATGAATGATAGTCTATTAAAAGACAAAATAATATTTGCTGTCAAAGAACACAATCTGCAGCTTAAATTATTGCATGAAGGCAATACTCTTACACTAGAGAAAGCCATAACAATATGCAGATCGAACGAAATGGTCTATAAACAGCTACTAAAAGCAGAAGCTAGTACTAGCAAAGTCGATGTAGTAAAAAATATAAGCAGGCATTGACAAACAAAGAATTTCAATGTAAAAGATGTGGCACAAAGCATAAACCAAGAAGTTGTCCAGCATTTATGAAAACATGTACAAGTTGCGAACAAAAAGGACATTTTAACAAGCAGTGTTGGTTCAAAAATATAAATCACAGTGAAAAAGGCAAGAAGAAAGCAAGTAGAGTCCTTGAGAATGTTAACACAGTAGAAAGTTCAGACGGGTCAGAGGAAGAAGTCCTATATATTCACGAGTTAAAAGAGTGTGAAAGCGACTGGCGTGAGAAGGTTCAGTATCGAAATAAAAAATTTGATGTAAAATTGGATACAGGAGCACAGTGCAATGTTCTGCCGAAACATATAGTAGATCAACTTGAACCTAACCTGAAATTGATTACCTCTATAACGAAAAGACTAGTAGGTTTTACCGATCACAAAATTTCAGTTCTTGGGGAAATAGATTTGTTGTGTACAATCAAACAAAAAACGTCAAAAATATTGTTCAAAGTGGTCGCTGAGAAGATATGTCCAATACTGGGAAGACAAGAATGCGAAAAATTAGGACTTATACTCAGAGTAAATGAAACATTACAGAATTCCTCTAATAATTATGTCGAGGACGACATTTTCAAGGGACTAGGATGTTTAAAAAATTTTGAATATGACATTGATCTAGTAGATAACCCTAAACTAGAAATAAAACTGGCTAGAAGAATTCCACATGCGATTAGAAGTCAAGTAAAGAAGGAATTGGATTCCATGGTAAAATTAGATGTAATTAAGCCAGTTACTGAACCTACCCCAGCAGTCAGCCCAATGGTAATTGTTAGAAAAATGAACAAATTGAGAATATGTCTTGACCCAACGGACATCAATAAAAATATTCTTAGAAGGCATTATCCATTGAAAACCATAGAAGAAATTACAGCCAGGGTAAATGGAGCCAAATATTTCACACTGCTTGACTGTAAAAGAGGCTTCTGGCAAATAAAAGTCAGTGAAAGGACTCAAAAATACCTAACCTTTGCTACTCCGTGGGGTAGATATTCATGCTTGAGGCTTCCATTTGGATTGGCATCTGCCCCCGAAATCTTCCAGGAAGTGATGAATTGTCTGTTAAAAGATGTTCCAAATACAGAGTGTTCCATGGATGATATTCTCATTCATGCTGAGACTGAGACGAAACTTCAAAATATAACTAATCAGGTAATCAAGATTCTAAAAGAAGCTGGACTAAAACTTAATAAGGAAAAATGTGTATTCGAAGCAACATCAGTTAAATTTTTAGGACATGTCTTGTCATCTACGGGCCTGAAAGTAGATCCAGACAAAGTAACAGCCATGCATACATAACCTAAAAACGCCTGAGAACCGAAAACAGTTACAAAGATTATTAGGAATGATAACGTACCTTAATGAATTTATACCGAACATGTCTGATTTAACTGAGCCACTTAGAACGTTACTTCAAAAAGATGTTATTTGGTATTGGGAACATGCGCAGGAAAGGGCATTTAAAGAAATCAAGAAGGTACTGACAAAACCTCCAGTGTTAAAATTTTATGACGTTAACAAAGACGTTACACTCTCTGTTGATACCAGCTCAAATAGTTTAGGAGCCGTTCTTCTCCAAGATAATCAGCCGGTTGCTTATGCAACAAAATCTCTAACCTCATCACAACAAAACTACCCACAGATAATGAAAGAAGCTTTAGCCATCAGATTCGCCTGTCAAAAATTTCATGAATACGTTTATGGAAAAAATTTATTCGTAGAAACTGACCATAAACCATTAGAGGTCATCTTCAAAAAACCTCTTCAATCTGCTCCAGCCAGATTACAAAGAATTTTATTCGATGTTTTACAGCATTCACCAAAAATTAAATACAAAAAAAAGTACAGATATACCAATAGCAGATACATTAAGCCGTGACTGTAAACATGAGCAGGAAGATGAGAAATTAGAAGAAGAATGTGAAATACAAATTGTATTAACAATGTCAAAAAAAGCCAAGGAAGAACTGGTGGAAGCGACAAAAAAAGATGAGGAACTACAAATGCTATTGAAAAATATACAGAAAGGCTTTCCAGGGAATCGCCATGAACTTCCAGAACAGATAAAGCATTACTTTAATTTTAGAGAGGAACTAGGGTACGAAGAAGGCCTCATATTTAAAGGCGAAAAAAATAATAATACTTAAGAGTCAAATCCCAAAAATGTTATTAAATATCCATATCGGACACTTTGGAATACAAAGTTGTCTAAGGAGGGCCAGAGAATTACTATATTGGAAAGGTCAAAGTAAAGACATAACCGAATATGTGGAACGCTGCAAAGTTTGCCAAAAGACGCAACGTGCTAACAACAAAGAAACGGTAGTAATCAAACATATTCCTTCCTACCCTTGGCAAATTGTTGCAAGTGACTTATTTTCACTCCAAGGCAAAACATATTTAACATTTTATGACAGTTATTCTGGTTACGTGGACTTTAAAGAGCTACAGACTCAAAATTCTACTGAAGTGATCAAATATTTCAAACAATGGTTTGCTACACATGGCATTCCACAAGTATTAGAAACTGACAATGGCCCGCAGCTAGTTTCTAGTGAGTTCAGAGTTTGAAACAAAATGGTGTTTCGAACATGTAACGTCAAGCCCGGAGCATCCTAGAGGAAACGGACTAGCTGAAAGAGGAGTCCAAAATAGTCAAAAATATTCTGAAAAAATGTTTGATGGATGGCACCGATGTCCAATTAGCACTATTAAATTTTAGAAATATTACTCGAAATGATACCTTAGATTCTCCTAACCAAAGATTATTCAGCAGAATTACGAAATCAACACTATCGATTTCACAGAGAACCTCGTCTGTGACCGATTTCTAAAGATAACTTGAAACCCAAGATTTTAGAAGGAGTAGAAGAAGAACTTAAAAGGTTAAGAGAAAATAGAAAGAATACGCGGATAAAGGTGCAAAAGAACCAGAAGTTCTACAGAAGGGAGACAAAGTAAGATATCAAATTTCACACAGAAATTGGAAAGGAGCAGAAGTAATAAGAACAGAAACCCCAAGATCAGTCATTTTAAAAACCGAAAATGGTAATACATACAGGAGAAATTCTAGCGTAGTCCATAAAACCAAGGCCGATCTTACAGACCAAAAAACGGTACCTTTGGGCATTGACTTATTTCCGGCTATGATATCTGAACAGAGTAGCAGAAGTTCAGATGATTCAAATAAAACCAGGCCCGACCCTCAACCAGAGATACCAACCGGTCAAGTCACTAAATACGGAAGAATAATTAAACCGGTGCAACGACTGGATTTATAGTCGCATCTCAAAGTTTTCATGATAGCCCTAAAAAAAGGGGGATGTAACAAGAACTATATTATAATGTGTACGTACCTTTAGTTGTATATCAGTGGCTAAATTCAGCCTGCAGTTTTGACAGTTGATTCAATAATAAAGTAACATTTATAGGGGAAATATTTTTTAAATTTAAATGTCCCGCCAAATCGGCAGTTGGTAGAACAAATAACCCTAAAGCCAGCTAATTTGAGAGAGAGAGAGAGAAGGAATAGGATTATGTCTTTATTATAATTATGAATTGTAATGGTGGAAAAGAGAATACTGTTTTTAGCGAGTTTTATTAAAGTTGTTGTGTTTTCAATACCAGTGATTATTATTTTATGTGCTCCCTAGCCTTCCTACAGTTCAGGTGTGGGGTACAGGCAGGTACAAGTATTTTGAAATTAGACAATGTTTTTCTCCGAAACTGAATTTGACGAATTTATGGAACGGCAGATGAGGCCTTCGCCATCTTTAAGCGGGAACGGAGACAGCGTTGTTATTGGAAATCAAATCTCACCGGCTATGGAAATGAGTGGTAGTGAAGATAAATCTCGAAAGACTGTTGAGCAAGAAAGTTCTGTTAATAGTGCACAATTTATGGATACCATAACAGCGTTACTTCAGCAGAATTCGCAAATGCTAAAATTGTTACAAATAAATTCCAGTCCAGATAGTGCTCGTACGGATACGAGTAGTGATGTCAAAAATTATAACGTTATGCCCGATTTATCAAAGTCAATTGATAACTTCAATGGTGAAGGAGACCCGCATTTTGCAGTTGCCTGGTTAAGACAATTAAAAAACACGGCAAATCTACATAGTTGGCCTGATGCCTTTACATTACAAACGGCTCAATGTCATTTAGTAGGAGCAGCAAAGTATTGGTTAAACGGTCGAAGTTCTGAGATCAGTAATTGGAGCGAGTTTGAGGCGGCTTTTAGAAAAACTTTTATCTTTGAAGAGAGTAAAAATGATTCGTGGACACGTATGCAGAAACGCACCCAACGTCAAAACGAAAATATAAGTGTTTATTTCCATGAAAAGCTAGCTCTATGTAAAGCCTGCAACCTACCTTTTTTAGAAATAAAAGAACAAATCTCTATTGGTTTGATGTCTGATAAACTTTCCGATTTCATTTTAACAAAAGATCATAGTGATGAAGACCATCTGTTTAGAGACATAGTGAACTATGAACGAGTCCACAACGCAAGAAAAGGGAAAGACAAGAATGTGGTTACAAACAAAGTAAAAGTTTATGGGAGAAATGAGAGACAGGAAACTCAGCGAGTGCATCCTGTGACTGATTATCAACAAGGAGGTCAGCGACCTCCACCTGTATTAAAATGTTTCAACTGTGATGAGGTTGGTCATATTAGACCTAATTGTCCTAAACCTGTACGAGCGAAAGGTTCTTGTTATTTGTGTGGATCTACAGAACACCAACGGAGAAACTGTCCTAGAGGAAAACCTGCAACTACATCTAATGTGATGACAATGTTATTAGAAGAAAGTCAACCTCTACAAGACGCTTACAGGGTTTTGGTAACTTTTCCATGTCTTAATTTAGAATGTAATGCTATTTTGGATACAGGTAGTCCTATATCTATGATAATCGAATCCTTAGTGCCTAAAAATTTTGTAACTTTATGTAATAGTTCTGGTAATATTTTAAAGGGGATAAATAATTCTAAATTGAATGTCAAAGGTTTTTTTTATACACAAATTCAGATATATAACAATGTATATGAAATAAAATTTCACGTAGTAGAAAAAGGTACGATGTCTGATAATTGCCTTTTAGGTAGAGATTTCATAACTCATTCTAGTATTCAAAAAGTAGTTTTTGACAACAAGGAAGTACAGATTATATGTAAGAATAGTCACTCTGATTTTGTAACAAATGAGGTCCTTTTGGTTGAGAATATTTTCAATTCATCTGATCCTGTCCTTAATATAAATCCATCTTTAGCTACACCAGTGAAATCTGAAATTAAAAATTATTTACTAATCATTATATAAATTCTCTCGACCTGAAAAACCACAAACAGACTTTAAAATGCAGTTAACTTTAAAGAATCATGAACCATTTTATACGCGACCGAGACGTTTATCTTTTGTTGAGAAAAAATATTAGATGACATATTAAATGATTTGATGCAAAAAAATATTATCCGTGAAAGTAAGTCACCGTACTGTTCTGCAGTTGTACTAACAAAGAAAAAGACTGGTGATTATCGAATGTGTGTTGACTACCGTACATTAAATAAATATTTGATACGTGATCAGTTTCCCATGCCATTAATTGACGACCATTTAGATAACCTAAAAAATAAAAATTATTTTACAAAATTAGATTTAAGAAATGCATTTTACCATGTTTCCTTAGATGAAGATTCTATAAAGTACACGTCATTTATTACTCCATCCGGACAATTTGAATTTTGTAAAATGCCTTTTGGCTTAAGCTCGAGTCCATCTACATTTAGTAGGTTCATAAATGAAATTTTTAAAGATCTTATTAGGGACCAGAAGGTATTAATTTATTTAGATGATATATTAATTGCTACCGCTAGTATTGAAGAAAATTTGGAAATATTAAAAGTAGTGTTTCATCGGTTAACTAAGAACTTGTTGGAGTTACGTCTTGACAAATGTTCATTTTTAATGCAAAAGATTGACTTTTTAGGGTATTGCATTGATGAAAATGGGATAAGTCCAAATTGTGAAAACATTGAATCCATAAAAAATTATCCAGTACCGACTGATATTAAACAAGTACATAGATTTTTAGGACTGACGAGTTATTTTAGAAGGTTTGTTCAAAATTTTTCACTTACAGCCAAGCCACTTTATGATCTACTTAAAAAGAATGCAAAATTTATATTTGGTACTGAACAGGTAGAGGCTTTGAAACTTTAAGAAGTAAACTAATTTCACAACCGATCCTATCAATTTATTCTCCCCGTAATGAAACTGAGTTACATTGCGATGCTAGTGCCTTAGGTTTTGGGGCAATTTTATTACAGAAACAGACAGATGGGAAATTCCATCCTGTATTTTACTTTAGTAAAAGGACCACGGAATGTGAATCCAAATACCACAGTTATGAACTCCGAGACTCTCGCGGCGGTATATGCTTTAAAGAGATTCCATATTTATTTACAGGGATACCTTTTAAAATTGTCACAGATTGTGATAGCTTTCGATTAACCCTAGCTAAACGAGAAATTATTCCTAGAATTATGAGGTGGTGTCTTTTACTACAGAATTATGAATACACAATTGAACACCGATCAAATTTGCGCATGAAACATGTGGACGCACTAAGTAGAGTCCATAACATTTTGATACTTGAAGGTAATACTTTTGAGCAGACGTTAGCTATAAAACAGACTACTGACGAACAGATACTTAAAATTAAAACTATATTAGAAAAATCTGAGCATCCTTTATTTGAATTACGTAATGGTCTGGTTTATCGTAAAACTAAGAACGATATCTTGTTTTATGTACCCAAAGAAATGGAATACAATATATTATATACTTACCATAACGACATGGGTCATGTCGGCGTAGAAAAAACATTAGAGTTGATTTCTCGTACTTATTGGTTTCCCGAAATGAGAAAGAAAATTAAAAATCACATAGATAATTGCCTAAAATGTATAGAGTTCAATCCCAAATCTGGAAGGGTTGAGGGATTTTTACATAATATTCCAAAGGGGAAGTTACCCTTCGAATGTATTCATATTGATCACTATGGGCCTTTGAGTAAAACAAGTCATAGAAATAAATTCATTTTTGAAATAGTAGATGGGTTTTCAAAATTCATTAAGTTTTATGCTTGTAAAACAACTAACGTGCAAGAAGTCATTACATATCTAGAATCTTATTTTCGTGCTTATAGTAAACCAAAAACAATAATATCGGATCGAGGCAGTTGTTTTACTTCCCACTTATTTAAAGAATTTATGACTGAAAATGACATTCATCACATTTTAATAGCTACTGGTGCTCCAAGAGCTAATGGACAAATTGAAAGAATGAACAGATTATTGACTCCTTTATTAGGTAAAATTACTGACGAAAAACAAGTTTTATGGGATAAAGTTTTAAATGATATTGAATTTTGCATTAACAATACAGTAAATCGTTCAACTAAGGAAACTCCTTCAAAATTACTGTTCGGAAGAAATCAAGTAGGGAAAATTAAAGATAACTTACGTTTAATATTAGAAGAAATGAGTGAAAAAGAAATTGAAAGTTTAGAAACTTTAAGGTTTAGAGCTGCTGAAAATATTGAAAGGGTTCAAAACGAAAATAAACAATATTATGACAAAAAACATAAAGAAGCGCACTCTTACAACTTGGGAGATTATGTTATGATAGCTAATGTTGACACAACCCCCGGAGTTAACAAGAAGCTACTACCTAAATATAGAGGACCTTATGTCATTAAGTCTGTTCTTCCTAATGACAGATACGCAGTAACAGATATAATTGGTTTTCAGAACACCCAGATACCTTACGATGGTGTAATTGACGCTTCGAGATTAAAACCTTATAGTGTCAATTTAATATAAAGTAAATTGTTATGTATACTTACCTATTTTGACTTTTACACTTAATTTGGATTTATTTGTCTACTTATACTTACGTGAATATAACCATTTTTTTGAATTATGTATTTTATGAAACTGTTATGTATTTCTTATGTTTCAACTTATGTGTGTAGGAATCCTTAATTATGCCGTTATGTTATAATGTGATTAAAGTATCCTATTGTTATGTCTTTATCTTATGTTTTTTATGCTTAGAATAACTTATGAACTTATGTTTAAGATTAATGTACGTTTTATGAGATCGAGGACGATCTAATTCAGGTTGGCCGAGCTATAGGGGAAATATTTTTAAATTTAAATGTCCCGCCAAATCGGCAGTTGGTAGAACAAATAACCCTAAAGCCAGCTAATTTAGAGAGAGAGAGAGAAGGAATAGGATTATGTCTTTATTATAATTATGAATTGTAATGGTGGAAAAGAGAATACTGTTTTTAGCGAGTTTTATTAAAGTTGTTGTGTTTTCAATACCAGTGATTATTATTTTATGTGCTCCCTAGCCTTCCTACACATTCAAGGCATTAGTTTATTTATTTATTATAATAACTACGTTACAGTACTTAACGATAATAACGATGAGAGTACCATGATGGAACCTGACTCCACCACTGGACCAGAAAGTCCCAACTTCTCTGATGGTAAGAATAAATGTACATTACACTTTTCTAATTAATTTTGTTTTCTTTACTTAGAGGAATCCCTAGACAGCAATGGGCGTCCTTATCCATTTATTGGAGATTTATGATGATAGTGACGAATCAACAGATGGTAAGAATAAATGTTCAACATTGTTTTAAATACTAATTTTTTATTCATTACCTACAGAAGAAGAAATGAATGCTTGGCTAGAAGAATTAGAGGCCGACGTGAGAAGGGCAAGGGCAGAATTGGAGGTGAGAAGGGCAGAGGAGGAGGATTCGTCAACCTCGGATGATGGTAAGAAACATGATTTTTTTTTTTTTTTTATGTTAATTCATTTGTTTGTACAGATATGGAGCGACCATAGTAAATAATTATAGTTTTAATTTTTAAATAGTATTTAAATATAAATAAATATAGTTAAGTTTTAGTTTGTAAATAGTATTATAAGTACATATAAATATAGTTATGTTCTAATTTGTAAATAGTATTATAAGCACATAAATAAATATATATATATATATTATACAAAATGTCTTTTTTATAATTAAACAATAATAATTAATGTAAGTTTACTTACATTAATTATTTATGTTCATGTACAAATGTGTTAAAATAAAATACACATAAAAGTACTTACAAAATCATACCCCTATAACTTAATGAATATCTATAGAAAAATAAAAATATGTGAACAAATAATCATATTCTTTGTATAAAATACATATAAAACATTTTATAATTAAAAATAAATAAGTAATATAGGTCCTGTAAGTACGTACCTATTTATTAAAATAAAAATGCATAGAAAGATACATGCAAAATTTTGTAATTATAACTAAAATAGATATCTATAGAATATAAATTGTGATTAAATAAAGTTATATTCTTTGTATAAAATAAATACTGTAAACAAAGCACATAAAATAAATTCAATTTTTATATAATAATCACAATGCATTCAAATAAATCTATTTAAACATTTTATAATTAAGTAATCAATGTAAATAAATTCATGTACTCGCATATTAGAATAAAATGCATATAGAAAGATACATACAAAAATTATGTACATTACAATTAAAATAAACAACTATAGTAATTAAAATATGCGAACAAAGGTTATCGGAGTATAGTTGACCTTTTCGACCTGCTCGAGATACGTTTTACCTGAAGTATATTATGTTGAAATTTCGGACGACACAAAGATCTTGTGGACAGGCAGATAGCTCAGTGATTGAGCGTCGGGCTTGGGACCGAAATGTACCAGGTTCGAATTCTGGCTGTCTCCAGAAATGGCATGGAGTTGGGTGGCGCCATTCCTGGTTTTTTTTTGCATTTTGACCATTGACCTCGACCCTTTAATATTTTGTATTTCGTATTTTCACTTAAAATTAAAAAAAAAAGTCGAAAAATTTTTTTTTTCATATTTATTTCATGTTTTTGGTGTAGAAAAAAAGTCGTAAAAATTTTAATTCATATTTATTTTATGTTGTGGTACATACTAACCTAACCTAGGTAAACAGATAGGCGCACGCACGTTGGGCGGACGCGCGGGGGGTTGGGAATGGGGGGTAAATCTATTTTAATGACTAACTATATTTTATTACATACTGTAGTTACAGTATGTAATACTGTCACTAAAATTTAATGTTATAAGTAGATACAAATTGTAAAGTCATTGTTTTTTATCTACTCATAACATTAAATTTTAGTGACAATTTTATTACATAAGGTAACTATAGTTTTTATTTATTATTATACATCTGAACTTACAACATAATTTATATATATACTTATATCTAAAATATGTCTTATGCACAATGCATATTTTATTTTATTTAATTTTTTTGGTGCATTACTGTTTTTTTACGCACAATGCATTTTTTTTTGTTTTCATGTTTCTTTGTGCTTTTCTTTTATTGTTTTTTTATTTTTTTATATCTTAACCTAAATAAAATATAATTAACATACAAAACTAACAGATATATAACTAGCCTAACAATTTACATATACTAACTTATAAATAACTCTCCGTTCCGTGTGCAAGTGCCTAATCAAATTTTTAATCTCTCTTCACAGTCGCCAACGCTCTTGTGGACTTGTCCAACTCGATACGATGATGTGCAACCCTGGCTAACAACTCGTTTGCCTGTCGCGTCAATGCAGCGGCCTGACGCAACATTTCGTTAGCCTGGCGTTCCACATCCTCGTCGTTTTGGACAATCCGCAAATTCTCCTCATGTGTTCTCCTAAGTTGACCAAAGTAAACAAGGAAGTTATTATAAGCATTTCTACTGTCAACTTGTGAGAACACCGCCGACTCTGTGTCAGAATCCGTATTCTCAGGATTGAGATTCTGACATAAAATCGGCTCTACCTCAGTTGGCGTTGGCAGCAACACCGCACTATTAGAAGGACCGGCTTCTAATAATGCATTGTTGCCAGAACCCACAGTCGAAGATCTAACAGATGATTTTACCTGCGGCTTTTTTACCCGATGCTGGATGTTTATCTTTTTTTAATGTTTTATTTGAGACCGAGCTCAAAGCTGCAGGTATGATAATCTGTTTTACATTGCCGCCCTTCTGAGAATTATCCACCTTTGGTTTTTTAGATGCGGGTGAAGCCCGACTAGAATTCTCAGGTTTCCAATTCTTAGAAGGACGGCTTGATTTCGACTGTGACTTAGACGACGCCGACGACGACATTGATATATTTTTTTGTGCCAATTGGCACGTTCTTTTTTATATTATTTTTTGGCTCTTTAACAAAATCGTCGTCGGAGTCATCACTAGACGTCACCAATGAGATAAGAGAGAGATGTGAGCGTTTACGAGTATGAAGAGGTCGCGAATCCTGATGCCCTGACTTAGAGGCTGCTGATTTGTTGCCATCTTTTTTTTATTAGGCAACAAACCTTCAGCATCTACCTCAAGGTTTTTAGCAATAGCTTCCACCGCTTCAACGACGGCCGCGACATCGGAATTATTTCCTAGATCACGGTCTTCGATATGAAGAACTGGAAACTCTACCACATCAGGATTGTCTAAAAGCGGCATGTGTAGGTAGGCGCCATGTTCTTTTTGTGGTGTGCCTTCGCGTACCTGCGAAGTGCCTCCAGCAGTTGCAGCATTTTCCATATTTAAAGATATACCCTCTAGGATATTTATTCCAGAGGATGGCATTGTTGCTGTAGAATTTGATGCACCGGCATTTAAACAGATGTCCTCTAGGATTTTAATTCCAGAACGTGGCATCTGTTCTTCGCCTTTTGGTGCATCATTTATAATATTTTGTGACGCCTCTGCCAAAGGGTCAGGGCGTGCACAAGAAAATGCTGCTAATAGTGGTAAATAATTTAAATGTATAACTGCTGGAGTACCAGCCGAACTTTAGCGTCTACCACCACACACTTTTTTTATTTTCTCTTACCATTTTGAATTTATATTTACTTTAATTTACACAGAATTGCACAGATAAAACCACTGCTTGCACACAACACAAAAGTTCGAGACGGAAAGAATGTTAGTATCGTCTCAAATGCTGACTAACGTTAACTCTCACCCCTCCAACTCCCACTACAATGAGAGAAAGGGTAACCAATCTTGGCTCTCATTGGTTGAAATGATATACGTCACGAAAAAAGCCAAGCTTTAACCCTACTTACTCCCCCACTCCTGGCTCTCATTGGCTTAAACTAACCCACTATGGAGTGTAGAGAAGGAGGAACGTCTCTTATGGACGGTACGTTCAAAATGTGGTCTGAATTCTGTAAGGTATGAGATGTGGCGCTGATCGTATTATGGGATTGAGTCTGAAGTTAAACACTTACTATATCTCTGAAACTAGCTTCAGATTCTATAAACTAACGAAAACATAATATTATGTAGGTGTTGAAAAGAATTATACAGCGTAAAAAAATAATAAAAATAGTAAAAACAAAATCACGTAGAATACCTCCTGTAAATCAGCGCCACCTATTCTTCCATCGAAAATCCGATCACATTTTTTAACACGGAGACGTTTCTCCTTCTCTACACTCCATAGTGACGCAAAACTTTCGGCGACAACAGCGACACCTTGCCCACGATACTAAGTGGCGTCATCGATAGAGGCGACATCTTAAACCTTTCAACGACACAACTACTCTTAGATGATAGAGTCCTTCTTATAAGGCTACATGAAATAATTGTTTACTGCAATGACATGACATGAATGTCCTTTTAAGCAACTACAGCGACATCTCGCCTACTCTAAGAAGTGACGTCAAAGATTTTATCGACAGCAATGACAACTTAAACTCTCCAACAACTACGCTTACATGATAGAATCCTTCTCATAAAACTACATGAAATAATTGTTCACTGCTATGACGTGAGATGAATGTTTTTTTGTTTCATAAGTTGAAAATGTTATTCAGTTGTAATTGCAATTTTTGGATATCCCACACCACTAAAACACAATATTTTCTGTTTCAAATATATTTTATTCTATTAAACAATACATGTAAATACCACAATTACTTATATTTATATTATGTTACATTATGCATATTATGTCAAAAATACGGGTGTGAATTTTCCAGCATTATAAATGTTTCAAGCTCTTGACTTTTACGTTAAATAACAATTTTGAATTATTGACTTAACTCAGCTATTGCCGCAAGTAAAGCATCCAATTTCTCATTTTTTTTACAATACCAACAGCATTTATGGCGGCCATCAGCCACTGTATATTTTGTTCTGACTCACTCTGGAAAAATAATATATCAGAGTGCCCCCAGGGCAAAGTTTTAGTTGTATTGGGAATAACAAAGCGCTTATTATCATGTTGAGACAATGCTACTTTGTTGATTAGTACGGTACAAATATCGTGCAGGCAGCTACGAAACGTGTTCATTTTTCTAAATATTAGACCTCCTGTTCAACGATCTGTTTATAGTCATCTATTGACAGCTGTTTTTGAATAACTGATCTCTTCACACCGTTGGCTTTTTTTAGTTCATTACCAAGAGATTGTACGCAATAAGCTTTTGCCCCTGTACCATAGAAACTAATTATTGGGTCCTCCGGAAACTCACCTTTAAAATTGCCTTTGGGAACATTAAAATTATTTACATTTTTGTAATTACTTGTGTCGAATCTTTCATGGTTCTCTATTATAAAATCGTAAAAGTTATCTGTAATAGTTTTAATAATCAAAGAATCTGTGTCCGTGTATAACAAGGAGGCATTTTCACCAAATTTTTTTTTTAATTACATCATAGTAAAAGCTATACAGCACCGTTTTAGACAATTCCAAGATACAAAAACCAACGTAAATTGGTTTGTTATATACAACCTTTAGTTTACCCATATGAATAGCCACAAAATCTTCGGTAAATATTGAACATGTTTTAAAATTAGGGCGCGTTATTAAATTATTCGCGCCTTTACTACGTCTAATATTCTCCCAGTGAGTAACCAGCTTTATATCGGTTCTATTGTCTATATTCTCCATTGTCTTTCCAAAAACAGCATTGTTCATTAATTTATATTGGTCTTTTTCAAATTTATTTGTCGCTTTATTTCTCATATCCGTATTCAAGTCAATATATTTCTTTAGTCAAGCTGATTGGTTGAATTTAAGAACTCTATGTGTTTTTATAACCATCAAGCCGTTATTAATAGCTTGTTTCAGATTTATATAGTGTACAACATATCGTTTCTTATCATTTAAATTTGGTATTAATTTTGTTAATTTTGATTTTGATTCGGGTGGAACAATACTTTCTACTAGAAATGGGAGCTTCTGAATGCAAGTCGTGCAAATCTTCTGGATAATGTATGTCTACCCTTTGGGGCTTTCATCTGAAATATTCATAATATCTAATTGCATTATTTCCTCTTCGAATAGCCACTCAAATCCACTTGTTGGCAATAGTTGCGACATACTATGACCATATAGATTTGTCGCGTCGAGATATGTAATGAATGATGAAGGTTCGTTGGGGTCATAATTGGGTAAAAATTTATTATTTGCAATGTGCTTCCTCTCTGAACATTGGCTAAGTCCTCCGCGTATGCCTCAGGTTAGTTTTAACATGGCATCCCACGATAGACCTGGGGCTGTATAATATTGAGCTGGATCTAGTTTGTATTTAGCCAAACAAATTCTACGAAAATTTTCAAACACATCTCATAAAAGAAGTACGTCTGACTTCAAATAAAGGTCTGAATAGTCACCCAAATTCTGGCATCCAAACAAATTCCACACATCATTAGCTCTTTGGTAATCCCTGTCTGATATGTGTTGTTCATTTAAGTTATCGTAAAATTCCGCCTTAGAAGGCAATTCTGAATTGTTTAGTTTCTCCAAACTATCCACGAAACTATAAGGAAATACACCCTTTTGTCTCATTAACTTAAATTTTTCGTTATCATCATAAAAACTTCTCGTTACCATCAATTGATTATCGGATAAATTTTCTCCTAAATTTTGTAACGATGCCGATAAAAACTTAAAACTATCGATAAATCGTAGTTGTACAAATTTCTTTTTCTTTTCATCTTTATTATTGACGTAATCATGCATGTAAAGATGTTTTGTGAAGGATATGTATTTTTCTTTATTTTGTGCAATTACATCCACTCTATCCTTATGCGCACACAGCTCTTTAATAAATAAGTGTGTGTCGTATGAGCTTGTATTGTGTAGTATAACTGGTATAAAATTTGGTAATTTATAATTTAAATTACAGATAGAATGTGTTGCGCCGAATCTTATTTTGCCGGTTAAGTGGCAATGGTCTCTTACTTTCACATCGTTACCTGTAAAA
>JANEYF010005146.1:0-165000 GCA_029963845.1 Rhamnusium bicolor
GTTCATGAAATCCGTATGGCGGTGGTTAAATCATGGTGTGGGGGTGGCATATGCATCAATGGATGATCTAACTTGTTTATTGTTGCGAGGATGCTGACAGTTCAAGTGTATGTTGACAATATCATAAACAGCATTACTTTTTCTTCATAGTGCCATCGATGAGAACTTTTTTCCTTGGATGATAATGCCCGTGCTCATCGTGCAAGAATCGTTACGAATGCACGGTAATATCTTAGAACTCCGGCACTTCCACTTCCATCAAGGCTACCAGACATCAGTCCCATTGAATATATGTGGGATGTGTTTAAAAGAACCCTACGTGACCATCAACCTCAACTGCAAACAGTAAAAGACTATAATATGACATATTTGAAAGTCCAACTTAAGGTTTTGATCTATGATACCTAGTTATTTAGTATTGTTGGTTTCTTTTATTTCATGAGAAAAATTATTTATTTATATATCCAGTCCGGTCAGTTACTGTTCTTGTGAATGCAATAAAGTTTGTTTTTTCAATTAGATAAACATACATTTCTATTGCGTTCGAAGCCTTGGGGGGATCTATCTCCCTCATCCTCGTGGGTACGCCACTGCCGAATACGTCATTACACAGCATGTTGTGACGCGTTAGGGCACATGGTTAGAAGCAGCAAGCTATTATTAGGTTCAATTCGATTATATAAAGAGGGTGACCGACAAATTAAAAGCAAAAGACGCGCTCTCTATTTCACACGTTCAACAGACTTTTAATGCCTCAGCTGTTCGGGAAGATCTAATGTACATCCACAATCATTTTTCATTTACTCATTCGAAGAGGACTGGAGGTATTCTATCTATAAACAAAGAAACAGAGAAACAGGAGCGCATAAGGTACTTAGTTGAAACCCCTATCGCTAAGTAGCCCTTAACAAGGAACCAATCAAATGTTTTTATAGCAGAGACGTAATTAGCACTTAAAACATCTGTGGCCAGCCAACAAAAATCCATTTCATCGTTTAAAAATTTTTTTCAAAACTTTTTTTATTTTTGTCGAAAGTAACTGAAACTTTTGCACAGGATAGTAAGCTGCCAAAGTAGACAGAAAGAATATGGGCGGCAGGGGTGTTACTTCATTTATTTTTTCGAAATCTACATCCCTTCATGAGTTATTATAAGTACTTTTTGGTTTTGTCAGTTTATACTTCACATATTTAACATCTTGTCGATCTTTTAAAGAATTTCTTTCAAAACTTTTTGTGCTCCGTCCTAAGTGACTTGAGACTTTTTGCACAGTGGATATATGAGGGTGTTTTTTCATTTATTTTTTCTATATCTACATTCCTTCACGAATTATATCGACTCTTTGGTTTTGTCAGTTTATACTTCATATATCTAACATATATTCGATTTTTTTTAAATTTTTTCAAAACTTTTTTGTTTTTCATCCAAAGGGACTGGACTTTTGCACAGGATTGTGTGTTCAGTGAAATATTTATTGCTCCTGTTATTTTGAATACTCGCCAATTAAAATGTTATATCATTTATCATATCTTCATTTGTCATAGGGATACCATGGTGTAAAGACGTGTAAAGTGACGTTCCTGTAAAGTTGTGTAAAAAGTCTGGTTAAAACTTTATTAAATGTGATAAAAATGGATCGAAGTAAAGCATAAGTGATTCGGTTCAAATTCGTGTAACTCAATGAAACTTTAATGACTCTGTATAATTAATATGTAATAAATAGTGGTGAAATAGAAGATATAAAGTGGCTTAAACGCTGTTATTTGTATTAGAAAATGGCTGACACGTGTTGAAAAGGGACAGTGACCATCACAAGTGTCTCGAATCCTCTAATAATTAAGGGATAATAATAATATTAATAATAATAATAATAATAATGGACAGGCAGAGGCAACTCTGCCTGACTAATGCCGGCCGAAAGTACCAGGGCTAACTACCCTGGTACTCTTATTGCTATGGTTCCATACAACCTTAGAAGGGCCCCTCACAATCGACCTCAATCGGATGGAGGTCAAGGACAGATGGGAGGGGCCTTACCGGACGGTCCTAACGATGATGACAATGCTATTGCACATGGACGCTTTAAGTGGACGAGGGAACTTCGGGATGACTTGCTGACCTGCCGCGAGAGTAGCGAACCTGAGCGAAGGGGATACATGGCGCGAATGCATGCATTGTGGTGCGAAATGCATCCAGAGCATCGCGCCTTCTCTCAACAACATCTGAGAGATCAAGTACTCTTTCTGCTCAGGACAGGTTACGTAAGGGCACCCTGTCAGCTGGAAGAACTGCCAGCCGCAGTCCCACCGCGGCAAATACCAGCTGATGGGAAACATCCTTTAGAGTTCACCGGTGTAGACTTAAGGACGAGGGTTAACCTTAACACCAGGGCTAACCTAAAGCCACAAGACCTGGCTAGAATGGACGCGGTCATCGATGAGGAAATTCCAGAAGATGTAGACATCTGGCAAATCAACTGTGCCGTGTACAACGCCGCGAAGCAACTCGTCCCCCGTGAGAGGTCAACCAATCACGGGGTCGATAAAGCCAAGCGGCGTGTACAAAAAATCGAAGGCAAAATACAGTCGGCCAGACAACACGCTTCTCGGATCCAGAGTGTGGTGGAATATAAGACGACTGGTAGAGTTTTTACTCCCAGGATCCGGCGCATAGCTGCCGGATTAAGACGTCAACACCATACTCTAAATCTGACAGTGATGCTTACCATCAAGCAGCACTGTCTAGATAGGATCCGAGCGCTCATGGCGATAAAGAAAACATTGAAGAGGCGGGTGAGGAGTATGGAACAAAACAATTTGTTCCGTACGAATCCTTCCCGCCTCTTTCAAGAGCCACAGCGTGTTGTCGAGAATCCGCCGACTGTAGAAGATGTCGAAACCGTCTGGAAGGGAATCTACGAAACGACGCGTCCATTCAATAGCGACACTCCATCAATTGCACACTTTGAGGCTCTGTGTCACAGACATCTTGAAGAGCCAGAAGAAGTGTGCCCGGCAATCAGTACGGAGGAAGTCCAACAAGCACTTGTTGGTACCAAGAACTTCGCTGCCCCGGGCCCAGACGGCATTAACAACTGGTGGTGGAAGAAATTTCCTTCCACACACCGCCGTCTGGCGCGAGTTTTCAACTCATGGTTGAACGAGCGGCAGCAGATTCCCGACTGGTTCGTCGAGGGACGTACTGTGCTTATCCCCAAAAAGGGGGATCTTTCCGACCCGAGGAATTATAGGCCGATCACTTGCCTTAACTCCTGCTACAAGATATTTATACGTATCTTGTATGCTAGGACGCTGAGGTCTGTTGATCCGGTCTTCCAGCAGATACACGAACAGCGTGGTGCCAAGAAGGGCATGGCAGGTTGCAAGGACAGCCTGCTGATAGACCGCTGTATTACACAGGATTCTGTGCAATACAAGCGAAATCTATCGATGGCCTGGATTGACTACCGCAAGGCATTTGATACAACATCGCATGAGCTATTGTTGTACTTGCTCGAATGTCTTGCGGTACCAGCACCACTAATGAGATGCATCGAACAGCTGCTGCCGCTCTGGAAGACCCGCTTCACCATAACATCAGGTGCACAGCGGGTCACGACAGAGCAGATGGCATTTAGGAGAGGAGTTTTCCAGGGTGACTCCCTGAGTCCTCTCCTTTTCTGCATCTCACTGCTGCCGTTGTCTGTTGGGCTTCGCCAAACCCGCGGATATCAATGTGGACCACCCAGCGACCGGAGGCATAAGGACACCCATCTATTTTATGGATGACCTTTGCTCCGGAGAGCGCGAACTACAAAACGCTCTTAGGGTGGTCGAAGAATATACACGGGCAATTGGTATGGAGTTCGGGTTGGACAAATGTGCAGTCGTCCACCTCAAGAGAGGACGATGCGGGGAATTTCCTGAAGATGCGCAGCTCGCAGATGAAAGCATCCTAAGACATCTGGATGCCGGAGAGACCTATACATATCTGGGTGTGCAACAAAGGCACATCCAGGATGTATCACAAATAAAAGATTCTCTCCGCGGCAAGTACAGACACCGCCTCCGAAAATTTGGTCTTCCGAACTTTCGGGGAAGAACAAGGTGTCTGCAACTAATATGCTTGCCGTTCCGATTCTGCTCTCTCCTTCGGAGTAGTAAAGTGGAGGGTAGATGAGCTGCGTCAATTAGACAGAGATACCCGCAAGATGATGAATATTCACAGAAGTATTCATCCTAGATCGTCCGTTCCTCGTGTGTACCTCCCACGTCAACGGGGGGGCCGAGGACTCTTGAGCCTGGAGCGTACGCATGGCAGAGTAGTACTGATTATGGCATGTAACATACTCAGGAGCTCAGATCCCCTCTTGCGGTTCGTAAAACATCACGAAACTGTAGGAGTGGGAGCAGGATTGTTCAAGGCAGCAAAAAGAGCCGCAGATGAACTCGGTCTCGCATTTGACATCAGGCGAGGAGGCCGGCGAGGTGCTGATGTTGAGTCAGTCACCGACCTTCAGCCAAATCGTCTGAAAGCCCGAATTAGAGCTGCCGAACAGGAAAATCTGTTTCGGCAAGCACGTCGATAAACCCCAGCATGGTGTCTTCTATAAGAACATCGAAACACTGGGTTTATCGACCAGGCTGACCTTCGCCTTTCTAAGGTCAGCAGGGCTTAAGTCGGAGACCGAGGGATTCATTATGGCCTGCCAAGATGGTGTTATCAACACCTTGGTCTACCGTAGCCGCGTGTGGCGTGTAGAGGTTCCTGATATCAACTGCAGGACCTGCCATCAGGCGCCGGAATCGCTCATGCACTTACTTTCTGCATGCCCCATATATGCGATTTCGGCCTACATCCACCGACATAACGCGGCCTTACGAGTGCTATACTACCATCTAAGGCACTCGTACGGGGTAGACCAGACACCAGTGCTGCCTTACGTCCCCGGAGATATTGAGTCCGTTGTCGAGAACGAGAAATGCCGGATTTACTGGAACTACTCGTTCCCGACTGTCAGGCTAATCCAAGTCAACAAGCCTGACATAGTCCTCCTCGACCATCAACTCAAGGTGATGTATGTCATCGAGTTCTCGGCACCCGCGGAGAAAAACATCACCTTGAAGGAGGAGGAGAAACGGACCAAATATCGCGATCTTCGGCACGAGCTCCAAGTGCTGTACCCAGGCTACTCGGTCAAAATGGTCGTCCTTATTATCGGTGTACTCGGAGGGATAAAGCCTACGCTGCTCTCGGAACTGATCATACCGGCCTGCCAAAAACCAGCCGAGTGACTGGCAGGTCAAATGTAGAAGGCGGTCATTCTGGGTTCTCTCCGTCTGCTTAGGGCACACGATTCTGGTATCTACAGTCACTAACCCTGCGGGATGTGGGGAGTGGCTGTAGTTGATGCGCCGGCGCGACTCCGGTGAGGCGTCGGAGGCCACGGGAGGACTGACCGGCATCGGGAAACCGAGATAAAAAAAGAAAAAAAAAAAAAAAAAGCTTTATTGCCCAACAGAGGACCCATTTACAGGGCAATACATAGTAAACAATAAAATAAAATGTACGTAACAAAGTTATATAAATAATATAAATGCAAATGACACGTTTATAAATGATAAAGTCTTACAACAGAGAAAAAAGAAATATACACATATAGAGAGAAAAAAATGTAAAAAAAAATTAAAAAACCGAAATTTTATACAACAGTTCGCTCTTCAAAATGTTTAACAGCCATTTTTACAAGAGAACTCAATGAACAACAATTATTATCGCATAAGTGACAAATATTATTAAAATTTTTAGACATGTGATATATAGGTGATTTGAATAATATGTTGGTTCTTGGTATATTATATCTAAAAGTCGTATTGTGTCTTGAATTTATTCTGGGTACATAAAAATTGATTGCATAAAGCAAATCCGAACAGTCAATCATATTATGCAATAATTTATACAAAAATATCAGTGAAATGCAAATCCTCCTTAAATCTAGGCTAATAATACAGAATCTGTTATATAATATTTATAATTCATTCCTCTTGAGGGTAAGCACCATCTACTTTAAAAGACAAATTTTTGAAAAATCTTTTTTGTACATGCTCAATTGTCAGAATATCACAATTATAATGAGGATACCAAATTAGAACAGCATACGCAAGCCTAGATCTAACATAAGCAAAATACAATATCTTTATAGCCCCAATGTCAGTAAACTTTTTACAGTTTCTTACAATAAATCCATAAAATTTCATAGCTTCCGAAGTTTTGAGTGATATATGATCTTTAAAAGTAAGTTTGGAATCAAATATTACACCTAAATCTTTATGAGATTCACATCGCGATAATGCATTATTGCCTATGCTATATGCAAACTCACATATTGTTTTTTTCCTTGTGAAAGTAATTATTTTGCATTTTGAAATATTAAGGTGTAATTTGTTATCGAGACAACAAGATTGGATATGGTTCAGTTCACACTGCAATTTTTCACAGTCATCCAGATAGGTTATACTAGAAAATATTTTTAAATCATCAGCGTAGAGGAGTTTACAGCAGTCAATAACATCATTTAAATCATTGATAAATAAAAGGAATAAAAGGGGACTTAGGTTGGACCACTGAGGGACACCCGAGGTAGCAACATGACGAGACGATTTAAAACCATTGTACATGACATACTGCTCCACAAGTATGATTTAATAAATAGAATAGCGTGAGTATGAAAACCAAAATTTGCCAGTTTACTAAGTAATACTCCATGGTCTATTCTATCGAAGGCCATTGAGAAATCTGTAGCAACTACATCCACCTGCCCCCCGATTATCTAATACATTCAAAACGTATTGCGTGAAAACCGCTAGATTCGTAACTGTTGATCTACTATTCATAAACCCATGCTGATAAGGCGATATCTGATTTCGAACATGTAGGTAGATACGATCATACAGGATAATCTCAAGGACCTTAGAAAAATTAGAAAGTATACATATAGATCTATAATTATCAACAAGTGCCCTATCACCATGCTTAAACACTGGACAAACTTTGGCCTCCTTCCACCTAGTAGGAAACGTCAGTGTTTTTAGCGCAAGATTAAACAGTGGGTACAATGGAACGACTATAACGCCTGCGCAATCTTTCACAATGAAGGATGGTATATTATCTGGACCTGAGGTCATTTTATTTTTCAATTTTTTTATGGCAATTAGGATTTCATTTTCAGATATATTTTCGAAACTAATATTGTTATAATTAACACTACACTGGTAATTAATCTCATCTAAAGAATCAGACAATAAATAAACATTTTACCAAAAACATTCACAATATCTTGAGGTTTATCATAAAGCCTATCCTCAAATGACACTTTAGCAGGTATTCTAGATGTTCTATTTTTTGAATGCACAAATGACCAGAAAAACTGCGGATCACAGGATACTGAAAATTGAATATTTTCAATATAGGTATTGTATGCGGCACTTATTTGCTCCTTTATTAATGACCTTAAACGTTTATATTCTTGTAATATATTATCACTATGCGTTTTTTTATATTTTTCATAAAGCCTACCTTTTCTTTTTATGTTCTTGATAATACTAGAATCAAATCATCGCGGGTAATTACGTTTATATGTTTTATATAACGGAACATTATCATCAAAGATTCTATAAAGTTGTTCATAAAATGCATGCACAGCTAATTCAATATCATTTATTTGTGTTAAAAATGACCAGTCAGTTTCAAAAAATGAATTATAGAGTGATCTAAAATTAGCCTTCCTAAAATTGTAAACTCTTTGGTTCAAATTAGGTAAAAATTTTGACTCTTTTATACCAATGTTATGAAAATTAAGTATCAAGGATGGATGGTAAACATCTTTAACAAGGGGTGTATTGTCTCTTAAAATTTCACAATTTTCTTTAGCTATACTCAAATCAAGTAACTTAGCCAGATTGTTCTGTATATTGTTGAACTGCTTAAAATTATAGAAATTTAAAAAATTTGTTTTTCTATCACTAGGATCTAAATTAACAAAATGAGGAACATTAGAATCACCAACTATTATAACATGTTTTGCTTTTAAGATATGAAGTTGTTCAAGTGAATCAAAAAATAATTCAAACTCCTCAAGTGCTATAGAAGGAGGTATATATAAAACAAAAACAACAAATCACTTATAATTTATAGTACATTTAACAACTAACATATCAACTAAAGCAAAGTTCAACTCAAAGAACGAAATATCCATGACTTCCGATTTAATGTGATTCTTAAGCGCCAACAGAACTCCCCCACCACATTGTTGATTCATAATTTGAAATTTGAGGTTCTTTCTATGAACATCATATTGACAGGAAATAGCTCACTACTAAGAACATCTCCATGAAGCCCTGTCTCAACGTTATCGCATCAAATTCACTTTCACATACAGATGAAAAAAAATTAGAAACTTTTGTGTTAAGACCACGAAAATTCTGATAATAACAGTAGATCACTCGATCTGCTGGGCACTTCTAGTTTAAAGTAATTATTTTGGTAATACCTTTGACATATCTAATTTTAAGATTCTGTTCACCTGCATCTTCCCGTTCTTTAAGTTCATGTTTTAGTTTCCTATAATATTCTATTTGGCGGGGAGTACGATCAAATAAATATAGTTTAAAAAAACTAAAAAACACGCTTTTAAAGCACATCAAACTAAAAAAGTGAAAAATAATTATTAATATAAACTGAAAACAATAATGAACGAAAAATACTGGTATTATTGTGAAAAAAGCGTGGGTTGCTCGATATACGAAAAATATGGCACAAAGCGCCCCACGCTTTTTTTCACAATAATACTAGTATTTTTCGTTCATTATTGTTTTCAGTTTATATTAATAATTATTTTTCACTTTTTAGTTTGATGTGCTTTAAAAGCGTGTTTTTTAGTTTTTTTAAACTATATTTATTTTTCACTTTTTAGTTTGATGTGCTATGAAAGCGTGTTTTTTAGTTGTTTTAAACTATATTTATATTGCTTATTGATGCTGATATTATAACATATTACGATCCAACAGATACTTCTGAAAAAAAAAAATATTTGTTTTCAGCCATAGACGAGATTTGAACTCACGCCCGAGGAGTCCGTCGTTTCGCGTCGACTAAGACTTGTGCCTTAGCCCGCTCGGCCATCGAACGAACTGAGAATCACGGAATGTACTAACAGTAATAAGCCACTTGCTCTCACGCAGAGGATACGTGAGGAAAGGAAATTATTTAATTCTGGCGATCCTGATCAGGATAATGATATAAACTTATCAAATTATTGTATAGTTACCGGTTCTTCGTAAGTGTACAAAGTTTCAATTAAATCTGTCCGTTTAAAGTGGGTCAAAATCGAGTCCAAAGAGTCGGTTACAAACAAACAAACAAACGTACAAGTGAAGCTAATAAAAGCGTGTTAAAAAGGAGAAAAAGTGGTTCATGCCATATCAAGAAAAAATAAAAATAGAATCAAAGTTTGTAAAGAAGATGACGTTGACATCACTATAGAAATTTGGATACAGGGAGGAGTTGTCCGGGAAACAAACAAACAAACATACAAGTGAAGCTAATAAAAGCGTGTTAAAAAGATAGTAACATCTGGAACTTAACGCATTATTCTGTAACATCGTAAATCAATATATCTATTAATACAAAGAGCGCAACATCGACCACTTGAGAAGTATACAAATGATTACGTAGAATGGGCCATATCCCAAAAACTATTACAAATGCAGACATTAAAAAAAAACCGGTGTCAATAGAAACCAAGCAAGGTAATTTTTAAAAAGCAATTGACAAATTAACGGCTGATCAAGATTGTACAAATTCTGAAATAATAAACCTAAAGCGGGAAAATACCGAGTTAAAAACAAAATTACAACAAATCGAAAGGAATCAAAGAAAAAATAGTGTTGTAATCTTTGGATTAAAACAAAATGAACCACTACTAGAAAGTACAATCACTAAAATAAATGAAGACTTAGAATTAAACATCACGCCAAACGATATAAACAATATCTACAGATTCGGTTGTCAGGAGTCCAAAGTGATCAAAATCGAATTTATTAGCAATTTAAAAAAACTGAAGTTCTTAAAAACACAAATAAACTGAGAGATAAAAGGCTGAAAACGTCATTGCACAAGATCTGTCAATAGAAGAACAAAAAATTAATAAAGTATTACATATACATAAAAACCAGGCCAAGGAACAAGGATACGATACAAAAACAAAAAATAACAAACTATATATAAATGATCAATTATTTTCACATGAGCAACTAGAGAACTTAAAATGTAATGAGAAAGCAGAAGAAGACGAAAATAAGAAAAACGGGGAACCATATGAAGAAAAGCAGGAATTGAATATAATAATAGCTCAATCAGATAAGCAAGGAGAGGAAACGAAAACGGATTTAAATTCTACCCAAGCTGAAGCAGTGTCTGACGTCAAAAACGACAAGAAGTTATTTATGTACAATGTTCCAGGAAAACGAGTGAAAAAATGGAAATCCGCAGAAACGACCACTAGGCAACTCAGGGCAAAATAAACAAATTAGGAATAAGTATTACAATATATTCCTATTATATCTGCAAGAGTTGAGCTTAAATTAAAACTTTAAATCATTGTTTGTATTAATTATTTAAGAGCTATGGATCCCTTTATAAGAGATTTTCGCAGTAATCAAAAATAAACTTTTGTTTACAATGAAATTACACTAAGTGTTATCAAGGTTTTAGAATTATACATAATAATATAAGAAGTTTAGCAAAAAATTTCGATGAGTTTCAAATTCTATTAAGTCAATTTAAGTTTAACTTTGATTGCGTAGTTTTAACCGAAACTTGGCAAATATCTGTTACTGATTTATTTAACATAGAAGGGTACGACTTAATATATAACGAAAGCAAACTCAACCAAAATGATGGTGTGGTGGCTTATGTTAGAAGTGAGTATAATTATAATTATGAAATCATAAAAATCCATGAAGTATCTGTTATTAAAATCTCTGTTAAATTTCCTGATAAGAGGTTAGTCATTAACTGCGTATACCGATCTCCATCACTGTGCTCCTATAATTTTAATACGCATTTGAAAGAATATATTCAGTTACATTTGGCTGGAAATGCGCAGTATATTTTTATAGGTGATTTAAATATAAACATTTGGCTGAATATGATTACTGTCAAGATTATTTAAATATTTTCAGCGAAGAAAGGTTTATTTCCCGTCGTGTTAACTCTTTGGCAACCCTAGTGCTTGTCGCTGGATTTCTGAAGCCTGGAAGTCAAAGAGAAACCGCCGTTTAAGGGAGCACCGCTTAATTAGCCATCCACCCGAGTGGTTGCAGAAACCTCTGTGGCTTGGTCTCTGTGACCGAGGACCTGTACACTATCTTAGAAATAGGACGTGTACACCGCCGACGCCGCCGCTAACATGGAGACGAATAACACTGGGGTTATTCAGGAACCCGGGGGAGAAAACCTCACGGAACTCTCCATGTACCGAGAATTGGTAAGGACGGCATTTAAATAATTTTTATACTGCGTTGCCATTTTCGACGTCTCCTAGATCACTAAAATTCATTAAACTAAGTCAATTTCTTTATTAGGAGTGAAATGGCAACACTAATCAAAGTACGACTCTATATGCTTGGGTTTCGCGAAGTGTAACAATATCTGACCGGTGGTACCAAATGATTTACAGATAGGGTTTTTCTGTTATAATGCACTGCTCATTACATGTTTATTAATAATTAGTACAGTGGATATTAATTCTGGTAGGATCAGTAATAGTAGTTGAAACTTTCATTCATTTTTGATGTTAGGTCAAAATAAGAATGTACAAATTAATTCGTGTCCAGTTGAATCTGCAATATCTGTAACTTTATCAAATTTTACTACCGGTATGGAGATCAGAGTGTAACCGTCGGGTGGGTGCGGTTAGGCGCCGACAACAAAACCATGCAGTTTACCCCAAATGCTGAGTTATCTGACCACGGACCTTGGCTCTCGACAGAGGGTCCGGGGCCAAATGACCAGTGTATATCGCTTAATGCTTTATGGCTATCGCTCCCATAAGCGTGCCGCAATACAAGCGACGTCTGTCTAACTCTTTAACAAATCTACGGGGTAGTTCGTTTCATGTTGGTTTAAACCTTGATTGGTGGCATGCATTCGACACACCCAAAACAATACGGGCAATTGCTCGTCATATGTCGGAGTTACGCATATGCATCGAATCTTCGTTGGCCAGCGTCACTTGTATTTATGGTACTGTTTTATGGTAGCACCAGCCCGCGAATTAAATAACAAGGCATAGTTGTCGGTCTCTGCCTGACCCATATGACAGGGAACACTCTGGTACCACGTACAAGGGAAGTTTCTCTTGCACCCATATGTAGAGTTCTACATATGTCATTTAAACTACGAAGCGGAAGCTTCCGCGTATGTAACCAGGTTTGGTTACATTGCAGGTTTAACTAGCTAAATATCAATGTATTTCTTGTGGACCGTTGTCCACCGTACATGTAACAAGATTTTGTTCATGTCATGGTCTGTAATCTATTCCTTATAGACAGTTGTCTAAGCAGAGAAATGAATGTGTTAAAACGTTATTTGAGTTTCCTTGAATTATTTCTACTTCCAGGTACAAAAGTGAATTCTACGCAAATTAGTAATAATTAATCTAAAGCCAAATCTTACTCATACTAGTCATTCTTTAAAACATATATCAGTGCAGTGCAGATTAGTGTTCGTAATAATTGGTAAAAATAATGTAATCACATTAAAGCAAATTAAATCTCATAAATGAAACAAAGTAATACCAAACTTTATAAACGTACCTGTGATGTTACAATAACACAACAAACATATTAATGTCTTGGTGCAGAAAATTAGAAGTCTCATAACCAAATTTAAATGTTTCAGACACATACTTGATTTAAAACACATGAAAATGTTATACTATGGGCTTGTTGAATCTCAACTGAGATATAGTATAGTCGTATTGGGAGGGGATTACAATGTACATATAAAAACCTAGAAACTGTACAAAAATGGATTTTAAAAGTAATCCTCTCAAAAAATGCGCTATATCCTAGTGACTCGCTGTATTCTTTGGTAAATCTATTAGATATAAAACAACTTTTTTGTACTGCTGTTATTCTTGAACATAAAAAGTCTAGCTCAAAAATTAGTATTTGTCATCCTTATACCACAAGATATAAACAGGGCTCTTTTGTCGTACCAAAAGTAACAAAAGCAATAGTTCAAAGATAATTTTTCTTCTTAGGTCCCAAAATATATAATCAAGTTCCGTTGGAAATAAAATTTTTAAATTCTTTTTCTTTATTTAAATCTAAAATAAAACAATGGCTCTTATCACATCCCAGAACCTTTACACATAAATTAATAGATTTAAAAAATAATTATTATGTATAACTATAATTAAAATTATTCTGCAGCTTCATTAAGCTGAATAGTAGCACACCAAGTACAAATTGTAATTATACAAATGTTTGCACTTATCTCCTGATACATGCTACCCAAATTTTTAATTTTGGGCTTAGTAGAAATTAGTAATTTTTTTTTCTCCGACTACCATGGATTAAAGTACCTATTAATTTTAGTACTTACTTATTCCTTTTTTGTTCTATATCCACTAGTATTTTATTATCATAGTAAATGTGTAAGATAGTCAATACGCCCACCTCAAGTTTGTCTTTTGTGGGCTTTTTCTACCCTTATTTATTTACAATGTTAATTATTATTTACCCTGTAGTTTTTTATCTAATTCTTAAGCATATATTTTCTTGTTACTTTGTTTTTTTATTTATATTTATATTCTACTGAATGTATTGTACTTTGCATATTTGGTAAATAAATATTAAATATTGTTATTTATATGTGTATATTAGCGCGGAGTTCTGGATCAGTCCCTTGTTTTTACGTCATATACTATTTACTCACGGACCTTACACATCACTAAAGCTGGCCGAGGTAGCTGGAGTACAACCACGGTCTTGCGCTGGCGTCACACGTGCCGATTTAGAAGTGATTTACGCTGCAGTCTTATTTGAAAGGTTAATGCGTGAGGTTGTACCTATAAATTATTCATAATGTCAAACGCGCTAAAGGGTAAAAAACGACCGTACGCGGACACAGTGAATAAATCTATCGGTGAATTTCCGGATTTATTCTATGACGGATGCAAAATAATTTGTAAAGTTTGCAAGCAAGACTTAATGTGCTGGCACAAAACAGATTGTCGTCGTCATATCAATACCGTGCAACATCAAAATAAAAAAATGGCATGTCTTTGACAACTCAGTTTATGTTTGTTTTATTGTTAATGTTAATAGCCTGTAATATTCCGCTACACATACTGGATAAACAACCATTTCGGGAGTTTTGGAATAAATACAATCCCCAGGTGAACTCACCAAGTCGTACATCGTTACGTAGATATATTTGAGCTGTTCGTGAAAACATTGTAAGATTGTAGGATTAAATGTGGATTAAAAAATACACGGCTCTGGTTATGTATTGACGAGACGACAGATTGTAAAAAAAAATCTATTTTAAATATTATAGTACATGTACTGGACCCTCTTAAACCAACATTTCCACTTTTACTAGCTAGTAAAAGACTAACTGCGTGTACTGGCGAAATAATTACTGTGGTGTTGGAGACATTCGAAAAATTTTAACTTTCAACATGTATTGATGTTTGTGACTGACGGTGCCGCGACAATGCGCGTGGTAGGCCGTTCTCTTCAAAGAGACAATTGTAGGTTTTTACATGTTACGTGTAAAGTGCATGCGTTACATCTTGTGGCAGAAATGATTTGAAAATGTTTTCCAGAGGTAGATGCATTAATAGCAAATACAAAAAAAGTATTTCTCAAATCTCCTAAACGGCTTCGAGCATTTCACAGACAGTGTCCTGGTATCCCTGAACCACTAGAGCCGATTCTTACACGTTGGGGAACGTGGTTGAAAGCGGCTTTTTATTATGCTGAATATTTTCGACAAATAAAAGCTGTGATACTACAGTTCAACCCTAACGAGGTGCAGCTATTAGGGAAAGCCAGACAAGCTTTCAAGACGTTTCCTTTGAAACAGATTTAAAAACTATTAATAACAATTATAGAGGACTACATGCTGCAAATAGTGGACGACGTAAATACACAGCTACAGGCTATAAATGATGCAAAAAATAATCGCGTTAGTGAAAAATTCGAGAGTGTATTACAGAAAGATCCTGATTTTAGCAAATTAAGACAAATTTGTGATGGTGCATCTACAACTTCGTGAAGTGAGTTCACAGATTGTTTTACTTATGCCTGTATTACATCCGTAGATGTCGAACAGTCATTTTCAAAATACAAACATATTTTTTCACCAAAGCGAACATCGCTGACGGAGACAGCTGTAGAAACATACCTGATGCTATTATACTATAGATCTTCCCCACTTTGTGATGACGACAACCAAACTACTTCATAAATCTTCTTAAAAGGGTGAGTTTTATACAAATTTTTATAAAAAGTAACATTATTGTTAAAATTTATGTCCATTTATTGTACTTATTCAAGTATTATGATATGATGTAAACATATGAGTCATATGACGGCTCTGTCGGCCAGGTGACCTCGGTCAGCTTTACACATCACATAAGAATATTATCGAAAATAATAATCGACAGAAAATAAATAAAAAAATGCAATATTTTTAGCTAGATTACTCAATATTCTATTACTTCGTTATATAATAGCACGTCAAGTAATTTAACTTTATTTATTTATTTCTGATAAATAACATGTTAGTAACTTTTACCGTTGTGAACATAATATCCCCTTACAACGCGACCTTTTTAGGTATTTTAAGCTCCATTAAAGGACGAAACTGCGTAAACTTTATAAAATATAAGTACCATTTATATTCAGGTACTATTCCAAAATGTTGTCCTAATCACTAATAATACATTTAAAATATTATTCTAAGATTTATTCTAAAGTTTTAGTAATATATTTTTTTAGTAAATTACAACTTTTTGCTGTCATGAGCATGAATTGCATGTTTTCCTACATAATTTAGACATGTATTTTTAATATACACGAACATACGAAATATTTATACTATGTTGACACTCCTATTATTGAATATGCATATTAAATAAATTCCATAATACTATAATTTCTTATTGTAAGAAAAATACTAAAATTTTATTCAAAAGTCAGAAACACATATTTAACAATAATTTTAAAAAATTATAAACACTTTTTATTACTTGTCTAATTTTCACTTTATTTGTTATTTTTACAACTAGTTTTATCCTATTCGGACATTTTCAAGTAAACTAAAATATACACAGAATTTTATTTTTATTTAAATATAAACTGTACTGAATAGAAGGATGGGTCATATAATTCAAATTTGTACAGACGTTATGTCTTTAAATTTAGGAGTTTTTCAAGACAGTTAATTATATTATGGTGTGATTTTTATTAACAACATTAGGTTCTTTGAACAAGTTTAATAACGGAGAATTAATTTAAATCTATTTCTTCGTTTAATATGTTGTAATTTTTATTCCTATTTAATTTATTAATTTTTGGCACTTCTAATATATTAAGTTTTTTACTTTTCCCACAAATATGTAATATTTTAGGTTGATGGTCATCAGTTATTGTATGACCAGAATCTGTTAGGTGTTTATAAAAGTTGGAATGTTGTTTTTGTGTGTGAATATGTTCTCTATATCTTACCTCGAACGATCTACCTGTTTGACCTACATATGAGGCGTTACATTCTTGGCAATCTAACCGATATACACCACATTTTTTAGAAATATCAGTTTTTTGTTTTGCATTGAAAAGATATCTGCTTGTATTTTTGTTACAACTAAATGATGGTTTATTATTAAATTTGGAAAAAGTATTGCTAATTGAATAAGAGAGTTGACCTGAATATGGTAATGAAATGTATGTTTGAACTTTTTTCTCATTAATAGTGGGGTAAAGTTCTTTTAAGAGGGACTTATTTGTTTTTTTGTAGATTAGATTGTTGATTATATTTTGAGGGTACACGTTATTATGTGCCATAAGTCTTATTGTGTCTAATTCTTCTTTTAAATCTGTCTCAGATAGAGGTAAGCTAAAGCCACGATGTGTTATAGATTGATATGCGGCTAATTTGTGGGAGAGAGGGTTATAGGAATTAAAGGGGATAGTGGCGTCTGTAAAAGTTGGTTTGCAGTAAATATTGTAGGAAAATGATCTTTTATGTTTTTTTATAGTTAAATCGAGAAAGTTTATTGATTTATTATCATTCTCTGTTTCTAATGTAAATGATATATTATTATGTGTGTTATTGATAAATCGAGGAGTATTTTTAATTGTCTGTCTCTCCCTTTAAAACCTATTAGGATGTCATCAACGTACCTGTACCAAAAGATAATATGTCTTTTTGATATTGGAGAATCCAATATACTTTCTTCATGATTATCCATGAATATATCGGATAAAAGGGGGCTAAGTGGCGAACCCATAGGGAGCCCTGTTTTTTGTATAAAGATGTCCTCATTAAATTGGAATTAATTTTGATCTAAACACAACTTGAATGTTTGCAGTATTTCATTTTTTAATTTTGGGATAATTTTGCATTTTTCTAGTATATTTGAAATTAAGGGAAGACATTCGAATGGGGGAAACATATTCGACACATCAAACGATACCAATTTTATAGAGTTGGGGTCAATATTTGGGCTGTTTAATTTTACTGTTAAGTCTAAGGAGTTATTAACTGTATTTTTGAGCTAAAATTTTGTAATAGATTTAAACTCGTTATTAAGTAATTCAGATAACTTACGTGTCGGTGCATTTGTGCAGGAAACCACTGGTCTAATGGGTTTATTTTCTTTGTGTAATTTAACTAAGCCATACAACTTTGGGGCTTCACAGTTGTTACATATGTGTAAATCTTCTTTGTTCAAATTCAGAGGGGCACAATTATCCAAACTTTGTATTAAGGACTTTGTTTCTTTAGCAAATTTGTTCGTAGGATCTTGAGTTGATTTTTGTAAATTTTGTTCATTTAGGAATTTCCCAATTTTATTGTCATATTCTGTTTCTTTAAGAATAACTGTAGTATTGCCTTTATCTGCTTTTGTTAAAATGAGTATATTATGATGTATTTTTTTCTTGAATACCTTTTATTGTGGCTGTATTTGAGGGGCTAATCGTTTCTGTGGACTTGTTTATTTTCTGTGCAATTTGATGTTTTCCGCTTTGGGATTTCATAATGGTTTTATTGTTGTTTGTTATAGCTAGTTCTGCATGTAAACCTAGTATTTCTTTTTGTTTTTGTGTGTTTTGTGGTTGCGGTTTGAACTTTCGGCCTAAATTTAAGAGGTTCTCTTCAGTACTAGTGAAATTTGTATCGGACAGGTTGACGAATCTTGGATAAAATTTAATGTTTTTATTAAATTGGTTTTTGCTCATTTTACTTGAATTTTTGGTAAATTGTTAATCTTTTTCAATTGTGTCTGGTGTTTTCTATAGATAATTTCATTTACTTGGTTTCTTATTTTATCTTCAAAAACGTCAAATTCAATTGGATGTAATTTATATGTAATCTGAGAATGTAGCACTAACAAATGTTGTCTGAGGTTTAGATTTTTACCATACCAGCATTTAATTTCTTCTTTTATCCGTGTAGGTTTTGCTGCTTTTATTGATTTCTGAGCTGCCGGTGTTTTTAGTTTTGAGAAAATGTTCACGTATTTTGGCGTTATGTTCTGTTTGAGACACTATTGGTTAAACCATATTATGTTTTGAGACGCCACACGTTGCTTGAGAAATAATCTCTAGTATAGTTTCATCTGGGTTGCTTGACAGGTCGATTTCAAATAGAAGATGAATTTACTTTGTGAAAATTCATTTTGATTTAAAAAATTATAAACACTTTTTATTACTTGTCTAATTTTCACTTTATTTGTTATTTTTGCAACTAGTTTCATCCTATTGTTACATTTTCAAGTAAACTAAATTATACACAGATTTTACTTTCATTTAAATATAAATTGAACTGATTAGAAGGATGGGTCACTTTATGGTTGATTATATAATTATAGATAGTAAATTATATTATGGTGTGATTTTTATTAACAGCATTCGGTTATCTGAACAAGTTTAATAACGGAGAATTATTTAAATCTATTTGGTCGTTTAATATGTTGTAATTTTTATTCCTATTTAATTTATTAATTTCTAGCACTTCTAATAAATTAAATTTTCTACTTTTCCCACAAATATGTAATATTTTAGATTGATGGTCATCAGTTATTGTATAACCAGAATCTGTCAGATGTGTTAGTTCTAACAAAAATATAGGCAGATATCTTTTCAATGCAAAACAAAGAACTAATGTAACGCCTCATATGTAGGTCAAACAGGTAGATCGTTCAGGGTAAGATATAGATATATGTTTATTTTATTGTGTATTACAAATTTCTTACAAAATACAACACATTTATATACTAATGTAATTAATTGAAACAGTGAAAAACAAAAAAACTATATTTTAAAGGTGGGTGCCGTCATGTTACAAATATAAGCTGTATTGTTATCTTTTAAATGCAGAAGATTAGTACTTAATTACTGAAAAAGTCTAAAATAAATTTTCCTTAATTAAATCCATATGAATTACCTAAAACTATATAACAACGCACTAAATGAAATATTGGTTTTGTACTGTCATAAATGGTCTGTTATAAGTTGAAAGATACGGCCATTTTGAATATAGGAACTTACTAATTTTTCATATATTGTTTAAACAAATAATAGCCACTAGAACTAACGGTTAGTTAATAATAAAAACAATTTGTAATAAATGTTCAAACTGTACTCCTTATTGTAGTTGATAGTACCTTAAACGATGAGTGTTGCTGAACCTTGTTTATAGTTTTTTGAGAAATGTTGTTTATTTATGTTCTAATTATCTCAACAATGTTTTCCGGTTTGATTCTATAAGCTAAGTTGTTAGATAGCTCCAGAGAAAATAATCTAATGAATTGAGATCCGGTGACCTTGGTGGCCATTCGATATGTCCACGTTTACCAATCCACCTATTCAGAAATATTTGGTCAAGATACTTTCGAACGTCTGCTGCATAATTAGGAGGCACACCATCCTGTTGATACCACAGGCTTTCGTCAACATTTCCAGGATTTATTCTACTGGAGAATAAATTTAATAACGTTGTGATGAGATAGTCAATTAAAAATTGGAGATATGCCGGTCCTTTGACAGTTCCATCGAGAAAATGGGGTTCAAGGATTATATTTGTTACAATTCACGCCCGCACATCTGTCTTTTGTGGATACTGTGTGAGCTGCTCTCGCATCCATCGAGGGTTTTCCTTTGCCCAGTATCTACAATTCTGACGATTCTCTTCACCATTTAATTTGAAAGTGCATTCATCGGAGAAAATAATATTTTTTATCAGAAGGGGATCACCATTGCACATATTCATCATTGTTTCACAAAATTGTATCCTCCGATCTGGATCAAGTTATGGGTGCGTTTCCCAAGGTTCACACTTCACAACAAATGAAATCACCTCTTGGAAGTAAATGTACAATTACTTTATTTTTCTCTTGATAGTTACAGTATGAGTTTGAGTTTACAACTGATTTTTATTAGAAACGGATTGATATTTATATAAAACTAGTTATCATGTTTTTGTCATTGGAAAGTATAATTATTTTTATCGCGGTCAAAGGGTCGTCTATAACGTATGATATTATGCGTAATAAAATGATGAAGGTTAAAAATAATAAGGACACACGTGTTATGGATGTCACATAACTCTTCCCCTGTTAGAACGGAAGTTGGGTCCCGAATTTTTGGGGTCCGACTGGAGTTGGCTGTAGCTGGGCCTTTTCTTCTTCCTTGATGGAGATGTCGTCTTTGTTTTTTGAAAATGAAACTGTTACGTTTGTTCCAGGTTTCTTGCTTCGTCTTCGTATCCATAAAAATGTTATTAGCAGGATCAAAATGATAATAGGTGAAATAATCCATATATAATTGGATTGTGAGTAATTTGAGAGATTTTTGAGATGTACCTTCTGAAGGGTGGCTAATTGTAATTGTGTAGAATGAAGGTTTTGTAAAGATGGGATTGAAATGTCGATAGCAGGAAAATTTTCTAGGGATATATTAGGCAACAAGAAGGATGTTGTTGCTGAAAAAGGTTCCTCGTAGGAATATGTTAGATTGTTGAGGTAAAAATCACAGTGTGGTGATAGAGAAATCCTTGTGTTTTGTATTAATGTTTTGTAGGCAATTGTCTTGGCATGACAGGTGTATTCCACTGTTGTGACATCATCAATAATGATAATGTAATCTGGTGGTGATACTTGTTCGACGTGTGGAGTTTTCATGTGAACCATGGAAATTCTGCAGTATTGTTCAGCCGGTCGTCGTCTTAATAGTTCGATAAAGCATTCTTTTGTGTTCTGAAGGTTGTCTTCTAAGAAATATATATCTTCTATTCTGGTTGGCTCGATGTCCATCCATTGGTAATTGTCTTTAGAATCAACGATGAGGTATGGTTTTGGTGGAAGGATTGTAATATTTTTGATTGGTATAGGAATTACTTGGAAAAAGGTTAGGGATGTTGGATTTGCTAAGATTGGTATTAATAGTGCAATGTATATAGTATAATCGTATTGTGAAAAGAATGGCTTTAGAGCTTGAAGGTATGAGTAAGGATGTGAAAATTTAAGCAAGTTTTCCTTTGGATATAATAATCTTAAGTTAATTAGTATTGTCTGCATATCCCTGGTATTTAATAAGAATGGAGTAACTGTATTCAATCTGAGAAAAGTTAAAGTTTGATCTAATTGTGAAAAATAATAAAGAATGAGTTCTAACTGATTGATTATAATTTGTCTTTGAAAATTTGTGTCATGACTAGTTTTAATGTATTGAAGGTTTTCTCTTATTTTCCGTTGATTTTTTGATATTTGGTTTAATAATGTATCAGTTTTATTAGCAAAGGTAGAAAATAAAGACGTTCGTAAATTTAGTTCGTGTGTTAACGTTTTTTCATTTGACATAAGTGTGTTAATTTTTTCATCAAGATTAGCTACATCGTCTTCTGTTGCAAGACCAAATAGTTCTTTGTGTAGTTTTCCTACTATATTAATTAGGCCTCTTTTTACTCTCTTTGTACGTATTAATCGTCTTGGAATTAATTTCCTATATTCTTGAGTGATAATTTCTTTTAGATTCTCTGCCTGATTTAATAGGGAAATATCAATGTTTTTGAGATTATGTGCTTTATCTATTTCATAAGTGTGATTGAGCATAAATATTAAATTATCAAAAGTTGTAATAAGCGGTTGTAAATTAATTTTGTGAATGAACGTATGGTAATGACTTATTACGCGTGTATCAGTGCCCATTGTTCTGAATAGTGTTGGATGTATGACGGGGTCGAAGGTGATATCTGCGTAAATGTATTTTATTACTAGTAGTGTCGTTAACGTCCGTGTCCATCTTGTCATTGTCATTGTCCTGTAACAAAGGAGTATTGTTAATTTTCCTTTGTTTTTGTACATTGTTTTTATGTAAAGTTCCTGAAGTTGTAGCTACTGTTATGTCTTTGTCTTGTAGTACCGTGACTTTTTTATATTTTGGCAAATGTTTTGCTACTCGTTTACCAGTTCGTACATATATTGTTTGGTCTGGTTGAGTAACTTCTGGTTCATTAAGTTTAGTGTTACGGTCTGTTATAGTATGCTCTTTATTTGTCCCTATTTGTTGTTTGATATTTGTGTATAGTTTTTGCATACTTTCTTGATGGTTAGTAACGTATTGTGAGGTAATAAACTGAGGGTTTGTGTCATATGGATTTGTTCTTGGTCCATGTACGATTTCAAATGGTGTTAATTTAGTAACTGAGTGTATAGAGTTGTTGTAAAGCATAACGGCAAGGGTCATGAGATATTTAATAGGTTTTCTTTGTTCTGTTTCTAAGCATCGAATAGAATCTGCTAATGTAGAATGAAATCTTTCGACTGGAGAGTTTGAATTTGAGTGATAAGGTGTAGTGAAATGTAAGTTTATATTATGTAATAAACAAAAAATCTCTTATTAGCTGATTGTTAAATTCTGTACCATTGTCAGTAATAATTTGGGTAGGTAATCCCATATGTGAGAAAAATTGCAAAAGGTTTTCCATAATACATATACTGTTTTTATTGTCAAGGTAATAAGCTTGACCGAATTTAGAAAATGGATCAAAAATAGTTAAGAAATTTTCGTTTTTTATATGAAAAGTATCGATGTGTACTTTTTCAAAAGGTTTGTTAGGTGTTTCTGTTATTTGTAATTTAATCTTTTGAGGTTTCCTGTCATATTTTGATGTTAGACATGTTTGACATGTATTAATAAAATTTGTGACATATTTTTGAATATTGGGCCAATAATACAATTTTTGTATGGAAGTGGTTGTCTCTTTGATACCTCGATGGCAAGTTTTCCCTTGATGATAGTATTTAATTTTATCTATTTGTTCATTCTCATTACTTATATCTTCTAGTAGTTTATTAGATATTAAAATGTTATTAGTTCTATGATATAATAATGATGATCTGAGTATTCTTGTGATTTTTCTTTCTAGGGAAGGGGTTGAAAATTTGAAACAAGTGTTTCCATCGATAGATATGTATTGTTTTAGAAATTTAAGCGTATTCTCATCATCTAGGTTTGTTTTTAATGTGATGAAGTGCCGTATATTATTAAATATGGGTCTTGTGTCACAAATGTTGGTTGGTGTGTTGTGGGATTCGGTTATCACAATTTGATTTTTATAATGGTTTATAGGTTGTTCTGTATATGGTAATGTGAAAATTGGTTCTTCACGTGCTGTATGTTGAGTATTTTGTAGATCTTCTTCTAATTCATTTATTATTTGAACTACTTCGTCAGATGGTTCATTTTCTTCATTTAATATTTTTTTCGATTAATTCATCCAAATCCTCATCTATTTGTACCTGTGTGCTCATGTTGTCATTATCTTCCGTTTCGTTGATGTGACAGTCTTCTGTTTTTATTCGACTTAATGCGTCAGCTACTTTATTTTGTGATCCTTGTTTGTATTTTACTATATAATCAAATTCTTCTAATTTTAATTTCCATCGAACAAGTTTCGAGTTTGGTTCTTTTAAACTAAATAACCATTGAAGTGGTTTATGGTCAGTATATATTGTGAATTTTGTTCCATAAAGATAAGGTCTAAACTGTTTACATGCCCAAACGATAGAAAGTAGTACTTTTTCTATAGTAGAGTAATTGATTTCGGCTTTGTTTAAAGTTCGAGAAGCGTAACAAAGTGGCTTATTCTTTTGTGAAAGTACTGCGCCAATTTCGTAGTTTGAGGCGTCTGTTGTTACTTCAAAGGGTAAAGAAAAATCAGGATAACTTAGTATTGGGCTATTTGTTAACAAATTTTTTACATATTTCAAAACATTCGACATATTCCTTTGTTAGGATTATTTTACTATCTTTTTTTAGACAACTCGTCATTGGTTTTGTGATTTTTGCAAAGTTATCTATGAATTTTCGGTAATATCCTAATAATCCGAGAAAAGCTTTAATTTCCTTTGGTGTCTTAGGAATGGGATATTTTTGAATTGCTAAAATTTTATCTGGGTTTGGTTTAATACCGTCGGGTGTTACGATATGTCCTAAAAATGTTACCTCTTTTTGTAAAAATTCTGATTTGTCTAGTTATATTTTAAGTTGATGGTTTCTGAAGGTTTCGAATACTAATTGAAGATTTTTTATGTGTTCTTCTAATCCGTTTGAAAATACTATGACATCGTCCATGTAAATTAAGCAAATTTTATTTTGTAGTTCCTTTAGTACATTATCCATGCATCGTTGAAATGTTGCGGGGGCATTTTTCAATCCAAAAGGCATTCTTGTAAACTCATAATGTCCATTTTCTACTGAAAAGGCTGTTTTTTCTCTGGAAGCTGGATGCATTTCAATTTGATGAAATCCAGATGCTAGATCAATTGTTGAAAAGTATGAACAGCGTCCTAGTTTGTCTAAAATTTCGGTGATATTAGGAATAGGGTATCTATCTTCAACAGTCTTTTCATTTAATTTTCTGTAGTCAATTACGAGTCTCCATTTTGGTTTTCCGCTCGCGTCCATTTTTTTTGGCACCACCCAGATGGGAGATGAGTATGGACTTTGTGATGGTCTGATGATGTCATTGTCCAACATTTCTTTTATTTGTTTCTGGACTTCTGCCTTGTGAATGTAGGGATACCTATAATTTTTACTGTAAACTGGTTGATCGTCTGTGGTCTTGATATCATGTTTAACAGCATTAGTGAATGTTAATTTATCTTGTGGTTTTTGAAAGATATCTGTGTATTTTCTACAAAGTTGGATTAGTGCGGTTTTTTCTTCTTTGTTTAGATGTTGTGTTCTTAATAGGGTGCTAATATCAGGTGTGTTTATATGTTCTTGCGTGTTTGTTAGCGAATGTTTATACAGATTATAATTTTTTAAATCCGAAATTTTTAAATTTATTGGATCAAATGATACCGGAAAGGAATTGTAATTATGAATTTCAAATGTTATGTGTTTATTTTTTACTGTGGTTATTGTGTCAGGTATGTAATAATCTGTGTTGTTAATTTCCTTAAGAAGTAGTTCTGTATTGTCCGGAATGGTTGTTGGAACGGTGATTTGCTTTATTTTATGACTTTCAATAATTATTGGTTTTTCAAACTTAATAGGTATTTGACATTGATTGTTGAATAGTAATTTATCAGAAATTGAAATATTTAATTTTAATTTTTTTAAATCTTCAAAACCTAAAATTCCGTCGAAAAATTCATGAAAATCATATAAAATTACATTAAAATTTTGGTTTGTGTTGAATTCTGGAAATGCGGGTATAGTAGCTTGTTCTTGTACTACTTTTTGACCTACTCCTGTTTTAATTTTTACCGGTCTGTGAATTATTAATTCAGGACAATATTCCTTAACTATTGAGGGTTTTAGAATTGTTTTGGAACTTCCTGTATCGAGTAACAGTTTGATTGGCGGTTGTTTTAATTGAATGTACGGTAGAGGGGTAGTGGTTAGCGAGATATTGCATTCTGCTATTCCGGGTAATTGGTAGGGGGATCTTCCGTAAAATTTAGCCCTTCGTTGTATTCCTCATTGATGGCTCTAATTTCATCTGCCAATACTTGATCTGGATCTTCTTCATCTTGGTCGTCTAACTGCTGTAATTCCGCAAATGTTTCTTCCATCATGTAGTGATTATTCGGTCTAAAGCGATTGTTTGAACTTATATCAACTTGCGTGTGGTGGAGTTCTTCTTGTCTCCGTGGATAGTTATTGAAGGATGTTCTGCTTATTTCTGAGGTTTCCATTGGTGTTCCTCGTGGATAACTTTTTTGGATATTTTTAGTTATGGTTGAGGTTTCCATTGGTGTTGGTTGGTTTCTTCTATGCCAAACCTGCATGTCTCTTCTGTTGGGCTGTTCGTTACGTACCATTGAAGAGTTTTGTTTAAAATTCTGTGTTTTTATTGTGGGAGAAAATGGTTTATACTGCTGTTGATAATGAAATTGTGGTTGTTGATAATTCACTTGTGGCTGTTGGTAATTAAATTGTGGTTGTTGATGAATAGCTTTGTTTTGTACTTGTTGATAGTTAGCAAGAGGTTGTTGGTAAAATGATGTACTCGATTGTTTAAATGGAAAATTATTTTGTGGTGAAATAGTTTTACTATATATTTGGAATTGTTCCTCTTTTGTAACGAATGCAATAGCATCCATTAAATTATCGATTTCTTTGGTTCGTACCATTTGTTTAAAATTAGTTGGTAAGTTTCTGACATATGTGTCCAAACTTAATTGTTGGTATACTTTACTCATGGCTTCTTTTACTGCCATTGGTTCTGAGCTTTGCGTTAATTTAAATATTAATAAGGATTGATATCCTATGATTTTATTACCAAAAGAAACTAATGTTTCTCGCCTTAAATCTATCTTTAAATGAATTAACTCTGTTTGTAAAGTTGGAAGGTCTCTAGGATCTCCAAATGTGTTAGTTAAAATTATTTTAATATCATTCCAATTTTTAATTTCAAGACGAGAGGCAATATTGACTTGCGCTTGGCCGTACAACTTGCTTCGAATTGCTCTAAGAATAAATTTATTTTGTAAATCATTATGTTCTGATCCGTAAGTTATGACAAGTTCATCGCATGCGGATATAAAATCATTTAAAATTGATGGATTTCCATCGAAATGTGGGATAACATCCACGAACATCTTAAATAGTTGCAAATTGGTCATATTATCATCTACAGTATTTCTTGCACCTTCGGCAAAAGTATTTGAAGTACTTGAATTCATTTTAAATCTTTTTTAAAAAAATTGAAATAAGAATATTTAGACTTAAACTAATAAATTCTAATATACAGTTAGAATTTATGAAAATAAAATTTTAATATACAGTTAAAATTTTATGGTTTTAATAAACTTTGATATGCAGTCAAAACTTATTATGTGATTAATTTTGATATACGGTCAAAATTGAATCGTGAGTTGCAAACACAAAAATACCAATCTTATCAGGAAAAATTGGAAAAGTATGTAGGACTTACGGGGTGAATTCTGAGTTTTCTGGTCCAAATGGTCAAAACCAACGAATTTCCAAAGGGTTTTTTTTTCCAATCCACAAATCTTCAGAGGATACCTTAAACAGAGGTATGACTGCAATAGTCTTCCTTTTTCTTGAGATTCTCCTGGAAACCAACTTCTGGAACTTCTGACTTCGAAGATACCGACTGCGCCAGTTATGGGTGCGTTTCCCAAGGTTCACACTTCACAACAAATGAAATCACCTCTTGGAAGTAAATGTAAAATTACTTTATTTTTCTCTTGATAGTTACAGTATGAGTTTGAGTTTACAACTGATTTTTATTAGAAACGGATTGATATTTATATAAAACTAGTTATCATGTTTTTGTCATTGGAAAGTATAATTATTTTTATCGCGGTCAAAGGGTCGTCTATAACGTATGATATTATGCGTAATAAAATGATGAAGGTTAAAAATAATAAGGACACACGTGTTATGGATGTCACATAACTATCATCATCACTTAGTTCTTGCACAAACTGAATCTTAAAAAGGATGCCAGTTTTCTAATTTTAATACTGTATGTACTGACGTTTTAGTAACATCATAATTGCGATTAACCTGGCGAACGCTGGTTTGTGGATTTTCTTCAACAGCCAGTAAAATATTTAATTTTGTGTCCTCGTCAACACCTAGGCGACCTGTTTTGGGTAAATCTTCCACCGTACCAGTCTCTCTAAATTTCTTTTCAGTTTTATTCACACACTCATGTTATAAATTAAAATAAATCAACAACAATTATGAGATACCACTACTGGGGAAAAGTATTATTAAGTGATTCACTGTCAAGGACGATAATAATAAAACAAAAAACAAACAGAAACTAGCCTACTTTAAAAATTAATAAAATCGTGTTATTTTAATTTTTACTTGTTTTTTTTTTTATGGCTGTATCTTCCAACTTTATACCCTAAGTGTGATACATACTTGGAATTATATGTTGAAACAGAATAGAAAAATGGAGAAATATATAGTGTTCCGTTTAAAAAAATATCGGTGACGTTATTACGGAAACAGTGATGATGTCATATCCAAAAAAATAAAGGATAAGATGCGCCATTGAAAATAAAAATCGACGATTTTTTTCTAAATATTTTTGGTTTAAGAAATAATGAATTTATTCCATACTTTACGGACACAATATTGATAGTTATGTGTTGTATACTCGTAGAATGTTATATTATTTTCCCTTGCTGAGTTACGGCGGGTAATGGGTTGAGGCAGTACAGCTACAATATGCCATTGTTGGTATCTTAATTTTTAACTGGCTACGTGAATATACAGACCTAGATACACGACTAGTGGTATGCGCAGTTTACAGTTGCACGTCTGAATACGAAGTCCGAACGAAAATCAACGATTGCGTAAGGGCATTTTCTGGGAGGAGCATACGAGACAAAGCAGATTTCAGTATCGCTAAAGCTGCGGTGGAGGTGTTGCTCGTTCATCTAAGGAGATATTTGCGTATTAAGGTGTTTACCAAAATTATCTGAATGTTTCACAATTTCAGTGTTTCTTCCGAGACGCCACAGATAGTAAAACACTAAAATTATGAAAAATATCAATACAGCAGACAATCAAATATTGATTTTTTTCGAAACAAAAGTTAATTTTAAAAAAGATAAATTAACATTCTCATAAATAATAAAGAAAAATAATGCCCACTCTACAAAAATGAAATAATGCGTAAATAAATAAATAAATAATTATTTAAAATTAGATTCTCAAAACGATCTCCGTCTTGAGCAAGGCAATATACCTGCTGCAAAAACCCCTAATGGCATTCGCGCTGCGATCACCCCATCGTACTGGCGACAGATGGGTGGTCTGGCGGTCTGGCTCGATATGTATGTGCTGCGTTTGCATTTGCTAGTAATTAATTTGCGTGACCTTAATGCATTTTTAATAAAGTGTGTAATAATAATTGTGGCAATTCTGTGACTACAAGAAAAATGACGTGAACTATTACTAAAGCTGGCTTGTTGTTTCATAGGCAGACGAGACAATTCATCATAAATGTTTTATATAATGGTTTTCCACATACAAAATATTAATTATTGATATTCAAAAATTAACTACTCGATCATCAAAAGTGATTGCCATTATTAAAAATCTGCTTCATCAGTTTGATATACTGTTGCTGGGGCAATTATATTTCAATTGGTTTACAGAAAATTATGTTTACAACGTTCTTTGGCGTCGGATCAAAGACGAAATAAATACCTTTCGGAAATGCATAAAAAGGAAACATTTACCGTTTTACAAACAGGAATAAAGATGAATTCTTCAATTTGTTATTTATGTAGAAAAAATGTATTCACGGGAGATTAAAAAATGGACATTTGAAATAAACACAAGAAAATCAGAATGGCACTGGACACTTGCTAACTGCTATTTTAGTAACACAAAGTCGATGACGACACGGTAATTTACCATATTTATATTTTATGGCTGAAAAATACATCCCCATAAAAATCAGCAGAGCCGTAATTAGCCAAAACTGCACCCTGGGTGAAAAAATACGTGTGCGCTCCGGTCGCCCACCCGGTCGTCCACCCTTAATTATGACTTTGCCAAGAATTGGTTCAAACTGCACTATAAACTGTCTTTTTACTCACGCATATTTGGACTTCAGAGCTCACTTCGGATGACGGTTTTTTTTTATAATTGATAATAACAAATATAGAAGTAGTTAGTTTTTAGAACGTCATTTAAATATAGATCTAGAAGAATTTATTAAAGGGGTTGAAATTAATTCCGACCACTCTACCTTCGTTAGTATAAGATGATTTATGAGTGAACGTTAGAACCTGAGAAATGTCACAATTCGAATGACATGATATATTATTCTGAATATAATTTTAAATGTAAATTTCTCCTTCAGATGTCTTAGATAAAAGTGTAATAAAAGCCCGTAATAAAATTTCATTTATATACTTATCAAAAATTTAAAAAACCATCAGATTTTATTTATCGAAATTGTTGGTCATTACTTGTCATGTCTTAACTTTATTTAATTTCATTCAACTAATTTAATTCAATATAATGACACCCTCTGTATAACTTCACACCTCCTGATCACTTATTTGATAGTCACGAACCAAATCGGAATCCACTAAATCCCCGTGATTTATTTAAATTTAACACCCGGGCTCAGTGTGACTATTTGTTATAAATTGTTTTATAGGAAGAATCAGTGTTGCATAACATGTTTAATGGTGCACGATATACATCTATTTTATGCGTGGCGGATATTTCAATACACCTATTTTAAAATTGCTTGTATGAAATAAAGTTATTACTCACTTTCCGTGTCGAAAATTACTTTGTTAAAATTTCCTTCGTAATAATTCAGCTAGTTATTACTCTATACCACATAAACGGCAACCTAAGTACCTCAGACTTTGTTTAGGTTATATTTTATATTATTTGATCTTTGTAATATAATGTTGTAACATATCTTTGTATATAAATGACAACACAATTTTAACTTATAATTAGGTCGACAGACACAATTAATGCAAATTAATTTAAATCAAGTAAAAAGCTGTTCATAAATCTTATACTTTGTATTATATTTTTACGACTTTATATTTGACCATTCTGGATAGTTTGGCTCGTAGTAACTGACCCAGTTTTTACAGAAGTTATTTCAATAATAATAATAATAAGTTTATTCATCAAGAATTATACAACTTAATAATTACAGAAAGATTATTAATGAAATAAATGAAAAATGAATAAACCAACCAACGCACGAAGATCTCATTGAGATCTTGTTTGTGAGTGTGGCGTTTAACTTATTAGTGGTTAATAATCATTCTTTGACTTTTCTTTTGAAAAGATTTGCGTTATTCACTGTCTTAATCTGTGCCAGTATTTGTTCATAAAATTTCTTAGCAAGACATAAATAGCTTCTTTGTCCTATTGTTTTATTACATTTTACAACAGCCATTTTATTTCTAGTATCATAGTTATGTTGCAAATGCTTGATCACATCTTTACTTTTAAAGGTTTCTATTACTACATTAGAGAAGAACAGCTGTCGCAGATTTAAGACTTTTGCTTCGTCAAACAGGTTACGAGTAGGGTATGTTATTCGTTTATTACATATTAGTTTTAGGAACCACTTTTGTAGTATATTTAAATTATTAAGAAAGTTGTCATTTACTCCTCCCCACCCAATGATTCCGTAATTGAGATGGGATTGAACAAGTGAGTAATATAATGTCTTTAAGTAATGTGTACTTAGTACATCTTTCATGAATTTAAAAATTGGTAGTAATGGTCTAAGCTTACTAATAATTTTATTGACATGTTCATCCCACTTAAGATGTCTGTCTGTATATACTCCAAGGTATTTGAATACAGTAGTTTCATTAATATAAACTGTTTTTTTTTTTCAGTTTCTATAATTAATGGTCCGAAGTCGGGAAGGAGGTTTGCATATGAAACAAAGGGCATGTACTTGGTCTTATCTATATTCATTGAAAGAAGGTTAGTATCAAACCAATCTTTAATAATGACAAAGTCTCTTTCTGCCACGCTCTTGACTTCTTCCCATGTATCTGCTTTATATATTATGGCCGTATCGTCGGCAAAACTGAGGATATCTCCCTTACAAGGCATCTTAAGGAGATCATTTAAATATATACTAAAAAAGCAAATGACCGATTACTGTGCCTTGAGGGATACCAAATTGGAAATTTTGTGCAGAACTTAATGTGGAGCCAATTTTAACCATTTGCTTTCAATCTAAAAGATAAGACTGCATTAATTTGTATCTAAAGGCTAGTTGTGATATTTTGTTTAATAATGTTTCATGGTTTACAGAGTCAAAGGCTTTTGCCAAGTCTACAAATATACACATACCGCATTGACGTTCGTCTAACATTTCATATATTTTCGAAGTGAGGTAAGCAATTGCGTCTTGAGTTGATATTTTCTCTCTAAATCCAAATTGTTTTATTGACAATATATTATACCTTTCTAGATATTTAGTAATTCTAACTTTTAATACTTTTTCAAAAACTTTGGCAATTGTGCTTGTTAGTGTAATTGGACGGTAATTGGAAACATCTAAAGTGGAGCCAGTGTTAAATAATGGTTTAATTATACGTATTTTAAACCTTTCAGGTATCAACCTAGTTTCTATAATTTTATTTATTAGATGACAGATTAACCTAGACGTATTTTCCACGGTATTTTTTAAATTTTCAGAGGTAATTTCATCTAATCCCAGGTGTTTTCTTGTTTTTTAATGATTTTATAATAGTTCTTACTTTATTTTCAGTGATACCACTTATAAAAATTGAATCTGGAATGTTAGTCTCATTATTTGTGTGCGGATTGTTCATATTTTTAGGTATTTTATCGGCTATTTCTTTGCCAATATTAATATAAAAATCATTAAAGGTATCTGCCATTTCATTTTCTCTTACTATTATATCTCCATTTAACTTAATTTTTCATTTTATTCTGACTTGATTTTGTGTTGTTTGAGATTTTCTTAAAAAAATTGCCAAAGGTTTTTGGGACTCTCTTTATTTCTAGTAATTTCTGATTTATAATAATCGACTTTTGTTTTTTAATTAGTAATGATAGTTTATTTTTATAATCGTTATATTCTTGTTTTTTTAGAAGTCATTTGGATTATTTTTAACATATTTATATAACTTGTTTTTTTGTTTACAGATGTTAGCAGACCTTTCGTTATCCATGGTTTAAGTTTACGTTCTCTACTTTTGATACATTTTGAAACTGTGTACTTTTTAAAATAAAATTTTAATTTACTGATTATCATATCAGCCATTTCATTTACATTGTCACTATTATAAAATGGCTGCCAATTTTCTTTATTTAGTTCTACATTTACTTTGTTGTAGTCAATAAATTTCTTTTTATAAATGTTATTGTTTAACTTATCCTTGTTTTCAAGATTTATATGCAAAATAGTAGGAAAGTGGTCAGTTATTGGTAATTTTAGTATAGCAGGTGTGAAAGTTTCTTGTAAATTACACGACTTAACAAAGATATGATCAATACATGAGCCAGCATTTTTGATTTTACATATAATTTTGTTATATACGATGAAAATCCTTTTTCACTTAATATATTTTGGTATTCATGTGCACATCTATTTTCAGAGAGAATATTTATATTCATATCTCCTACAATGATATGTGTAAATTTGTTGTCATTCGGCCTAACATTTTTTAGGTATTGATTAAGTGCTGTACTAAAATTTATTTCACTTGTTGCCGGGGGTCTATAAACAGGAGAGATTATTATTTTTTTCCTTCATAATAAAAACTAAATTTAAAAAGGCGTGTGCATCATATTTAAATATTTTATAAGATATCGTAAAATGTTCTTTAGCATAAGCTACTACTCCATCATTTTGGCTGATTTTTCCCTCATTATAAAATATTTTATATCCTGGAATATTACATTAGTTCAGATTCTCAATTTGTCGCGTTTCCGGAAGGACTATTATATCAAAATTACCATTAAAATTCTCTAAATATACAAGTAATTCATCTAAGTTCTAAGCTATACTTCTTATATTGGTGTGAAATATGTTTAACCAACAGTTTAGGTTTTTTAGTATTATATTACCATTTTCAAATGTATTTATTTCCAATTTTTCTATTGTGTTAATTGGTAAATCTCTAATATACGGATCCATTTTGCTTTATTGTATTATTAATTATGATAAAAAAAACTCGTAAAAATAGACAAACCTAACATACATACAAATAATATTCAGAAGGACTTAAAATTAATATTTTACCAAAAGTATATAGTTAAAATAAATCAAAGTAAAAATTAAGTGTAGCATTAAATTAGCCCAAATTCGAAAACAAGTTTGGATACGTACCTATAAAAAGTATAATATTATTAATTATTATTAGTTGTAGATCTTGTTTTAACAGTACTGGTTTTATTTTTAATTGTGTTTGTGTTTGTTTTGGGTTTCTTGTGATCCTGGCGTTGTTCTTCTACTTCGTCCAATTTAAATTCTTTTAACAAGCTCTTTTCTCTCGTCAGTGGATTAGGAGTGGGTCGTGTTCTATCTGATTTTTCTAGAATTTCTTCGATGTCTTCTAGGGTTTCAGATTGGCTGGATGGATTGATATTTCCAAGTTGTTCTGCAGTATAGATGTCTTTTCCTGTTATCAGTAGAGCTGTCCGAGGTCACCTGGCGGACAGAGCCGTCATATGACTCATATGTTTACATCATATCATAATACTTGAATAAGTACAGTAAATGGAAATAAATTTTAACAATAATGTTACATCTTATAAAAATTTGTATAAAACTCACCCTTTTAAGCAGATTTATGAAGTAGTTTGGTTGTCGTCATCACAAAGTGGGGAAGATCTATAGTATAATAGCATCAGGTATGTTTCTACAGCTGTCTCCGTCAGCGATGTTCGCTTTGGTGAAAAAAATATGTTTTGCATTTTGAAAATGACCATTCGACATCTACGGATGTAATACAGGCATAAGTAAAACAATCTGTGAACTCACTTAACGAAGTTGTAGATGCACCATCACAAATTTGTCTTAATTTGCTAAAATCAGGATCTTTCTGTAATACACTCTCGAATTTTTCACTAACGCGAATATTTTTTTCGTCATTTATAGCCTGTAGCTGTGTATTTACGTCGTCCACTATTTGCAGCGATTCCACTAACGACAACGAACTATTTTGCAATTTTTCTATTGCGTCGTGTAGTCCTCTATAATTGTTATTAATAGTTTTTAAATCTGTTTCAAGGGAAACGACTTGAAAGCTTGTCTGGCTTTCCCTAATAGCTGCAGCCTCGTTAGGGTTGAACTGTAGTATCACAGCTTTTATTTGTTGAAAATATTCAGCATAATAAAAGCCGCTTTCAACCACGTTCTCCAACGTGTAAGAATCGGCTCTGGTGGTTCAGGGATACCAGGACACTGTCTGTGAAATGCTCGAGGCCGTTTAGGAGATTTGAGAAAAACTTTTTTTGTATTTGCTATTAATGCATCAACCTCTGGAAAACATTTTCGAATCGTTTCTGCCATAAGATGTAACGCATGCACTTTACACGTAACATGTAAAAACCTACAATTGTCTCTTTGAAAAGAACGGCCTACCATGCGCATTGTCGCAGCACCATCAGTCACAAACATCAATACTTGACTTGTTGAAAGTTCAAATTTTTCGAATGTCTCCAACACCCCACGCGTAATTATTTCGCCAGTACACGCAGTTAGTCTTTTACTAGCTAGTAAAAGTGGAAATGTTAGTTTAAAAGGGCCCAGTACACGTACTATAATATTTAAAATAAATTTTTTTTTTACAATCTGTCGTCTCGTCAATACATAACCAGAGCCGTGTATTTTTTAATCCACATTTAATCCTATTTACAATGTCTTCAGGAACAGCTGGAATATACCTACGTAACGATGTACGACTTGGTAAGTTCACCTGGGGATTGTATTTATTCCAAAACTTCCGAAATGGTTGTTTATCCAGTATGTGTAGCGGAATATTACAGGCTATTAACATTAACAATAAATCAAACATAAACTGAGTTGTCAAAGGCATGCCATTTTTTTTATTTTGATGTTGCACGGTATTGATATGACGACGGCAATCTGTTTTGTGCCATCACATTAAGTCTTGATTACAAACTTTACAAATTATTTTGCATCCGTCATAGAATAAATCCGGAAATTCACCGATAAATTTATTCACTGTGTCCGCGTACGGTCGTTTTTTACCCTTTGGCGCGTTTGACATTATGTATAATTTATAGGTACAACCTCACGCAATAACCTTTCAAATAAGACTGCAGCGTAAATCACTTTTAAATCGGTACGTGTGACGCCATCGCAAGACCGTGGCTGTACTCCAGCCACCTCGGACAGCTTTAGTTATCAGTTTATTACCTCTTATGTACGCCTGCTGCCCTTTTTTTTACCTTCATTCATATGCGCAACCAATATTTTATGGTTAACCCTGTCTTCAAAGCATAAATCTGCAGAGATAGATATCTTTCTTCCTTTAAGTTTTTTGCATTTTTTAGTACAAGCAGCTTTTTTTTGGTAAGATATAAACTCTATTGTAATAGGATTACAACTGCTCTTGCCTATTTTATAAATGTCATTTATATCACTTTCTGATATGTCTATTTCTAAGATGTTTCTAAATAAATTTAAAATGGCTTCCCAAAGATTTTCTTCCAAATTATTGATCCCAAAAATTACTATATTATTTTTTCCTACTTTTCATTGTAGAAAGGTGATATTTTTTTGTAATTGTTGGTTGTCTGATTCCAGTTTAATTATCTTTTCTTCGTAATTACTTACTACTTTGTTTAGGCTTTGTTTAATATCAGCTATTTGTGTTTTTAAGTTTTCATTCAATTCTAGGACTTTCTCATTAAAGTTAGAGGAATTTTTTTAAACAAAGTATCCATATACGCTTTCTGTGACTATGACTGTGAATAGTACCTACTATGTAACATAGAAAATACAGTATCTAGTGGTAGTAGTAGTAGTTAGAAATATAGATACCAAAAATGATTGAAGGTGACGTTAGCAAAGAATGATAGAAAAATAATGATTAAAACTGATTTCCGTTTTATCAAAATTTATTATTTCCTTATCCAAACCTGTCGCGTATTCCAAATCGAGCAAAAAATCTTGTGTAAGGAAATATGTAAGCGGCACAGATAACATCTTTATGAAGCGACACATTCAATGATTATGAATCTTTCTATACTATCAAACAATTAAAATTTCATTATGAATAGACAACGATCTACTTCAAAATTAATCGGAAGTTGGTGTTTCACGTAATCTTACACACTCTCTAACTGAGAGTGGTTGATGTCTTATTCAAGTACTGTGTCCCAAGGTATCTGAAACTCTTATCGTAAGCGGTTCATCGGCGTAAACCTATACATATTCGATTGGTTGCCGAATGATCAGGAAATCTTACATACCACGGAAGAACGTTCACAATAGCATTTTGTAGGAACCTCCTGGTTACGACAACATTATGGGGCTTGGCATTATCCTAATGGAAAGTAGGGTTTTCCACTTTGAGGATACGGTAACTCAACCGCTTCCAAGACCCTATGAAAACAATCTTGTGTATTCAAGTTCCCTTCTAGGAATGCTAGAGGGGATCTGCTTCCATATGCTATCCAATCTTCATGTCAATCAAGTTGTTAAAACATCTTACAGAAACCTAGGTTTTGTTATCAGAAACTCTCAAGGATTCTCTGATTCAGCAGTACTAATGCTTCTTTTTAATGCATTTTTAAAATCTAGGCTGGAATATGCTGCTATAATATGGCAGCCGGGATACAGTGTCTATGCTGAAAGCTTGGAAAATGTACAAAGGCGTTTCTTGAAATACCTTTCTTTTAAATTAGATGGTCAATACCCACCTGTTGGAATACCTCAAAATCACTTAATAGATTTTCAATATTAACTCTGCATGGACGCAGAAGAACACAGGCCTTAATTTTTCTAAATAAATTAATAAATAATAAAATTGACGGTCCACAACTCTTGGAACAACTTAGTTTTCGTGTGCCTAAAGTTGAAACTCGTGTTGGCAGTACTTTTTATCTCGCCGTACCACGAACTAATTTATTGAAATTTTCCCCCCTACATTTTATGTGTGAAAATTTTAACAACCTGCAAGATAGAATCGACATATTTAATTGTTCTTATAGTTGTTTAAAAAAGGTGTATGTGTCTAGCTGAGTTTAATTTCTGTTTTCATTTTTGTGTCATATTTGAATTGTTAAATTTTATGTTTTTCTTTTTCTTTGTTACTTTTAGCTATTAGTGTATTATGTATTGTATATAATTACTGTTGTATTTTCCCATCCTGTAATTGGTTTAAATACTGTTGGATGGTGTATGCTAAATAAATAAATAAATATGCTATTACTCCACATACCATAACCTCTCGGATAAGTGCTGTCTCTTATTCCACAGAAACCTGAATATCTCACCTTCCTCCACGTTGGTGGCAAACTCTTATCAGCCCATCATGAACCCATAAATAGAATTGGGATTCATCACTATCCGATTTCATCTCACTAGGCACGTTCTTGGTACCATTCAAGTCTCACCATTCTATGCCTCCCGGTCAGTGACAAAATCAGGCGTGGTCGTTACGATTGAAGACCAGAGAAACTTCTTCGATACGTGGACTTTGAATCATTCAGAACCAAAAACTTTTTACGAGACCTACTGTTCACCAAATTTTCACTTGTAATCTCCTAAGTGCTTGAATTATTGTCGAAAATTTTTCGAGTATATGAATTTTTTTTAAATTATCCCGTCGCGCAACGAGGAGGGTAAATTTCTTAAAAAGTCATGTACGAGAAAAATTTCCTGCAATTATTTCAAGCACGCGGAGGATTCGGTAAGAAGATTTCACACCTAAATAAATTAAATAAATACTATTCATCTGACATTAAGATTATTCTAAGACATAATAAGGTATAAGATTAGTAGGCCATGAATTGGTTTTGTTGATAAAATGACAAAAATGCATAGGAATTAGTACCTAGTGTTGTGTCAAAAGTTAAAAGTACAAGAGTTATTTGAAAAATTGCGTTTTGGAAACAAAAGTAAAGAAAATATTAGACTAGAAGTCCAAAATTTAATGCTACAAAATACGAAGTAGTCCAAAGAGACTATGTGGAGACAATTTTTGCAGTTTTGTAATGAAAAATGCTACGATATCAACAATCTATCAATTTCCATCGAAGCACTCGATCAAATCTTAGAATATTATGCGTTCAATATGATGAAAAAAACTCAGAAAATTATAAAGAAGGCATGGTAAAAGTTATGTGGAATGGCACTGAAAGGCAATTACAGGAAATGTTTTTTAATCAATATAAAATCAAATTTGATCCATTTTCTGATTCAGAGCTTGCACCCGCCAGAGCTGCCAGAGATACAAAACGCAGACATCTACAAAAACATCTTTCGAAAAGAAAATCAAGCTCAACAGCTTTATCTAACAAGAGTTTTGAAAAATTTTAGAGAAGATTCTCCAGAAGGTCTGCAATAAAATTTTCTTATGTCGCCTCATCTGAGCTAGCGTGGAGAGGAGGAGAAGGATCCTCAGCTTGCATTCAATATTTTATTGACGAAACTGACAACGAAGGTAATTTAACTGGACGGATTGAGTACAATCCAATATTGTCTAGGATGTTTTAAAAAAACTATCTGACACAAAAGTAATGAAAATTCTGATGTTTGCCGTGCTCGGTCGATCAAAAAATTGTTTATTAAAAGAAACAATCATATATAACTGAAAGACTATTTTTAACATCAAATCCAAATTGGAATCTTCCGGAGTCTAAAGGACGGTATAAAAATTGTCCTATAGGAAAAATACGATGTCCACTTGGTTTAAGTCAGCGGGAGCTAGTATTGGTATCGACATGAAAAAGATAAAGTGACAAATCCTTCAGCTCGACCAACAGCCGTTTCCAATTTAGCAAAACGAGGAATTGGTGAACAGCAACTTAATCGGACACAGCAACAGTCAATCAATCAAGCTATACCTCCAGCTGGATGCTAAACATCATCAGGATATAATTAAAGCTATGAGGAGCAACAAAGATAGCATCTTCGACAAGCGGTTTAAATCATCCATGAAGTGTTTATAAGAATTGTGTATGTAATATTACAAATAATAATTAAAATAAGTAAAAGGTATCTATGTTGTATCTTAATGTTAATCTTAATAAAAGATATATTTTTATTAACTAAAGTTTGCGAAATATGGTTGTTTCGAAATTTTTAGGTCTATTTGCAGGTTTGTTTTATTTGTAACGTTAACTCTGTTTAAAAGTTTCAGTTTGCATACCTATAGATAAAGAATACGATGCACCAAGTTTAGTTTTGAAAAACTACTGAAAATCATTCAAGGCAAATTTATTGCATCATTAAAAACTATGTTTTGTTTACTGAAGTGAGGGGAACGTTTTTCTTTTATATTTTAAAATATCATAAAACATAACAATATATATCTATATAGTTGTAGGATATCTACATATATGCAATGTTAAAAAAAATTCCACATATTTTAGTTGCAAAAAACTACTCGTGAGGGGTTAATATATATTTACTGTAATGTTTTATATTTGTTTTCCTCGCTAAAATGGGGGGAATCCGTTTTTTCTTATATTTTCTAATGTTACGACGGTTTGGGTGAACCGAAATACCAATATATGTATAATTGATAAACAATATCTTTTCTACCCATTTTAGTTTAAAAAAAAATAACTAAAAATTGTTTAAGATAAATCTATTTGTGTGTTATGAAATAAGTTTCGTTTATTAAAATTATTGGAAGCTTTTTTTTATATTTTGAAATCTCATAACTAAAGCTGCAAATCGTTTCTGTGTATCATGGTCGTAGAGTACAGATGTAATTACTGTCGCCGGCATTCATCTTGACCACGAAAGTCTTTCTCCAGTCCAGTCTATTATTAGCTTTCGAGTTGTGTACACGTTAAGTCACTTGGGCGTATTGCGTATTGTTTTTGTGTTTTTATTTTATTTGTTGTACTGTATTGTTGATATTAATTTAATAATAAAGTATGGCAGACGTATGCAGGGGTAGAAAACGGCCATTTGCTGACAAAGTGAATAATTTCATAGATCAATTCCCGGATTTATTCTATGATGGTGCTAAAATAATTTGTAAAGTGTGCGAGAAAGATTTGATGTGCTGGGATAAGCTAGCGTAAATAGTGTACACCATAAAAATAAAAAAAATGGCGTGCCTTTGACAACACAGTTTTTAATTGATTTACTATTAATGCTGATTGCCTGTGATGTTCCACTGCACATACTCGATAAACAACCATTTCGAGAGTTCTGGAATAAATACAATGCCCAGGTGAAGTTACAAAGTTACACAACGTTATGTAACAATCTACCAACTGTACACGTAGACATGGTAAATAAGATGAAATGTGAATTACAAGAATACACGGCTGTGGTTATCTGTTGATGAGACAACAGATTGTAAATAAAATTCTATTTTAAATGTTATAGTACGAGTACTGGACCTTCTTAAACCGACAGTTCCACTGTTACTAGCTAGCAAAAGACTAAGTCAGTGTACTACCGAAACAATTACCAGGGTGGTGCTGGAGACGTTAGAAAAATTTGAACTGTCAAAAAGTCAAGTGTTGATGTTTGTGACTGATGGCGCCGTGACAATGCGTTCGGTAGGCCGTTCTGTGCAAGAACAAGGTTGTACGTTTATGCATGTTACGTGTCAAGTGCATGCTTTACATCTTGTGGCAGAAACTATTCGAAAAGGTTTTCCAGAGGTGGATGCATTAATAGCAAGTACAAAAAAGTGTTTTCGTAAATCTTCTAAACGTCTCCGTGCATTTCATAGCAAGTGTCCCAGTATTCCTGAACCACCACAGCCGATTCTCACACGTTGGGGAACATGGTTGCAGGCAGCTTTTTATTATGCTGAATATTTCCAACAAATAAAAGCTGTGATACTACAATTCAATCCAGATGAGGCTGCAGCTATTAAGGAATGCCAGACAAAATTCGAACATATTTCCGTTGAAACAGCTTTAAAAAATATTGCGAAGAACTATACACCATTACATAAAAGCAAAAAAAAATTAAAAAACAGTGCGTTGACGTTAACGGAGTCACTGCAAATAGTGGACGAAGTAAATCTACTGCTACACGCTATAGGTGATGTAACAAGTGTGCGCGTTAAAGAAAAGTTCGCAAGTGTGTTAAATAAAGACACCGGTTTTACCAAATTAAGACAAATATGTGATGGTGCAGCCCCAGATCCGTTAAGTGCGTTCAAAGACTATTTTACGTATGCGTGTATTACATCAGTAGATATCGAACGGTCGTTTTCAAAATATAAGAATATATTTTCACCAAAGCGAACATCACTCATGAAGACAACCATAGAAACATACCTGATGCTGCAAAATGGTTACACATCTTCTCCAGTTTGTGATAAGCAAGCTAGTTCATCAAGCTAGTTAATAGGGTAAGTTTTACATACGTTATTATAAATTGTAACAGTTTATTGTTTTTCGTATTAGTTAATTTCGCGTACGCTACTGTCCCACGGAACATTTTTGACAGCCCTAATCATAACAGTAGATACTTATATAGTTGCAGGATATTTACATTTATGCAATGTTAAAAAAATCTTTCCACCCATTTTAGTTGCAAAAAAATACTCATAAGGGGTTAATATATATCTATTGTAATGTTTTGTATTATGTTTTCTTCACTAAAATGGGTGGAATCCTGTTTTTTTTTTCATATTTTCAAACTTTACAACAGTTTGAGTGAACCGGAATAACTATATACGTATAATATATAAATAATATCCTTTCCACCCTGTTGAAAATTGTTTATTTGTGTGTTATGAAATAAGTTTTGTTCACTAAAATAGGTGGAACGTTGTTTTTTTAATATATTTTCATGTTTTATACACATGGTATAGTTAACTTTCAGCACATTATTACTTAACAGAGATGGCTTTGAAACAAAACGTTATTAGTTATTTATCATTATTTCATTGACAGTTTAACCAGTTTAAGTTATTTTCGCGAAGTAGAAAAGATAAGTTAAATAAAATTGTTTTAAAATATTATACTTATGTAGTCAAACATAGACATTTAATTGATATAAATTCTTCACGTGGGAATTTTTAAAGTTTTCAAACACAGATAGTTAATAAAACGTGGTTACCAGCTCAATGTTTTTTTTATCTCGTTTATTATCAAAAATAAAATTCCATTTTTATATAAAAGCAAATGTCAAATATGATCATATGTCAATAACTTGACAGAAAAATATCCATTTATTAATTTCGCTCAGGGTACCCTGGAGAAAGAAAATTTCCGGACATTTTTTTGGGTTGCTATGGTAACGACACCAAAAACAAACTTCTGATTGGTTAAAAAAGTGACGTGTGAAATGTTCACTTAAATTTTGTATGCATTACTGGATGGTATAATTTCAATGTCATACAATATACCTATATGCCCAACTGACGTCTGGCCGTTGATTTTGTTCTAGTAATTTTTATAAATGGTGATGAAATTTTGCACGTGGAAGTACTTACTTTTTTTTATATGTATCATCATAAAACTAAAGGTTAATTATTTAGTTATTTAACGAAGGGAAATTAAAAAGCTACCTAAAGCAAGCTTGTCAGAGGGGTTCTTTGCCACAACAAAACCAACACACTGATTTGCCTCAATTATTATATTTAGGAATTAAACTATAATTTAAACTGAACAATGTACACACTGGTGTTATGAACATGTAAAAAAAGGTTACACACGGATTAAACGGAACAGTTGAGCAAAATAATAGGAAAAGCATAGAAATCAACAGGTCACATAGACATTTTTAGAATAACTTCCACAACTGTCACTAGGGTTTCTGGGAACTCTCGTGCGCGAATTACTGTCATACGAATATTCACGGCGGGCAGGGCCGGGTTCCGTGTTTACACCTTACAATCTCCATCTTTGAATCTCGCGTACGTCCCGTGCGGGATTCAACACAACAAGGTGGTTTAGGTTTGGGTGCTCGAAGTAGATAAGGTTTCCTGGAGGGGTGTTTCCTATTTTCTGAGCCGAAGGTTGGCTGACCTCTGCCGGGGAATCATTGGAGACAGAATTGGATACATTAACCGAAGGCTTGGATGTCAATTTGGGAGGTCGTCCCCTACGTCGTAACGGCATTGGTACATGCCCTTCAGTGCCGTGATAGGGTGTTAAGGCGGAAATATGATACTTTCCCAGAGGAATCTCTGGCTTGTCGATATTGGAGACCTCGAAGGTAGTCGGGGAGACTACACGGCATATTACATGAGGACCATCTCTTTTAGGAGCAAACTTTGAGGTAAATGATTGTTTAGTCTTGCTCAAGGTATGAGTATCTATCATAACATGATCTCCTACTTTAAAAGGGGAAACATTGCGTCTCCTTGCATCTGCATATCTCTCAGTTATCTTGGACTCTTTCAGAGTTATTTGTGGAACGAAGTTCTGGCTTGAAAAATAAGATACTATAAAAAAGTAGCTGAGTCTTTAGGTCTCGGTTTTTCCTTTCTACCGGGTTGCTAGCGGAATGATAGGCGGGTATTAACGATTGTGTAAAGCCTAAGCAAATAGCTACTTTCTGCATGACCCCACTCACAAACTGTGGTCCATTGTCGCTTATAACTTTCCTTAGCACACCATATCTCAAGATTACTTCGTATACGAGACATTTTGCACATTCCTCAGCAGATGGACTTTTAATAGGAAAATTTCAACCCATCGACTTGCAGTGTCTTCTATGATAAAAATCCATTTGAAACCTTCCAAAGTTTCTGGATGAGGGCCAAACAAGTCTACAGACAGCATTTCAAACCGCTGGGCCTGCACAGGAGTCTGTAGTAGTCCGGATGATTTAAGATTAGAAATTTTGAATCTTTGACATTCTACACATTTTGACAAGTAAGTTATCACGTCACGTCTCATATGTGGCCAGTAATAACGGATAGAAATTCTGTGAAGAGTTCGTTCCACACCAAAGCTTTCTGGACAGCAGCGGACAGTTCATCATGATGCTTCTGCGAATAAATTCCTTGCATAAGGTATCCTCTTTCAGACCAACATTTGGCATCATTAGTGCATGAGGAACTAGTCTCTTCTAGAGCATCGATAATTCTCTTAACATCGACATCTTGGAGTTGCTCTTCTCTTATTTCGGAAGCAGAGCGAACGGGTAGCTTGGCAACTACAAAGTTTATCTCGTTTTCTGCAACTGGAGATCTGGAAAGTGTATCAGCAACAACATTTAACCTTCCCGGAGTATATTCTATTTTAAGGTCTAGCTCTTGAAGTGACAATGCCCATCGGGCTAACCTACCACCAGGTGACTTTAACGATAACAACCACTTCAACGGTTGATGGTCACTTTGTAGGATGATAGTGGCTCCATCTAGGTAACCACGGAATTTCTCTAATGCCCATATTGCCGCGAGCGCCTCACGCTGCGTTGTGCAGTAATTCTTTTCAGTGTCAGTCAACAGGCGGCTGGCGAATTCCACAGGTCTTTCATCGGGTCCCTCCTCCTGGAGCAGGCATGCGCCGAGTGCGTATGCGCTGGCATCAGTACGAAGAATATAGGGGGAGTCTGGGATCTGCCTGTCTTAATATTGGACTAGATGTGAGACACACTTTTAAATTTTCAAAAGCATCATTTTGTCTGGGACCTCATTCCCACTTTGCATTCTTTTTCGTAAGTGAGCTTAACGGGCGTGAAATCTCAGAGAAGTTTTCAATAAATCGTCGGAACCATGAAGCAGTTTGAAGGAATGTAAGCAGTTGCTTAACATTTGTGGGCTCTGGCATATTCCTGATAGCCTCTAACTTGGATGGATCCGGTTTAAGGCCTTCAGGCGTGATTAGGTGACCAAGATAATTAACGGAGAAGCAGCCAAAGGTACATTTACTTCGATTTAATCCAAATTTAAAGGCTCGTAGCCTATCAAAAACCTTACGAAGAACGTTTATATGTTCTTGGAAACTGGAAGACAGAACAATTAAGTCATCCAAATACAAGTAAGGTTACATCTTGCAAACCCGCTTTAAAACGGTCCATAAGCCTCATGAAGGTTGCGGGACTACATTTTAGTCCGAAAGGCATTCGGTTAAAGCGGAACATTCCAAAAGGAGTTACAAATGCTGTTTTGTCTTTGTCACTGGCCCTGACAGATATCTGATGGTATCCAGACTTGAGGTCCAAAGTGGATATGTAGGCGGATTTATTAGTCATATGTAGAAGATCATCGATCCGCGGGAGTGGATACTTATCGTCCCTTGTTATGGCGTTGACCCGACGATAGTCGACACATAGACGGGTATCTCCATCTTTTTTAGGTACCAAGACTACTGGAGCAGCATAAGAAAAATCACATTCTTCAATTGTACCATCATGGAGCAACTGGTCTAATTCTTTCCGTAGGATTTACCTCTTTGGTTCGGATATTCTGTAGGGAGAAACAGCTACTGGGACATCGTCAGTTAAGACAATGCAATGTTCTGCGAACGAACTAGCTTTAGCGCTAGGTTTAAATACATCTTGATACTTCTGTAAAGTTGAATTAAGTTCGAACACTTCAGTGCTTGTTAAAGAAGAACCTTCCTTCTCTCTTAAGGATATCATATTAACAATATTATCGGTTGAGATAGGGTTAGCCTCTCTTATGAAAGGGTAAGGAGTGGTTAAATCGTCACCAATATACCAACAATGGCGTGCATATCTACGATAATATTTGCTTCTTGCAAAAAATCGACCACAAGCAAGCTCCAACTATCTGTATGGTCAGGTATCGCAATCAGGTCCATATAAATCAGTTTATGTCCAATATTGATTTTTACATTAAATTCTTGAGACATAACAGACCTCTCCATTCCATCTGCTAAGGTCATGCGTAAAGGTTTGGTCTCATAAGGTATATTCTTCTTTAGAAGAAGTTGAGCAAGCTGGGTTCCAGCCATACTTGTTTTGGCACCCGTATCGAGGATGGCCGTTCCGTGTAATTTCTCAATTTTAATGGAAACTAAAGGTCGAACTACTTCTTGTCCTGAAGTACTATAATATCGAAAATCTGACGGAATATCTTGAAGGTCACTTTATATAGATTTACTCTTTCATGTGGGGCAGTTACTTCTTATATAGCCTATGGCACCGCAGCCAAAACATGTAACGAGGGATTTACTAACCTCAGAATCCAAAGTATTAATAATAATAATAATAAAGTTTATTTACCTTATTTTATATGTACATACAAAGTGATAATACAAAATGACAATAATTGTTGTTTAATTCCTTAATGGTAATTAAAATATATATCCTAAATTTAATTTATTTTATTACAATACTGACTCTTTATACAATAAACAAACTAAGAAATCACTTAAGTAAATCAGTTTACTTGTTAGTGAAGAGAATAAATTTTTTAAATAAAATAAAAATAAATAAATATTTATTGTCATTTATACACATCACACAGATATTCATTCATTCACATACCTATACATACATAAACACATTCACACATTTAATTTTTTTTTCCTAGGTAAGTATGTTTTGATTTATAATGTCATGTATATCTGACCTGCGCGTATCTAATATCCACTTTTTTTAAAGTATTTTTAAAAATGTTGTATCTATCTATATTTCTGAGGTTAAGTGGCAAGCTATTATATACTCGGGACTCCAGATATGTATATGATTTTTGGCCAGCAGTTTTTATACTTCTCGGTTTTAGACAGCTATTTTGTTTGGTTCTTGTATCATAGTTGTGCTTGATTTGTTTGATGTTAGTTTTGTTTTTAAATGTTTTGATAGAAATTTTTAAATAAAATAGTTGTTTGACATCAAATATCTGACCTTCTTCATACAGTAAATCGCCGGGGTAGGTGATATTTTTATTTAAGATAATTCTCATTATCCATTTTTGAACATTATTTAATTGTTTTAAGTGAGATTAGTTTACCCCTCGCCAGCCAATTATACCATAAGAAAGTAGAGATTGAACCAGTGCATAATAAATAATTTTCAAGTGGGAAACATCTAAGTAACTTTTTAAGCATTTGAAAGTGGATAATAAACCTCTTAATTTTTTTGTCAAATTGTTTACATGTACATCCCATCTCAAATGTATATATACAATTCACGTTTTTTTGTATATTTTTTTTTTTTTTTTATTTTTTTTTTTTTTTTTTTTTTTTTTTTTTTTTTTTTTTTTTTTTTTTTTTTTTTTTTTTTTTTTTTTTATATTTTTTTTTTTTTTTTTTCTCCCCCCTTTTTTTTTTTTTTTTTTTTTTTTTTATATATTTTTTTTTTCCCCCCCCCCCCCCCCCCCCCCCTTTCTTTTTTTTTTTTATATATTTTTTTTTTTTTTTTTTTTTTTTTTTTTTATTTTTTTTTTTTTCTTTCTTCCTTTATCTTTCTTTCTTTCTTTCTTTCTTTCTTTCTTCTTTCTTTTTTTTTTTTATCTATCTATTATAATTCCCAAGTATTTAACTGAGGCTACTTCTGGTATTTCTATAGATTCTTCAATTTTAAGTGGACCTAAATTTGGTAAATGATTTGAGTAGCTCGTAAATGGTAAGTAATTTGTTTTATTATAATTTATTGTTAGTAAATTGTAGTCGAACCATTTTTTAATGTTTATAAAATCATTTTCTACTTTGTTTTTTAGATTTTCCCATGTATCAGCTTTATAAAGAATTACAGTATCGTCTGCGAAACTTATTATCATGCCTTCCGTTTTTAATAAAAGTAAATGGTTTATATATAATGTGAACAAGATAGGTCCCAGAACTGTTCCTTGCGGAACACCGTATTTAACATTGTTTGCTGAACTAGTACAGTTGCTTATGTTTACATATTGTACCCTATCAGTTAGATAACTTTTTAATAAGTTCAGAACATTTCCTCGAATACCATATAATTTGTTTAGTAGTTTTGTATGACAAACGGTATCGAAGGCTTTTGCTAAATCAATATATATACCTAAACATGGTTGAGTTTCGTCTATGGCTTCATAAATCAAAGATGTTAAATATGAAATAGCATCTTCAGTGGACCTGCCTTGCATGAAACCAAATTGTCTGTCCGATATTATTTTAAATTTTTTTATGTATGACATCATTCTAAGTTTTAAAATTTTTTCGAATATTTTTGCGACGTTAGAGATTAGTGAGATGGGTCTATAATTGACTAGTTCGGTTCTATCTCCACCCTTATATAATGGTTTGATGATACCTATTTTAAGAGCTTTTTGGGAAGTATCCTATTTCTATACATTTATTAAAAAGGAAGGCTAGAGGTTTAGATAATTCTCTTGAAACTTCTTTTAAAGTTTCAGCTCTTATACCATCATGTCCTGGTGCTTTTTTAACTTTCAATTGTTTAATAATTTTTATTATTTCGGTTGGGTTCGTTGGAAACAACACCTTGTTTTAGTATTTCACTGTCTTCGTGATAGTCTGTTGGTGGTAGAATTTTGTTTGCATATTTTTCACCGAGTGTACTATAGTGAAGATTAAATTTATTTGTTATCTCTAATTTATCTGATATCGTTCCACTCTCCGTTTTTATTTCAATGATTTCAATCTTCACATCGTCTTTCTTTTTTATTTTGTTTACTGTGTTCCATATATTTTGTGAGGAGTTTTTATTTTTTATTTATCAAAGAATTAAAGTATTGTTTTTTGCTCTGTTTTACTATCTGTGTTAACTTGTTTCTATATGCCTTATACTCAATTTGTAAGATTTTATTGTTCGGTTCTTTTTTTTGCTTTTTTGTACATTTCATGCTTTTTTATTTACTGAGTTAATTACACCAGGCGTTATCCATTCCGATTTTTTTCTTATCTTTGCTTTTTATGGTGATTTGCTTAGTATGATTGGTTATATTATTTCTTAGCTTCTCGAGAAATACATTGGTCATTATATCTATGTTATTACTTTTATATAATTCGTCCCAGTTTTTCTTGTTTTAGATCGCTTCTCAGTTTAAAGTAATTTGTATACTGTTTACATTGCTTTTACTATTTCTATTTGGTGTGATTTTTTTGTCTAATCTTATAAATAGCATTATGCGGTAATGATCGGTAATGTCTGTTTCGTAAATAATTGGTACCATTTTTTTTTCGTCTATGTTAGATTTAGCAAGAGATTGGTCAATACATGTTTGTGTGTTACCTTGTATTCGTGTTGGTTTATTTATATAGGAGGTATATTCTTGCGAACTTAATACATTTAGATATTCCTGGGAATTTTCGTTTGATGATAATATATTGATGTTCATGTCACCAGCTATAATATGCGCATCGCACTTTCCTACTTTTTCTAAATAATTTAATAATTCCGTTGTAAATATTTTTTTGGCGTTTTGAGTTATACATTTATAGTAGATGAAACTAGATTTTATAAAATATATATTATTATTATAGATATACCGCTAATGAGGAACGGGAGTCGGGTCTAAAGTGCTCTGGCGGGCGCGACGAATTTTTTACGTAAAAGGGGTGCTTTTGCGCACATTTTTGCCCTCATAAAGTCACATGGTTTGTCCGCCCGTTTTCGCGGGGGTGGGGGGTGAATTTTGAAATAACCGTTTTTTACAAAAAAATGGTTCCCTCAATGCAGGTATGAGACCACTAGACGAGTACAACGCCGTCGAGATCGCTTCGATAGCTCTTCCCGTTGCCGAGATATAAGCACCGAAAAAGTGCCCCCCCCCTTGCCGCCCAATGAGCAACAGGAATCTCGTGCAGCGACTTTTCGAGAAATTTGTAAACAGTCTTTATAAACATTGATAGAGTCTATGAACGCATGGACATCTTGATTTTTAAAACCGTTGAAACGATGTGTACATTTGGAAAAATTGCCTTGATTAGCTGCACCTGCAGCGGGTTGACCTAAGCTTGCAATAAGGTTTTGTAACATTTCCGGTGTCATAACAACTTGTCTAATTTCGTCATTCATATTGACTGTCCTAAAATTTACTTGAGATTGAGGTAAATTTCGACCAGAACGTAAATTCATCGACTACCATTGAAACTAGGCTCATACGATTCGGCAATACAATAAGCATTATACATGAATATACACATGAAAAAGGAAAGTGTTCACACTTTATGAATATACCACGTATATGAACTGATAAGTATTACTAGATATGATTTACACCATGTAAAATCAAAAGTTTGAGATATTTTGAGAGTTCCTCGTATATATGATTACATAAGCAGCGTCCTTATTTCAGTCTATAAACATAATACAATCGCGAACGACACTGTTTTTCACACAAAAGTTCAAAGTTCCATCACTAAATCGAGAGTCTTTTGAGTTCACGTCGTATATGATTCACAAACAAAGTAAAACAAAATTCAAAAAGTCTGTAATTATTTAAGATCAGTGAATTTCTGATGAGTCCTCGTAGAGACGAAAAGACTGGCCTATAAAAGGTATAAGTGCCATTCTGAGGTGTATATTTAATGAACTAAAAGTCCCAGTGTCAATAAAACACACGAAATGTCTGTATATATTAGACGGACAAGAAATGCAAACTTTTATTTATATTGCATGCAGAAGAATTAAATCTGTTACCTCGGTTTCCTTGATTTGCTGGAAGGAAGCTCGTTCCTTTACTTACTAACAGAAAATCGAGTGCGGGAATTTCTCCTTTTTAACATTTTAGTCACACATTTGTCCACACAGTTTCTTATGTAGCAACAACAACTAAGGCACACGTTGGAGCGCCAATTGTCAGAGGGGTTCTTTGCCACAACAAAACCAATACACTGATTTGCCTCAATTATTATATTTAGGAATTAAACTACACGTTAAACTGAACAAACAATGTACACACTGGTGTTTGGAACATATAAAAAAAGGTTACACACTGATTAAACGGAACAGCTGAGCAAAATAATAGGAAAAGCATAGAAATCAACAGGTCACATAGACATTTTAAGAACAACTTCCACAACTGTCACTAGGATTTCTGGGAACTCGCGTGCGCGAATCTACTGTCATACGAATTTTCACGGCGGGCAGGGCCGGGTTCCGTGTTTACACCTTACAAGCTTGAATAATGAAATCAACATATTTACTGTAATTTTACATCCATTCACAACGAGTTAAAGTGCTTTTAAAGCTACTCTTTTAAATCATGGGAAACAGTTTTCATTCTTTTGGTACCTATTTCTATTACCAATCTTGGTTGCGAGAATATAAACTGTAGTATTTTATATGAAGAAATTGTCATTATTTTACTTTTAGCCTTTCCTTTAAGTCTCTGTGGAATGTATGTATCTGAAACCATGATGTATCATATCATATTTAAAATTTTCTTGATTCTGGATACAAGAGAAAAGCGACCTTGCTTCCGTGGTACTATCTCATTCTCATTTGAAGATGAGTTATAAATCTTGGTCCACGCGAATACAACAGAGTCAGGGCAGTATCTATGAGATAATTATTCAATTATTCGCCTCATTACTGATTTTAAGAACTTCATTCTGTACCATATCCCCAAAAAAACTATGTAGCTACGGACACGTGTTTCGGAGTTATTGCCCCTGCATAGTTGTTTTTTTGGGGATATGGCACTAAACCTTCTTATTTTATTTTGACCCCAATAAATCTCTATTATTTTATTTTCATTCTATACTTTTTAGAATTTTTTTTCTATAAATCTACATTTTTCACATTATTAATTTGACGGTAAGTAGTAAAATTGTATTTCCTTCAATTAGTCCTCACTTATGCTTTTCCTGAGGTTCAATACAAACAAAAGATTTCGAGATGTTGACAATATCAAAACAATTTCAAATGGCAGATACTTTCAGTTAACAAATTAATAACTTAGGTTGCGAAAAGCGACTTCGTAATGTTAGCCTTCATTTTGTTCTCCAATTATTGGCCTTACGTGCAGTTTTCTCTACAATTCTTTGTTAGATTATTAAATTTTAATATTTACAGTCTCTGGTTGCATCACCCAAAGGGTTTAATTAAACAGAAATTACATGTAATACTGGCTTTTGAATTTTCGTTTACTATTATATTTTAACAATGCAATGTTGCGTTGTATAACATGATATAACAAAAACTCAGAATTTCAGCATTATTTGTATTCCCTAATCAGATCAACCGCTAATAGACTGTGCCGTCATCGTAAAGAAACAAACAAAAATACCTCTATTTCGAGATCGCATTCCTCCATACACTGTTTGACTCTTAAGTTTTTATTGATAAAACATGAAGTGATTTTCAAACAAAACTATGCGTAAAATAAAATCTACAACATAAATATGTTTTGTTAAGTATCGATTTTACACCACAACACAATTCACTTATAGTAAAATTTTGTAATAAAATAAAACAACCTATTATTAAGTGCTTGGGACAGAGCATTTTATAGTTATTAAAAAAATTACCCGCCAGCAACTTTTATATTGAAATCGTTATCCTAAATCAAGGATATACCTTTCTAAGAACGAATAGAGGTGATTAAATCAGCCAAGGGGGATTCTAAGACAAATGGAATTTACATTAGTTGATATACGACTGAAACAATTTAATTAATATTAGGCAGTGGCGTATTTATGCAGGGCTCAAAGGCTTATGCCCCCTAAAAAAAAACAAAAATGTAAAATATTAATGCAAGCAATTGAGTTGCCGAATTTGCTCTAAGTAGAGGACATTGTTGAATAATCCCACTCCTCATCCAGTCTTATTATCTTTTTCTTTTGTGGGACTTACTACCACATGAATAGGTCTTCGTTATCTAAAAAATATAGTTAGTCACCCAGTATCTTACTGGAGAAGTAAACATCTGCGCTTGTGACTTTACGTCAAAAGATTAGTTAGAGGGTGGTTTTTGACAAATAATACAGGCCAAAACACATTTTGGTGCCTGTGATTTGTTAGGTGTTTCTGGGTAATTTTAGGATGCAGAATCCAAAAATACCATCAAATTTGCTCTATTAGGTCTAGTTTTTGAAATGCGGTATATCTGCCCTATTTTTAAATCGATAAATAGACAATAACATCATCTTATCTTTTAACCTATGTACATTTCAGGTTATTACTATTTACTACAACTGCTTGCTAAAAAAAATTACAAAATACGTAGTGAGGTATTTATTTCATAAAATAGACATATACATTGATCAATTATCACTTAAAAACTTTATATTATAAGACTTCTTTGTATGAGGTTTACCAGAACAGTTTCGCTGAGGACTGTAGCGACAGTCGGCCATTATGTGGACATATCATCTTTCTTGATATCTTTCTTCCATAATTTTTATATCCTGGTTGAATCTTTCCCCCCTGTTCTTCACCAAAATCATCTAGGTTTTCTGGAAAACGATCTATGCTGCTGTGGAGGTAGTGAACCTTAATGCTCATGTTACAACCGAGTTTATTCAAGTTGGAAAGCATCTCTTCCACTAATTCAACGTAATCCCCTGTCTTATGTTTTCGAAGAAAATTTTTAACTACTTGAACAAACGAACACCAAGCATTAGACTCAACCTCATTCATTGATTCTGTGAAATTTGGATCTTTTTATAAGCTGCCTTATCTGAGGACCATAAAAAATTCCGGCCTTCAGTTTTTTCGTGCTAATCCCAAGAAATTTATGTGACAAGTAGCCAAAACAAGTTCCATCTCGATTCAATACAAATCACCCACTGATGTTTTTCATGCTTGGTTTTTTTTGGAACTAGCGATATTGTCTCATACTGCTGGTAGAATGTCCAATAGGTATAGAGCCATATTAGTTACCATTGTGTAAAAGGACACATTTTAAACTTCGCTTTGAACTATAAATAAAAAGCCATTCGCCTGGTGTGTATTCTGACAAACCCATTTTCTCTAAGAGGCCATTTATATCATTACAGAATATCAGGTTATTTTCCTGAGACAAAAAGGGCAGCAGATCCTTTCATCTCTTACGATAAAGTGTAATATTAGTATCTGAATAGAGTTGGTTATTTTCATTTAATCTGGAGACAAGGAATTTGGAAGGCTGGGATCTCTAATGAGATCATACAACTCTTGTTGAGTAAAACGTAGGAGATTTGCTTAAGCTCTTTCAAAATCACTGTCACTTTCTCCAGATCAGTCTCAGACGCATTGAGTTATAAGGAAAGGAGAAGTCATGCAATACAAATTCTCTATGCAGAAAACGACACCGGTGGGTGTGGCTAAATGAAGCAACAATATGGTTGTCTTGCCAGATCCGGACTATCATAATTTCTAAGAACTTTATAGTCAGTTCAGTCTTAGTATCGAAATAATGCAAATGAATGTTAAATTCAATAAATATAAGTTTTTTCAATAAAAAGCAATTGAGTAATGGGTATATGTGTATTCTTTATTTACATTTAATTGCTTTATTATAAGTATAAATACATTATTTAGGAATCAATCAAGTGAAATTTCCACACTAGTATAAAAAAATACCTACTTTTTTTTATTTATATTGATGTTCTTACTTCTGAACATACGAATATACCATTTTGAATTCTAATTTGGGCAAAATACTTTTTACAGTAAACTGTTGAATCTTTATTTAAATCTCAATATTCATTTTGCTTTGAAATGCTGTGAATGGACCATAATAATGTGCCGTTTCACTCCCACTCCAATTGTCTATTCTATTTCCTGCCTCGACCTTATTGCTACTGTACATAAGGCAGGGGTTAAACTTGAATTTAAAATTTTATAAAATCTGTGAATATTTAATTATTGAATTTTCATACTAATATTTCAGCTTTAAAATCTGCGTCTTTTGGCAAAAGTACTCTAATTTTTTTTTTAATTTTTTCCCAGTTGAAAAATATGGTCATCATATGTAAAAATATTATAGTCCAGCTCTATTTTTGTATCAGTAGCTAGGTTTCAATAGTTAAATGTGGAAAATACCACTCCAATTCTTAAATACATTTTTAAGTAATTTATTTTGACCCTTAGGTAAATCATATATACGGAAGGTATAGCTCAAAAACGGCTTGGACAGCAAATCAAATTAACCGCCTAGAAAATGACGTCACGACTATTATGGTCCATTCTGTTCCATAATCCCATTTTCTTTTAGTATTATATCAATATAAGGAACTTGGCTAATCTCTTAATAATACCTATGTGGTTGTTAATAAATAACCGTTCTGGATCCACAGGGAATCTGAAATGTAAATGAAGTGGTATTAGCAATTAAAGCTGCATGTTTTTCAAAAACAGTTGCGGCATTACAATGTCGCAAGCAATGTGTACAATTTGAGTAAAGAGTACTGCATATTTCTAGTGTATAATTTTTAAATATTAATTCTATTGAAAAATCCATAGAAAAGTTACGTAATATAAAGGTGATTTTGTGGTGACCTTGATTTCTTAAAATAAATATATATTTCTTTCTATAAAAGTTGTAACTTGTTTTATTTTAAAGAAAAACTTAAGTACACCTTATGATTATATTTTTGACAAGCTATTTAATGGTAGGTACCTATAAATAACAAAAATTGAAATTAGGCATTTTTCCTTACTTAAATACTCAATTTTTTTTTACTTCTTAAATCAAAAACTTAATATTAAAAATATGTCATAATTATGTCCATTTATGTCGCTATACCTGACCAGAATTAAAATAAAGTAGTTTATATTATATTATTACAAGGGATGCCATTTTCAAAAAAGTTACTAGGTAATTTTGTAAATAGAGGACGATTAAAAAAATAATTTATTTTGTATAAATATTTTTGATATGGGTACCCATACTACCCATATATACCTACTTACACAATAATATTTCAAAAGTTATAGGCAATATGCAACACTATTTATTCAGCCTGTATATCTATACATAAATGTATTCATATGTAATTTTACCAAAATATATTATTTTCTATTCTACGAAATATACCTATCAGCAAAATATTTGAGAAAGTACATATAAGTTAATTAAGTTCTTTTAATACGGCTCTGTTTGTTGTTTATACTAACCTATGAAATGTTATTCCCGTCAATATCTTTTTTGTCAACACCGTCTCTAGAGACGCAACTTCTTTTGGCACATTGTCCTTTTAATGTTTTTTGTGATACACTGCACAAATTATCGAAAAATAAAAATACAAACTACAACGAAAGCAAACACAATCACAAACGATCACTCACTGACAAAAATGATGCACCAATATGGCGAACTGATGCTATTTTTGCCCACGTGACTGCTTCTCCTTCCCTTATAACTCAATGCTCAGACGTTAATGTACCAATATCTGAGAGCATAGGCAGATTACTGAACGATAGAACGGATATTTCTTCAGAATTCTGTAAAGGACTCCTCGCTGAATCCAGATCAGGATATGTCCATTTGTGCCGATTATTGTGATTGATGCCTTTGATGTTTACAAGACAAAAATAGCAGTCATCAAAATGGTTTTTGATTCCCGCCTACCATTGGTATTCCAAACTTTGGGCACTTCCTCTTTTTTTATTTGTCCACTGTCGCAAATGTTCAACGCATGTCTTACACACGAAATGTGGAGTCCAATATTTAGCCTGGTCCCTAACTGGACGCCAAAATAAGACAGATATGCCCTTTTCGCAAAGTCAGAAACGGGTTTTCTGCTTTCTTTCAAAGTGTACTTATCACATATGTAACAAAAAACATCTGACTGATTTACACAGCTACGTCTGCTTGTGGAAGCCATAGTTTTTATACAAAAGTATTTCCCCATGAAAACTCAGTACCAAACTAAATACCAAACTAAACTGTAGAATGTATGTAGGCGTAGACACCGGCGACTATTAACATGAATTATTTAGTAGGTGGCATCACGTGGTTGAGGGCTGGGCATGGGGAATACCAAGTAGGGCTATTTAGACCCTAATTTCAAGTAAGGAAATACTATTTTGGTCTCTGAATACACCATTATTTCATTTTATCAGACCAAAATTTGTTATAATGTATCTCAAAAACTAGAGCTCCTACGAAGAAAACCGCGATATACTTTTCGAGTCAGCACATCAAAAATATCTCAAATCAGTGCTTAGTTTTCCGGCACCAAGACAAAAAAAATATTTAGTGCACCTGTGAATATGCTACACAAAAATAATAATATAGTTCCCTAACGTTTCGGAAAACGAATCTGTTTCTTTTTCAAAGTTGTTTATCTTTTTTTAGAATATATCAAGCGTGAAACTTGACACATATATTATAATAATATATGTGTCAAGTCTGACGCTTGATATATTCTAAAAAAAGATAAATAACTTTGAAAAAAGGAAACAGATTCGTTTTGGAAACGTTAGGGGAATTATATTATTTTTGTGTCTCATATTATTTGTCAAAAAACACACTTTGAATAATCTTTTGACGTGAAGTCACAAGCGCAGAAGTTTATTTTTTCCAGTAATATACTGGGTAACTATATTTTTAGATAACGAAGAATTATTAATGTGATAGTAAGTCACAAAAAAGAAAAAGAAAAATTTAGAGAATGCCAGAAATAACGTTCAGATAATATTTTATTATTGTCTTTGCTTATTAGCATTTCATTAGTTTTTTAGAAGTTGGTATTTTCTTTCTTATTTTTTATAACATTTTATCTCATTTTGAATAAGTTTTTACATTGTTGTATATTCTTGGCCTTTTCACACACAATTTCTGAATACGCCATTGACATTGGGCATAAAACTCGGAGAAGGTATAGTTTTGTAACTTTTTAAACATAAATTTGTGTTTAAAATAAATGGAAATAAATATTAATGCGATTAAAATCATTCACCTTATCAGCTCGAATTTAAATGTGAAAATAGACTTCACTGCTATAAAAAATCTGCATACGAATACAAATTCTTTGCCCCTAAATTTATTCAGTACCTACAAAAATAACTTTTAGAATTTATCAGATCAATAAAGATAAATAATTGTAACATTGTACCCGTGAATATATTATTTTAATTTAAATTCCTATACGTTGAAACAAAAAGTCTCAAATTTCCAAATGTGTGAAGACCATAGAAATTGATTTATATCATCTAAAACTTTATTTATATCCATCATCCTACAGTTCCAGCTCCATAAGAAATATCTACCACAGTAATGGCGATATCATACCCTTAGTAGCTTTTAGATCGATATATTATATGATCTGGAACAGCTCTATAAAATAATGTATTTAGCTTTTTTTAATACTTGTAAAAAAATTATTACTAACAAAGAAAGTCATTTCGGCTGCCACTTTGTTTTATATAATAAGACTAAAATTAACGAACAGGAAGAGGAGCAACACCAAAACAACTGAATTTCTCTTTGTTATACAAAAACGTTTCTACCGGTTTTTGGGTTATTTCTATATTTTTATTAAAGTTGTTCACATGTGGTTCTTATCAAATGTAAAATTCGATAATTTTTAATTAAAATATAATGATAAACAAATAATTAGAGGTCCCATATATAAATCAATAAAGTCATATGTTAAAAATCTACCCATACTATATTTACCATCAAAACCAAACAGTAAATAGCGACATGACCGCTTAAAAAAAATTGATCATATAAAATATGGTAGAAACATGAGAAAAATCGAAAGATTTCGAGATTAAAAAAATTCGAACTTAGTAGAAGGGCTTAACGGGGGTTGAAATGAAAGTTTCGGGTCCTCCATCTAAATGACCATCATCACAGGGGATGATTTTTGCTTCACACCGATTTTTGATCTTCCTCCTACCAAGAAATTTATGAGAAAAAGTATGTTGGAGAAAAAATCGGTTTCAAGATTATCAACGGTCAAATTTGTCTATAAAAGGCATGATCATAAAAAAGTTAAAAAGAGAAAAATGTTGATGAGTTGACACTTCGATTCACTTTTTCTCATAGTAAAGTCTCCAAATATTCTAAAAGAAGTCAAGCAAAGAAAAAAAAGGACTTTTGAGTTTCATACATTGTGCATTTGGTAGTGTCTAGGGGAATTTTATTAACTTTCAATCTTTGAACTTTGTAATTTATTTTGTTACAATAAATTTAAAAAACTCGAGGTATCGATGGATCCAAATCCATCAAAGGAAAGACAACTGGACAGATGAGTGGCATTTGTCATATGTACATATATATACCTACGATATTGCTAGCCAGCCTATAACTTCCTTGTAAAAAAAAGATATCGATTTCAAATTTTGGGATGTTGTATGGTTGAATACGGTGCACACTTTGATTGCTTCAAGATCTGATTTTCATTTTCGGTTTAACCGGAAACAGTATAAAATTTGTTATTTTTAATGGAACACCCTATATATTATTTGAAATTTAGATTGACCAGGAAATTGCAGTCCAAAACATGTAGCATATCCTATATATATCTTTGACAGTTTTCGAGAAAATGGCGGTTGAAAATGTTATATCAATCATAAATTATTTCATTTTTTCATAAAACAAATGAATGTAGGAACAAATCTGTTACGGTTATTTAAGTTTTTTGGTGAGTAAAATTTTATAGTCATGATAATTTCATTTCCGGCTGAACCGGAAGTACTATGAAAAGTGATTGTCAGGCTCAAATTACTTCGATATTTTTAATGGAACACCTTGGATTGAACCTTAAATTTACATTCTACTAAACTTTCTGGATATTTTTTGTGTCTGGTGTCCCCTGACTGAATGTTCACCTGCACTAATATGTCACAAATCTGCTCAAAGCAGAAAAATAAAATAAGTATCAAAAGTGAAACACTAAAAGTAATAGGTAGGTATAATTTATTTTAACCATAGTTTAAATGTTCAAAATGTACACCGTTGACTTCTCGGCAAGAATTAATCCTTTCTTTAAATTCCCGAAGAACTTTTTCCATCTGAATTGGAATAATAGAGTTTATCACTTGCGTAATTCTATTTCTAAGGTCTCCTATGTTATGTGGTTGTGTCTTATACACCTTTTCCTTGATATGGATCCAGTAAAAATATCCAAAGGTATAAGGTCTGGGGATCTCGCTGGCCACCGTATAGGACCATTGGTACCTATCCAGCGATTATTAAAAGTTTCACTTAAGTAGTCGGTGACTACTCGGGCGCTATGGGGCGGTGCACCAACTTGCTGATAGAAGACATGTTCATGCTGCACAGGTAAAACTTCAATAAAATTTTGAATTTCGTTCTGTAGAAAATATAGGTACCGGGCCCCGTTTAAAGGTCCATCAAAAAATATTGGTCCTACAATGCGTGTTCCTACAACGCCCAGCCAAACGTATCTTTCTTGGAAAGCCCCTCCTCTAAATAGATGGTTATTTTCAGTTGTCCAATATCTCGTATTGTTCCTGTTAAACATTCCCATGTTGATAAATCGAGATTCGTCCGAAAATAAAATGCATGATTTTATATTTGGCTGATGATGCTCAGTTTCTAGATACCAATTGCAAAAATTCAATCTTCGTTGATAATCTCCCTCGTAAAGATGCTGATGGATTTGGTACTTGATAGATATAGGGTATGCTACATGTTTTGGACCTACAATTTCCTGGGCAATCTAAATTTCGAATAATATACAGGATGTTCCATTAAAACTAACAAATTACTATTTCCGGTTAAACCGGAAATGAAAATCAGATCTTGAAGCAATCAAACTGTGCACCGTATTCAACCATATAATATCTCAAAATTTGAAATCAATGTCTTTTTTTAAAAGGAAGTTATAGGCTGGCTAGTAATATCGTAGGCACCCGGTATAGTGTTTCGGTGTTTCGTGGAAAACTACGTCAGTGTTATCTTCACATCAAAGGTTCCAACCCACTCCAGGATTCTTCGACTTACTAAAGGCCATCACAGACGGATTTGCGTGGACACGTAAGCATATATGCATAGACGCATTACACTATCAGAGCGAAGTCATAAGAATACAGTTTTTCTTGCATGGACAATTTAGCATTGAAATTTGTATGTACATACTTTATACACAACCAATCAGAATTTAGTATTTCGATGTTAAATTAGATTTTCTCGTTATCTGATGAAATTTCATGAGGTGTGTGTTTTCAAGACATGTTACGAAAATAAAAATAACACAATTAAGTGTTATTCTGGCAAAACGAAAAAAATAACTGTATAGGTATTCTTTTTATTCCTAAACTATCGAAAGCTAATTGTGTTACTTGCCTTGCTATACAATATGTCTGTTATATTTTTATCTTATTATATCTATATGCACCCATGCAAAATCGTGTATAATGATTAATGTCCCTAACTGTGAGGAGCGATGCAACAACTTGGCTTGGCCAGCTGGAACTGGTTGCCTCATTTGATTTAACATTTTTGGGTTTATGGTGGGTGGTTATTTTTTTGTTCCTCAAAAATTACAAAAACATTGATATGGTTTTTGGTAAATCATAACTGAAAAGCATTTCTGAAAATAAAAAATCAAATGTAGCGCTATATGTATTATAGCCAAATTAAAATCTAGTGGATTTCTAGTAGAATAAAAGTAGTCATCTAATGGATTGTGTCCAACAACTGTTGACAACACTGTCTTAGACTTTGATCATCACTGAGTGATCAGTTTAACGAGCGACCTGATTTATTTATTACGCATCGTGTGTTTGTATTAAATATAACACAAAAACTTTAAAGTTTTGCAAGTTATATTTGTAAACATATAGACAAATTTCAAATTTCTTGACTTGGAATATCACGGTGCATTGGCCCGGTGTCTTGTATGCAATGTAAAATTGGTGTCGACACATATTTCCCACTGGAAAAGACATTTAAAATGTTCAGAACACCTACGAAATGAAAAAAAAAAACAATTTCCGTATGCCACATTTTATGTGACTTTATATGTATGTAATGTTGAAAGGTTAATCCTATGTGAGTTATTTATACTGAAATAAAATACAGTCTCTTTCTCACAAAATACTTTTTATTGGGACCGATTTCGAGAATTATGGTTTGTTTCATATCTAACAATAGGAATGTGTAGATATAAAAAATGTTTCTATACAAGTATATCAAAGGCATATTTTTGCACCTCAAATGCGACAAACTACTTACAACGGTGTCATTTTAACGAATAAGTCATGACGTCACTCTTAAAGACGCTTACAGCGGTACCGCGCGGCCTCGGGAGGACGTCAGAAAATTTGGGCGTTTGGCGATGCAGCTGCTGAGAATTAGTGCTGAACTCGTGTAATTATTACTACTGAAGCTGCAAAGCGTTTCTGTATATCAAGGTCGTAGAGTACAGATGTACTTACTCTCGCCGGCATTCACCTTGACCGCGAAACTATTTCTCCAGTCCAGTCTATTATTAGCTTTCGAGTTGTGTACACGTTAAGTCACTTGGACGTATTGCATATTGTTTTTGTGTTTTTATTTTATTTGTTGTACTGTATTGTTGATATTAATTTAATAATAAAGCATGGCAGACGTACGCAGGTATAGACAACGGCCATTTACTGACAAAGTGAATAAATTCATAGGCGAATTTCCGGATTTATTCTATGATGGTGCTAAAATAATTTGTAAAGTGTGCGAGAAAGATTTGATGTGCTGGGATAAGCGTGATTGTGGACTTCACGTAAATAGTGTACACCATAAAAATAAAAAAATGGTGTGCCTTCGACAACAGAGTTTATGTTTGATTTACTATTAATGCTGATTGCCTGTGATGTTCCGCTACACATACTCGATAAACAACAATTTCGAGAGTTCTGGAATAAATACAATGCCCTGGTGAAGTTACCAAGTGGCACAACGTTATGTAACTATCTACCAACTGTACACGTAGACATGGTAAATAAGATGAAATGTGAATTAAAAAATACGTGGATGTGGTTATCTGTTGAAGAGACAACAGATTGTAAAAAAAATTCTATTTTAAATGTTATAGTACGAGTACTGAACCCTCTTAAACCGACAGTTTCACTGTTACTAGCTAGCAAAAGACATAAGTCAATGTACTAGCGAAACAATTACCAGGGTGGTGCTGGAGACGTTAGAAAAATGTGAACTGTCAAAAAGTCACGTGTTGATGTTTGTGATTGATGGCGCCGTGACAATGCGTTCGGTAGGCTGTTCTTTGCAAGAACAAGGTTGTACATTTATATATGTTACGTGTAAAGTGCATGCTTTACATCTTGTGGCAGAAACCATTCGAAAAGGTTTTCCAGAGTTGGATGCATTAATAACAAGTACAAAAAAAGTGTTTCTTAAATCTCCTAAACGTCTCCGTGCATTTCATAGCAAATGTCCCGGTATTCTTGAACCACCACAGTCGTTTCTTACACGTTGGGGAACATGGTTGCAGGCAGCTTTTTTATTATGCTGAATATTTCCAACAAATAAAAGCTGTGATACTACAATTCAATCCAGATAGGGATGCAGCTATTAAGGAAAGCCAGACAAAATTCGAAGATATTTCCATTGAAACAGCTTTAAAAAATATTGCAAAGAACTATAAACCATTACATGAAAGCATAAAAAAATTAGAAAACAGTGCGTTGTCGTTAGCGGAGTCACTGCAAATAGTGAACGAAGTAAATCTACTGCTACACGCTATAGGTGGCGCAACAAATGAGCGCGTTAAAGAAAAGTTTGCAAGTGTGTTAAATAAAGACACCGGTTTTACCAAATTAAGACAAATATGTGATGGTGCAGCCCCAGATCCGTTAAGTGCGTTCAAAGACTATTTTACGTATGCGTGTATTGCATCAGTAGATGTCGAACGGTCGTTTTCAAAATATAAGAATATATTTTCACCAAAGCAAACATCACTCATGGAGACATCCATAAAAACATACTTGATGCTGCAAAATGGCTACACATCTTCTCCAGTTTTTGGGAGAAGCAAGCTAGTTCATCAAGCTAGTTAAGAGGGTAAGTTTTACATACATTGTTATAAATGGTAACAGATTATTGTTTCTCGTATTAGTTAATTTCGCGTACGCCACTGTCCCACGGAACATTTTTGACAGCCCTAATTATTACTGTTAACAGGTGTAATTTCGTTGAACGCAAGATATTACCTGTGCTGATTAGAAACACCGTAAAATTTGTCGATGTCTATTTTGAGCCGCAATTTCCAGTTAGCGTATAGTCAACCGTCTTGTTCAGCAAATTGCTGCCGGTCAACCTCCCAGCTGCTTCCAACGATTGTGTTCGCTAAACGTGCCCTTTGTAAGCGGAACATAGTGGGGATATGACAGAAAAATGACAGACTTTGACAGATTGAAATCATATGTTTTGGTATATTTTTGAATGTTGTAGTTTTTGCACATAACAGCTTTTGTTGTGCTTGATGAAAAGTTAACAGTACTATCTGAAATATCAATTCCTGTTGGTCTAGGCTGACAAAGCACAACAATGTTGTCTCTTGCCAATGTCATATTTCATATTAAAAGGTTCTTTTTATTTCTCTCACTTCTTGAATCGAATTAAACAACTAAAAAATGCGAAACACAGAACTTCAGACATAGATATTTAGAATAAATTACAAAACCAAGAATTAAGGTTAGGTAGAAATGTCATATGTTTAAAGAAAACTATTTTTGCGACGATTTAAAGGACGTCACACTTTAGGGCGGTTAAAGACATTGCTGTAAGACGCCAGATCGCAAAAATATACCACAAATTACTTAGTGTCTTATACTTGACAGTATCTAACGATTAGATAATTCTTCATTAAAGAAGTCTTTAAATCCCATTCATAATGTACAAAATGAATTAAAAACTCTAAAAATTGTCACCGGTATGAGAGTGAAAAAGACTTGTAATGACATTTTAAAAACAAATTCGAGATATCAAAATTTATGTTTTATTAATCGGTGTCTCAATGAGAAACATCCTGCAAGTGATTTGGAAAGTTTCAAGTTTGCAAATAGTATTTCGGTAAATGCTGAAAGATCATTTTCGCCTTACAAAAGTAATATGTAGTGTTTTATTTGTTTATTATCTGTGGCAACCTAGATGCGTTACTATCAGAAATGATGTTACGGCACTGAAAGTGTCCGCAGTTAAACAACTCTAACTATCATAAATCTATAATGTTTAAAATTAATCTTTTTTCCAAACTTGTGTATTGGTATAAAATAGATATTTTCTCTACAGTTTGCTTAATAAGAAACCCCCGAAAATATCCATGAATGAGAAAGAGACAATTATTATTATTATTTGTGAATCTGCTCCTTTTTTTTTTTGGTGATGATGACTGACTAAATGAAATACTTTAGTGGATCACCGGTTTAATAGATTATCGACCAGGTGACATAGTTGGCTGGAGCCCGATGGCAAGCGTGCCTTGAAATCTGTCTATCGTAACTGCTGATTCCAATCCCGCCACTGGCACTGTCAGTTTCGGTGAGAATGGTTGTATGTCCACATTTTTCTAAGTGTAATTCCATTCTAGACATTTTCGGTTTTGGATTTCAGAAGTTGCTTAATCTCTGTGGTGTCATAATATATTATATCTGCTGGCTATATTTTTTATTAGTACACACAAGCGAACTTTTAAGATTATTTGAGTTCATTCGTAAATTAACTCTGTAGCAGTTAATTACCAAAATTAAGAGGCATTTACAGGACACTTAAAACAGTGTTGATTTTAAAAAATCATATCTGCCATACCAGTTACACTAGAACTTCCAAATTTAGACTGGTCCTAGATAAAATACTACATGAGGGCGTGAGCATACACAACTTAACGCTAGATGTAGAATATATGGTTATTTGAACATAAAAAATTGGAAAAATTCTTCAAATTTGATGTTAAATATTGTGTCAATTATATATATTTGCCATAATTATATGCTCACGTCATAAAATAAAACTCTTTACACATAATCTGTTAAAGTAGACGTAACACTGTCATTAAGTTTTCTATTAAAACGTTCTAAAATAAACCTTATAATCAGAAATAGGAGAATTAACGAAAACTGTATAAATATATCTTTTACTACATGTCCATTGTCCAGTGTTTATATGTGTAACCTAAATATGTAGGTTTGTTTCGCCTAAAACTTGAAAGCTGATATAAATTTGTTAAAGACCTCATAAGTTATCACAGACCAAGTCTACTTTGCAGTTATGCAGCAAGTAGAATAATTAATATACACCGAGCAGATATTACAAAAACAATAATTTAAGTTAATAATTTTCCTAACAAAGTTGAGACACCGTTAAGTTGAAAATGATTAAACTGGTAACAGGAACTTTTTCAATTATTAGTCCCCTATTATTTTCTTGAAATACCGTCTCATGCTGGCAAAATTACATTATATCTAAGTTGAAATTTTAATATGTTTGTATCAGAGGGAACCGCATGGTTATAATGTTTTTGGAAGTGCGTGGTACAGTAGGCCAAAGTAATATATCTGTTTAACCCTTAGACTAATAGGATTAATAAATTTTGCAATTGCAATATCAATTTGGTAAATTTAGCTGGCAAGTCACTTTACTAGCCGATTATAGATTTAAATTAATTAATTTGATGACCGTGATAACTGATAAATCAAATATCAATAGCATGATAAGTTATTATTTTGCAGATAGTTATACAATATCATCTTGTGCTTGGGTTTACTACTATTTTTAGTCATAAGATTGAAAAGAATTGCACCTTGATTTTGAACAGTAATGTTGCAAATTTAAAGAAGCGGACAAAATTTAAAGATGCGATTGTCAACAAAATTGAAAAACTGATTTTTGTGCAGATGGCATTGGCTTCAGCTCGAAAATGAAGACATCCTGTAGATACGCGTTTTGAATTTTCTCAAAGTAAAATAAAAAGACATTGATATCTTTTATTTGTTACAATATTCATAATTTACTTAAATCATGTTTGATATATACAGGATGACCCCCTGAAAACAGTCTACCCGAGTTTATGGCATTTTGTCTCAACTTTAGCGTGAACGGGTCAATTTTATTTCGAAAGAGGGCGCTTATATTCACTATTTTCATTGGTACCACCTCAACTCTTAGACAGGAATGATATTAAGCTCCAAATTTTTTAATGGCAAGAGGAGTCAAGTGTCACATCATTTTAAAGCCTGTTAAATTCTCTCTACAAGAGCATTTTACTTTTAAAATTGTGCCCTAAGTTTCAGAGAATTTGTGCTCGAAAGATTTAGTACCTTCGGGAGTAACTTGATGGCATTCGTTGTCGTAAATCTTCTAAAGTATTGGATTGGGTTACGTTAAGGCACTAAATAGACGGGTAATATCGTCCACCATTTTGGGTCCAATTGGTTCAAAGTAAACAACGCAAAGTATACAGGGTGTCCCAACTAAAAGTGGGCACCCCGAATAACTTTGAAGATAAAAATTTTTTGAAAAATTGGTGAAACACGGCAACCTTGATTCCAAGGGGGACATATTTTAATGTAATACTTGTATACCTATCATCATCCCTCTACCTTACACAGCCACCCCCCTCAAAAAATTCAAATGGTAAAGGGAGTCGAGTGATACATCTTTTGAAAGGTCTTTCAATTCTCTACATAACTGTGTATTTTTTTTAACTTTTATCGATTCGTTCCTGAGAAATAATGGTTTCATTATTTTAGGTTCGGAAAATAAAAATAAAAAAAGCAGTTTAAATTATCGTATGTATTGTTCAAAATGACCCCCACCGACTTCCATACAGTAGTATAATCTGTCTTGAAATTCTGTACGAATATTTCTGAACACATCTGGAGTCAATAAACGGCATTCTCGAACAATTCTTTCACGTAACTCTTCCAGAGATGCGGGTTTTGTTGCAAATACCTACGATTTCATATGTGCCCACAGAAAGAAATCCAAGGGAGTTAAATCGGGTGACCTAGCGGGCCATTCCATAGGACCTCTTCTTCCAATCCATCGCTCAGGAAACCGATTATCCAAAAATTGACGGACTGCTATAGCAAAATGTGGGGGTGCCCCATCCTGCTGAAAAAACAGTTCGAGGTACCCTTCGCCATTTAAATTGTCAGAAATAAAAAACGGCCCAATGTGATCCCCTAAGATGCCAGCCCAGACATTTAACTTCTCAGGCCTGTGGATGTGAGTTTCCTTGAACAAATGTGGACTGGTTTCACTCCAATACCTACAATTGTGCCTATTTATCTTCCCATTTAACTGCAATGTCGATTTTTCAGAAAACACGTATTGTACAGTAGATTGGCATTGTTCCCTAAATATCTCACAGAATTCAAGCCGACGATCGGAATCATCTTCGTTTAATTCGTGTACCAATTTAAATTTATATGGATAAAATTTGTGGGCCTTTACAATTCGATGAACACTGCTTCGTGATACACTGGAAGCCTCAGCTACTTTTCTGATCGATTGAGTATTATCCATCTGCAAATGACCCAGAACTGCCACTTCGACTGCTTCATTCCTAATCGGTCGCTGAGGTTCATGCTTTTTGTTTCCTACAGAACATATTTCCATAAATTTTGTCAATAATTGTAAAACATACTGAGAACCAACCCTTCTATCTGGGTGATTTTTATTGAATATGCGCTCCGTAGCTCTAGCACAATTATCGTTTTTAAAATAAATGCTGACAATTTCTATTCTCTCCTGAAGGGTATAAACCATTTTGAGAATTCACTCTGGTAAAATGTATCTCAATTTAAAATTGGTTGTGAACAAATTAATGTTCAAGGACTATAAAATACTTATGAGTCTTTTATTATTCTAAAACTAAACGGACAAGGAAAGTGTTTTTTGTCGAAAAAACTCGTGTTGATTTGAGAGCACTAAAAAATGTAGTTTTTTTTATAAATTCCAATACCCAGTGCCGTGTATTTTAGATTTTTTAAACGATTTCGATTGTGTGTAATCATCAATTATAAAATTATTTTCTTTAAGAACGAATCGATAAAAGTTAAAAAAAAATACACAGTTATGTAGGGAATTGAAAGACCTTTCAAAAGATGTATCACTTGATCCCTCTTGCCGTTTGAATTTTTTGAGGGGTGGCCGTGTAGGGTAGAGGGATGATCATAGATATACAAGTATTACATTAAAATATGTCCCCCTTGGAAACAAGGTCGACGTGTTTCACCAATTTTTCAAAAAAAATGTATGTCCAAAGTTATTCAGGGTGCCTACTTTTGGTTGGGACACCCTGTATGTAAATACAGGCATTCGTGTCCGAGATATTCAGTTTTGAGCAAGTTTTAAGATATTTTATTGTGTGAAAACGATTGTAAATACACGCTCTCAGAAAATGTGGTAAAAAATGGAAAAAAGATGTGAGGTCGTCACGAATGACATTTGTGCATTCAATCATTCCATCGTGAATAAATGTTTATACTTACAGCGTGAAATGTAAGTATTTATTGCACTACAACAATTTATGTTGCGAATTGATATTTATCTACGCCTGACTATCATAATTAGTAGTTAACGTACAAACCAATATTAACATTTAAAAGCATAACCTCAATTTTCAATGTAAACACGGAAATCAATCATTTTTCATAATTGTCCAAGAATGTACACATGTAAAAGCAAAAAAAAATTGCAAAATCGGACGTGCACTAATATAAATATTTACCATTGTGGTAAACAAATTTAATTTTCTTCAGATACTGAAGCTGAATGTAAATTTTATATTGGTTCCAAAATAGTTTGCTGCAGTGCAATTAATTGTAGCAACAGGACAGAAAAAGGTTGGAAACTGTACAAATTTCCAGCAGACCCAAAAAGAGGAGAAGTTTGGATTTGCAACACGAGACGTGGCAATAATTGGAAACCAACATCTTCTCGTCTCTGTGAGGTATGATATTTCAACTAGTATTCACAAAATTTTAAGTGCAAGGAAAATTATGGTCACTGAGCCAAAAATTAAAATAAGTAACTTTTTTCACATTTTCTCAGATGCATTTTGAAAACTCACAATTCAAAAGTCATCGTGTTGTGGTGTTAAGTGTTTATAATATGTAAGTACATTTTGACTTCTATTTTAATAAATGTGTTTCTAAAATTCATTTCACTGTTTGATTTCTTCTATTATTATTATCAACGTCAACTTAAAAGCCTCTCGTAGCCAAGCGAGTAAAGTGTTTAGTCAAAAGGGATTTTAATAAAGGTAACGTAACATGGTGTATAGGGTGAACTACCCCAACAATTATATTTTTGAGACTTTTGTGACACAATTAATTAAAATTCCAACGAGTATGAGCTACACCATTTGGAGAAATAACACCCCAATTTGTGACAATTAACGTCCACGTTTGTGACAATATTGTAAATACAGACATTCGTGTCCGAAATATTCAGTTTTGAGCAAGTTTTCAGACCTTTTATTGAGTGAAAACGGTCGGGAAACATATTGTTTGCAGACATTTTTGTAAAAACGGTAATATGTGTTAGGCTCTTAGCTGCAAACATTATAATGTTAGGGAAAGCTGCCATTTTTTTTGTGTTTCCTAATGACGAAAAATAATTTAAAAGGTGGATAAGACTTTTAAGGTGTTTACTATAAATTAAGATTTTTATGTACTTATTGAAGTATTTATACAGGGTGTCCCACGACGAAATGCTGCGATCGATATCTCGAAAAGTAGACATTGGGAAATTTTGAAAATTTGGTAGTAAACTAAAGTCAACGGGGGCAACTCGGCTAAAATATTTTAAAGATGGTGGCGCTTCCGGTTATACCGGAAGTAGATGTCAACTTACTTATTTTAAACGGGACACCCTATATATTATTACATTTTTGGATTGTACGCAAAATTCTAGGCTGATTTTGTGTATCATGTCCTATATCTAAGTCTCTCCGTTTTTGACATATTTCAATTCTTATGTCAAATATGACGTTTGCAGGCACTAAAAGAATTATCAATTATTCCTATAAGGAAGCCTTTATTATTTAATTTGGGTTAAATTCTTTGTTGGAAAAGACCTACTTTAATAGAGTTTTTATAACATTTTGATAAGTATTAATACAGAGTGTTCAAAAAATAAGAATGAAAATAAAATTGAGAAAACTGTCAAAAATCAATTTTTTCAAATGGACACCCCCAATTTTTATAATCTTATCCTATTTACCATTAAAAATAAGGGTAAGTTTGTGTATAGATGTCTATTCCGAAAATTTTTAGTTTTCGAAATATTGCCAATTCAATATTTTTATATGGGGATTTTGCTATGTATTTTAAGTTCAATTACTCTTAGTTGGCTAAGACGGCGTTGGGTGCTAAACAAATGTATGTAAGTAGCTCTCATTTACCATTTGACAAGTATTAAGAGAAACAAAAACCGTCTCTGAACAGTATTAAACGAATAATGGAGAATTTCAAAAATTTTGGCACCGTTAAGGCAACAATTCATAAAATAATTAAATAAATATAACTTAGATACAAAAGGTTCTTACATAAAATACTAACAGTATAACTACTTATACTCAGGAAAACATTTTATTTTAATAAGTGTTCAAGGTGTCCACCCTGAACTTCCAAACATTTTTCGCACCTCCGAATTACTTCGTCATGGGTGGCCGCTCTAATAGAACCTGGAGTTAACCTTTCGAAAGCATTCCTTACGCTTGCCTGACAATCTTCCATTGTTGTGACTGGATGTAAATAAACCATATCTTTTATTGTTCCCCATATAAAATAGTCTAGGACAGACAGATCAGGTGAACGAGGAGGCCACAGAAATGGTCCATTGTTAGCAATCCACTTATCGTAAAAAGTTTCTTGCAAGAAGTTGTTAACTAGGAAGCTGTTGTGTGGTGGGGCGACATCGTGTTGGTAAAATATTTGCCTATGTTTAGCTAGCGGTAAATTGTTCAAATATTCGTTATCCAACGGTGCCAAATTTTTGGATATTTTCCATTATTCGTTTAATACTGTTCGGAGACGGTTTTTGTTTCTCTGGATATCTATTAGCAAATATTTCACATGTTCTTGATAAAACTTTGTTACATTCTCCATAGATTATAAACAAATTTAAATAATCCTCGTGCGTATAATTTAAGCACCCCGGCATGATAATGTAAGTAGCTCTCATTTACCATTTGACAAGTATTATACATTTGTTTAGCACCCAACGCCGTCTTTGCCAACTAAGAGTAATTGAACTTAAAATACATAGCAAAATCCCCATATAAAAATATTGAATTGACAATATTTCGAAAACTAAAAATTTTCGAAATAGACATCCATACACAAACTTACCCTTATTTTTAATGGTAAATAAGATAAGATTATAAAAATTGGGGGTGTCCATTTGAAAAAATTGATTTTTGACAGTTTTCTCAATTTAATTTTCATTCTTATTTTTTGAACACTCTGTATTAATACTTATCAAAATATTATAAAAACTCTATTAAAGTAGGTCTTTTCCAACAAAGAATCTAACCCAAATTAAATAATAAAGGCTTCCTTATAGGAAAAATTAATAATTCTTTTAGTGCCTGCAAACGTCATTTTTGACATAAAAATTAAAATATGTCAAAAACGGAGAGACTTAGGTATAGGATATGATAAACAAAATCAGCCTAGAATTTTACATACAATCCAGAAATGTAATAATATATAAGGTATCCCATTTAAAATAAGCAAGTTGACATCTACTTCCGGTATAACCGAAAATGCCACCATCTTGAAAATATTTTAGCCGAGTTGCCCCCGTCAACTTTAGTTTCCTACCAAATTTTCAAAATTTTCCAATGTCTACTTTTCGAGATATCGATGGCCGCAGTTCGTCGTGGGACACCCTGTATATATTGCTTAAACAATATAAATGTTTTACTAACCCAAGTATTTTAAACGTGATGATAAACCTGGACCAGGTGCACGTGTTTTTAGTTGACATTTTAGAGATAGTAAATGGGATAATGGTCCAGAAATTTTTGTATAAAATGAAGAAAAAATACTTATCCACTTAAATTCTCTTATTCATCTTTAGGAAACACAATATTTTCCAGGTTTGTTAAAATTGTGCCTTTATATTTCTATCTCGTATTGATAAATATGTAATTATATAGAAAAAAGTTCAACTTGTCACGTTTCGAGGTCAAAGCAAGTTAAGTATACTAATTTACGTAAAATGTATATTTTACTAAATTTTATACCGTTTTTTGCTCCGTTCCGTCCGCTTGGGCGTTTTTTTACATTCACTTGCGATTTTCTCAAAAACCGCTAATCCTAGGAAAAAAGTTTCAAATAAAAAAGTTGCGTCCATCCCTCATCTTTATTTTTTCCAACATACGTGTTATCTATTTCTTAAAATAAATAAGTTTTCCCTCTTGTTATACTTACCCCTGCAATATCTTAGATTCTATGAACATAGCCATAGAAAAAAAATACATATTTTCTACTATATTATTAAACCTGATAGCTGCCTTTCATCGAACCTCTCTGTCTAATTTGCATAAAGTTTTACACGTAAACGCTTTTTTCGCTACAGGTGGACGACAGGGGTTTGCGGAAATCGAAAGATTCATCTTTTCTTTAGCCTATAGCGATATTTTCATTTCTTAATTTCCGTAAATGAAAAGATATGAATTCTTGAAAATACCTCTGCACTTCGGTACGCTTCGCGGCTTCCTAAATGCTGATAGTTGCCTCTCATCGGATTCTCTAATTTGGGCGAAAGTTGTACACGCAAAAAGTTTTTTCCGGCTACAGGTGAACTATCGGAGTTAGCGAAAATCGAAAGTTTGAATCTTTCTTCAGTGTGTAGCGATATTTCAGTTTCTTAATTTCCATAAATAAAAAAAATATGAATTTTTGAAAATACCTCTGCATTTCGGTACATGTCGCGGCTTACGTAGCATGAAAATCACGTGCTGTTTGAAAACGGCGGCCATATTGTCTGGAATAGTCAAAAATTCCACTTTTCAAACGTTCGTACCGCCTTAATTTCCTTTGGGGTACTCAAAATTGACGACGTAACATGCTTCGTGCTTCGATTTCTACAAAAAAAATCGATTCCGAAAGCTTTTTCTGTTCTGAATTGATCATTGGAAATTTTCACGTTTGACCGCTTCGGTTCCGACAAAAACAACCGGCAGAAAATAGATAAGTTTATAAGGCTACAAAGTCTTAAGTTAAAGGCGGAAGGGCGGCTGCCTCCATTTTTTCGTTTCTTCCATATGTGTTGGACGAATTGCCAAAACATCGTTTCTTAATTTTCATAAATAAAACAGTTACGAATTTTTAAAAAGTACACCGCATCCGTACCACTTCCAGACACTACCCATTTTATTAGCCAAAAAAAGCATATAAATAACCTATAAATTCCATGTTCCAGCCAAACGTAACCATCTATGGACTTTTTTTCGCCCCTTCTCACCATCCACGGCCCCTAAAAAGCTTTAATTTTTTTTAAGTCCTTATTTAAACATCGTAGTTCTTCCTATTTTTCCCGGCGAGAATGCCCAAAGCAGAACCCGAACGAGTCATTTTACAAATTAATTTTATTTAAATCGGTCGAAAACTTCTATATGAATCATCAAAATGAATCACCCTCCCCATGCTCTAAAAGTCTAAAACGATTTGATTCTGTCGTTTCCGTAATTTAAATTAATTAAAAATGATTAAAATCCAGGTCCGATACGATCTGAACCGTTTGGGTGGGTTTGTAAGTTCTCTTAAATTTTCAAATAAATTAAATAATTATTTTTCATATCAAAAAATGCGACTTGCTATGAAATTATATTTTAGCGTCTATAAAAAAGAGATAAAATTGGATTCTTATTGGTCAAGAACGAGCCGACCACAAGAAACAATGGCCGAAATTCAAGCAGACTGGCTCTCATGTCTTCTGTTCTCCAACAAAAATGTTATTATTATTTTCAAGCAAAGTGCAGTAGATTGTGTGTAATTTGTGTATGTGCAACGAATAATACGTTGGAAACACCAAATAATTATATTTTATGCCAAAAATCGTAAAGAAATTGACAAAATCTGAATCCTTTTTAACACGCTTTTATTAGCTTCACTTGTATGTTTGCTTGTTTGTTTGTTTGTTTGCTTGTTTGTTTGTAACCGACTCTTTGGACTCGATTTTAACCCACTTTAAACGGACAGATTTAATTGAAACTTTGTACACTTATTAAGAACCGGTAACAATACAATAATTTGATAAGTTTATATCATTATCCTGTTCAGGATCGCCAATCCTTTCCTCACGTATCCCTGCGTGAAAGCAAAGGCTTAATATGTCAGTAGATTCCATAATTGTTAATTAGCCCGGTGGTCGAGTGGGTTAAGCCAGTCGACGCGAAACGACAGACTCCTCCGGCGTGAGTTCGAACCTCACGGCTGAAATAAAATTATTTTTTTTTTTCAGAAATATCTGTTGGATCGTAATATGTTATAATATCAGCATCAATAAGCAATATAAATATAGTTTAAAACAACTAAAAAACACGCTTTCATAGCACATCAAACTAAAAAGTTAAAAATAAATATAGTTTAAAAAAACTAAAAAACACGCTTTTAAAGCACATCAAACTAAAAAAGTGAAAAATAATTATTAATATAAACTGAAAATAATAATGAACGAAAAATACTAGTATTATTGTGAAAAAAGCGTGGGGTGCTCGATATACGAAAAATATTGCACAAAGCACCCCACGCTTTTTTCACAATAATACTAGTATTTTTCGTTCATTATTATTTTCAGTTTATATTAATAATTATTTTTCACTTATTAGTTTGATGTGCTTTAAAAGCGTGTTTTTTAGTTTTTTTAAACTATATTTATTAACCTAATGTACATACCTAACATACACGAAGCTGTAAATCAAAGTAAGTACAATTTAAAATTATTAAAACACGTACAGAGAGACAGTAGTTTTATTATTTAGGTAAATAAAAGCATCAGTTCGGTTTAGTTCAAGTTAAATCTTAATTTTGTAAACATAGAAAATTTCTAAAACATTCACTATTATGCTTATGCAAATAAAAGTGTAAATTTTTGATTTGCGTACAGCCGTTTACGTTTTTAAGTAAATTTGAACCTTTTTTATATAGAACGGCACCCGGGAAACTGTATTTTTCTAGGTATGAACGTTTGAAAATTTTAGGTTCCAAATAGAGCTGTCACAAGTACTCTTAGAAAGTACTTGGAGTATAAGTATCAAGTATTCAAATATCAAAAAATTACTGAAGTATTAAGTACAGTTTTTCTTAAAACGTACTTCAATTATCAAGTCCTTTTGAAAATTACTTGATTTATCGCCAAGTAATTCACTTGACGTAAAACAACAGTATTTGAAGTATTCTTCGTAATTGAAGTATATAGAATACTCAAAGTGCATAAAATTACTTGAAGTATTATAAAAAAATTCATAAAAAACTAAGTAAAAATCAGTAACTTCCGATTTAAATACAATTTGTATTTTTGGAACGGATAAATGGTTTAATGGTTTCAGATTCAGATTAGAGTTGTGTATAAAATATAATATAACATATTTAGCTATACAGGGTGCCCAACCAAAAGTAGGCACCCTGAATAAGTTTAGAGATAAAATTTTTTTGAAAAATTGGTGAAACACGTCGACCTTGTTTCTAAGGGGGACATATTTTAATGTAATACTTGTATACCTATCATCATCCCTCTACTCTACACTGACACCCCTCTAAAAAATTCAAATGGCAAGGGGGGGTCGAGAGATACATCTTTTGAAAGGTGTTTCAATTCCCTACATAACTGTGTATTTTTTTTTAACTTTTATCGATTCGTTCTTAAGGAAAATAATTTTATTTTTGATGATTACACACAATCGAAATCGTTTAAAAAATCTAAAATACACGGCACAAGGTATTGGAATTTATAAAAAAAACTACATTTTTTAGTGCTCTCAAATCAACACGAGTTTTTCGACAAAAAACACTTTCCCTGTCCGTTTAGTTTTAGAATAATAAAAGACTCATAAGTATTTTATAGTCCTTGAACATTAATTTGTTCACAACCAATTTTAAATCGAGATACATTTTACCAGAGTGAGTTCTCAACATGGTTTATACCCTTCAGGAGAGAATAGAAATTGTCAGCATTTTAAAAACGATAATTGTGCTAGAGCTACGGAGCGCATATTCAATAGAAATCACCCAGATAGAAGGGTTGGTTCTCAGTATATTTTACAATTATTGACAAAATCTATGGAAACAGGTTGTATAGGAAACAAAAAGCATGAACCTCAGCGACCGATTAGGAATGAAGCAGTCGAAGTGGCAGTTCTGGGTAATTTGTAGATGGATAATACTAAATCAATCAGGAAAGTAGCTGAGGCTTCTGGTGTATCACGAAGTAGTGTTCATCGAATTGTAAAGGCCCACAGATTTCATCCATATAAATTTAAATTGGTACACGAATTAAACGAAGATGATCCCGACCGTCGGCTTGAATTCTGTGAAATTTTTAGTGAACAATTAAACGGTAATGCCAATCGACTGTACAATACGTGTTTTTCTGATGAATCGACATTTCAGTTAAATGGGGAGGTAAACAGGCACAATTGTAGGTATTGGAGTGAAACCAATCCACATTTGTTCATGGAAACTCATACCCAACGGCCTCAGAATTTAAATGTTTGGACTGGCATCTTAGAGGATTACATTGTCGGGCCGTTTTTTATTCCTGAAAATTTAAATGGCGAAAGGTACCTCGATCTGTTAGAAAATAACATCGACCTAATGACTACCCAAATCCTCGAAGAAGACGATAATCTTTTAGAGGGCGAACTGTTTTTTCAACAGAATGGGGCACCCCCACATTTTGCTATAGCAGTCCGTTAATTTTTGGATAATCGATTTCCTGAGTGATAGATTGGAAGAAGAGGTTCTGTGGAGTTGCCCGCTAGGTCACCCGATTTAACTCCCTTAGATTTCTTTCTGTGAGGACATTTGAAATCGAAGGTATTTGCAACAAAACCCGCATCTCTGGAAGAGTTACGTGAAAGAATTGTTCGAGAATGCCGTTTATTGACTCCAGATGTGCTCAGAAAAGTTCGTACAGAATTTCAAGGCAGATTATACTACTTCGGTGGGGGTCTTTTTGAACAATACATACGATAATTTAAACTGCTTCTTTTTATTTTTATTTCCCGAACCTAAAATAATGAAATAATTATTTCTCAGGAACGAATCAATAAAAGTTTAAAAAAATAAACAGTTATGTAGAGAATTGAAAGACCTTTCAAAAAGATGTATCACTCGACCCCCTTTGCCATTTGAATTTTTTGAGGGGGTGGCCATGTAGGGTAGAGGGATGATGATAGGTATACAAGTATTAGATTAAAATATGTCCCCCTTGGAAACAAGGTCGACGTGTTTCACCAATTTTACAAAAAAATTGTATCTCCAAAGTTATTCAGGGTGTCTACTTTTGGTTGGGACACCCTGTATGCTAAGCTTATGCGTGTAAATCATACGGTGAAAATTAGTGAATATAGAAATAAATTTATTATATGTAGGTGTCGCGTTTTAAAAAAGTTACTTGTTTTGTCCCCTGCAATTGACCCGATATATCTGAAATCAATTTTAAGTTAGCAAAGTCTACACTAAAAAATCTTATTCTGTACCTTTAAGATGATCATTTTAATTGTTTCGGAGGAAAAGGATGCAACATTTAACCTTACGTAATAATAATTACGTAATGATGATAATATTATGTTTTGCTTAATTTCTTTTCTTTCTTATTTTCTACTATTAATTTACAAAAATAAGTAAAAAATGTTGTACATAATAATTATAGTTAGTTCGGAAACTGGCTTAATATTCTTGTCACTTTAATGCACAACAACCCTAACCATACCGGCCTAACCATATATTATGAATATTATGATTACGACAATGTTGATCACCGAAATGACAAATAAAGTGAGAAAGCAAAAGAGCTGTAAGTTGTAAGTATACTTAAACACACCGACATAACATAACATAGCCATCTTGAATTTAAAATAACTTATAAATCTTTTTCTCAAAGTAACCACCACCACACTTAGTTCCTACCACGAAACAAAAAAGTGTATGAAGCATGCTAGCGTGTAAGCAGTTAAAACAACGCCGAAAGCACAAATTATTCTCTGCCGAAAGAATGGCGATATTTCTTGTGTTTTTGGTAGCAAAGATAGTTATGGTATATCTATGTGTTGAACTATAATATCAACTAACCGAACTAAAAACATAAGAGGATAAATCGTCTGCTGGCAGTTCTATAGCCGTTCTATTTCCGAAAAAATTTACACCGGTGGCCATCAGTGAGACGCTTCTCTGCTAATCCAAAACTTCCACTCACGTGACGTGATGTGAAAGTAATATTTCATATAAATGGTTTACTGATATATTTGCACGTAATATACCTTAATTTACTCAGTGATGTTTAACGTAGTTATTATGTGCTATCTACCTACCTTTTTAATTTTGTAAGTCACTAATCACCAAATGCACTGTGCTATTAATTGTACACTATTCACAAGATAAAATTTTATAAATGTCTTTTTAAAAGTACCTTACCTCGAGGCGTTGCAGCATCGAACTAAATTAAATAAACCTATAGTAATTCTAGTAAGTCCGGAGCATTTCTTGTATCGTCTTTTTTATGCGAGTTTTGACAAACAAAATATAATTGAAAAAGAAATTTTACTTCAAGTAATTGTTTCAGAGTGCAAGTATCACACAAATATTTACTTGAAGTAGCCCAAGAATACTTCAAGTACAATTTATTACTTGAATTATAATGTAATACTTCAAGTATTGTTAAGAATACTTAAAGTAAAAGCAGCAGTAAAAATTCAAGTTTTTTATGTGAATAATTGAAATACAAGTACAAATATCTACTCAGATAAGTACTTAAAGTAAAGTACTTCAAGTACTAATAAATACTTGAAGTATAATTTCAAGTATTTTACAGTAAGTATTGACAGCTCTGGTCACGGTTCATAAACAAAGCGGTTGTCGCATTTAATAAAATTATGGTGGGGGGGGGGGGGGATATGTCAATGACGTCACAAAGGTATTTTTCGCTTTTCGTTCGAAGTGTTTATTTTTGCATGTGTTATTTTAAGTTTTTAATATTGTTTTTTTTTTTCGATTTCTGAATACTTTACGAATATTTTATAAACAAGGTTAAAAACTTAAAATAACACAAATGCAAAAATAAACACGTCGAATGAAAAGCGAAAATGCCCTTTTGTGAAGTCATTGATGTTTCCCCCACCATAATTTTATTAAATGCGACAACCGTACTGTTTATAAACCGTGAGCTCTGGTTCCAAATTATGACAAATTTATTTTGTGAAAATTTCTAAGTAGGTCAAATACAATTACACTTTTACTTGCCTCATTTCTTTAATTTTGAGATGCAATTTACGTGGTGCATTCCTAAAAAAACCTTCCACCTTACGTTTTTTGCCAAAGAACGACCCCAAAAATCTTTTTTGTTTAATTTTGCCCATTTTAAAAGTTCATGTTTTGAGATTATTCGATAAAATTTTTACAAGTACCCCCTTCTTTGTACGTTATTTACGGCCCCAATTTTTTGTTTGGGGGACCAAATTTACTACGAACTTAAAGTATAGGCCTTGCCATTTCTTTTTTTATGCCGTCCACTGGGCCACCTTCATTTTTAGAGAAAATATGAGCTTTTAAAATTTGTCATTTTCCACCATATTTGACATTTCTGTTAGCTGTTTGCATTGTTGTAGAATTAAATTTTATGATGTATACGGTGGCCCAAAAAAAATCATATACAATTTATTGTATATTATTTCGACTATATAATTTGAAAAAGGAGATTTTACAGAAAAATAAGTGTATTACAGTGCCGGATCTTTCGGGAGTGAAACAATATTTACAGTGTAGAAAAAAATTAAAATTTTTTGTAAAAGTAGCCTTTACAGAAAAAATCAGTAGTGGAATGTTTGGGAGTGAAACAAATATATACCGGGTGTTCGAAAAAAATTTAATGTTTGAAAATAATTTTTTTACATAGAAATCTGCTACTATGCTGGATTGTATGAAAGTGATAAAAATGTATACGGAGTGTTCGAAAAAAATTTAAAAATTAAAAAAAGGTTATGAGCAGTTTTACAAATCATCGTCGCCAGTTTCCGCCAATTTTAATATTATTGTCTGCGCCATCTGCATCATTACGACTGAACTAAATTTTATGATGTACACGGTGGTCCAAACAAAATTAGTGTACCCGGTGACCCAAATACAAAAAAAAATTATTCCGTATTCCGACTATATACGGAGCGGGGAATCGATCGGCGACCTCGAAATAAATATACGGGGTGTTTTTAAAGACGGAACGAAAAAAAAACATTTTTTTTTCTAGAAAAAAAAATAGAAAGTGAGCGACTTTCATGGGAAAATATTCACGTCTGGGGGGACCCGGAAATGGAGAATCAGCCCGCAGGGCCGATTCGACATTTCCAGGGGGCCGTAGACCGTCTCATCGAACGCCGCAGGTGTTCGGCTCTCCGCAGGAGCTAGAAAATGGCGCAGCCGTTTTCTAGTTTACACTTATTAAAATTTGACCTTCATATTAACATATTTTGTTAACAAATTAGGATAATACGGTAAAAATTTGAGATCAGTTCATTGTTTTTGAGTTAGAGCGAGTTGAATGAAAAAATTATATTTTTATATTTTTACCTCTATCTTTTGTCTCGATAAACAAAAGAGTCGTATTTTTTTATTCTGTCGAGGAATAAGTCCCTAAACACTTCTGTTAAATTTTTATGCAAGCTAGACCGACCCGACCACTCTACTATAAGTTTACGCTGTGTGGGATACAAGGTGTAAACTTTCATCAGATCCCTGAAAACCTAAGCAGCAGTTTTAATTTGTTCTGTTTCCTTCTTTAAATAATTAATAAACTAGTTTAGTGCCAAAAATTGGAAACTTTGCACAGCTGTGGGCAATACGGAAAGATGGAGGATTCTGTACAATGCCTCATGTTATAAAGCAAGTTTTTCTGCCCTGTTATTTTAAACAAAGCATAAAGGGTTTGCTAAAATAAAACCAATCTAAAAACAAATACATATATTCACAATTAGCATGAATGAGACTCTCTTTCAGGGCGGAGAATCAAGCAATTTCCTAGACAATAATCAAATAGCTTAACACTAAACAAAGTCATAAAACAATAAAACGATCAAAAACTTAACTTTAAAATGTATAACTCACTTAATCAGTTTCGTTAGGCGCACCTCTTTTTTAGTCTAGCAAAGTTCGGCTAATCTACACATATTTGTTACAGAAAAAAAAGGACACTGGGTAACTATGTCCATCAGTCTCTCAATACATGAAAAGTCTAATATTACGGGAAAGAAATTTAACTATTCTTTATATGCTTGAAATTCATACACATGGGCGATTTGCAAATCAATATCCTTAAATTAATTTCTCACTTTGGTTGGCATTCCCAACTGCCAACGGCAGAATTAACTAGGTACCTAGTATATGATTTAGTTTAAAGTGGCCTTACCAAAGATCAGCATATCTTCAACATTTTTCTGTACTCACAAACTTTACTGGAGCGACCCTTCAGTCTGAGTGCAACAAATTATATTTCTCTTCAGCTTGAGCCAACACAACAACAACTTAGTACGTAAATTCAAGTAGCAATCTCCAACCAACACCTTTCTCTCCTCGTCGCTCAACCTGATCTCCAAGGGCAAGATAACGCTCGTAAACATACAGAACACAAGCTGCAGCAGAAACATATACATCAAGGTAAGGAAACTTAATTCACCCAACTCCAGGTCCACACTTGACAGCGGCCCCAGCACGGTCCTTGATTCAAGGCCACACATCCACACCGCACCGTGGTTTCGAAAAACATCCGATCGGCACGGTAGTTTAAATTGTTCTCCGCACCGTGCCATCAGCCCAGTGGCGTCACTACATAGGGTTAATACAGTAATTTATAATAAAATTATTCTTAGCGAGCCTGGAGTGTAATGTATAATTCAAACCATTTTAGTTAATTGATAGCGAATGTGATACAAATTACTAATTCAAAAAATGGACCGTTACAATGCTTATCAAATTTCAAGTAAAAATTTTTGGGAAACTCCCTGTATACTACATACTAGTAAAATTTTGTATGTATTTTTGTACAATTAACCAGGAACCTAAGTAAAATTTAACTCCTATGTTAAGCATAATACCTGCTAAAGATATTAGAAAGAAATATGTAAAAAACTTAAGACAAAGAATCGATATCTTATTTACTTGGATCAGTAAAATATGATTTACGATATGTGCAGGTGAAAAAATTAATGGTCGTTCCTGGAATTTACATCACTTCTTATAATTTACCTTCAGTTTTCATAAGAAAATTCTATCGCCCTAAATTCAAGGATGGTATGAATTATAAATAAGTAAAAGAAAAAGATAACCGAATTAAAAAATTAATATTGCACAGGATTGTTCTACTTAAAAATAATAATAAGGTTCTACAATACAGACATCAAATTATTGCTCTTAGAATTGATTATTTTCCTGAACTTACGTACTGACAATGCAATATTTGTTATAAGAATACAACAATATATTAAATAAATGATAGTTTCTCAGGCATTTTCCCTACTGGCCTGTGATAATCTATTAGTTCACATATACTAGTTGAGAGTGGGCTTTCAAAGTAATCAGCTCACTTCGTAATTTTTTAAAATGAGAACAAAATTATATTTATCATTTTATTTACTGAGTGGCATGTTGAATAGGAATGATGACCTGTGAGGCAAAATGAATGCAAGTGATTATGGAAGTAGATTTTGTCTAATCTTAGAAGACAATAAGTTAATTTAGCTCAAAGCATTACAGAAATATTTGCTATCATAATATGTCGTAATTGTATTTTATTTAATTTTTAATAGCCCTCAAAGGATTGTCATCATGTTATAGCCTATAATTTTTTTTCTAAATCATTTAACCTATAAAAGAGCACTCGCATTGTAACAACTATTGATTTCATATAAAATTAGCTTTATATGAAACGGAGGAGCTTTTAACTTTTATTCTCCCATTCTCCACATCGGCATCGGTAATTTTTTTATTCTCGACTTTTAAAAGAACGCAATTAGTACTAATCACTCTAATAAATTTCATTTGCATTTATAAATTAAAAATGTACTTTTAATAACCAATAAATTGCCCATTTTCTAGTGATCATATGGTAAAAGAATAATGGCTTTAAAATCCCCCAAAGCATATCTCTCGGTTTGTCTTAAGTGTTACATTACAGAAATGTCGTAAATTGTAAGAAAAACAAAGTCAGTTAAATCGAAGAAAACTTTTACCTTAAGAGTATAAATCTGAACTTCTTTTAAACTTTAAAAAATTAACAATCGATGATCTAAAACAATCACCATCACCAGTACTTTAAAGTTTCTTTTGTATATTTTACATATATTGACAGTATATATTTAATATTCTATTCAGACCGTTATTAGTTCTTTTACTGCTGTTCTTTGGATCACTGTGGTGTAATTGTATCTTTAATTTAAGAAGGGCAGAACCCTTGCCCTATTCATGACAGGAAATCTATGTAAGAGGATAAAGTGGAAAAATTATTCGTTAAAAATAATTTAATTTGGTTCGAGAGAATCATCAATCTTTTTCAGCACTTGGAAGAAATATGGCGCACAGAGAGTGAAATGAGGTAACTGAAAATTAGAAATTAATATATTTTATGACAGATTTAATTCCAAGTTTCCTATTAAAAATTAAAAACTGTATAGAGATCAACTTAGTATACGTATACAGGGTGATCCAGTTTTAACCAGTATAACCTGTTCTGAAATGTATTGTTAATGAGATACAGGGTGTTGAACTGTCAATTTTGTACAGTTTTTCTTACTTAACTCCCAAAAAAAGTACAATGTCAACTTCAAATTTACTACAAATATTTAACGATTTCTTCAGCCGTGGAGGATCTGCGTCCTATTAGCTTACTACCAGTTTTTCAAAATTTTTGGAAAGAATTGTTTATGATCAGATAAATTCATATATTTTGTTGCATAACTTATATCCTTCACATTAGTCGGGATTGCGTAAAGTACATACCGCCACTACAGCTCTTTTCAATTTTAGTGACAACATCCTCCGGTCACTAGACTGTAACATGGAAGCAATTCTAGTGTCAATAGATTATTTCAATGCGTTCGACACGATTGACCATCTCCTTCTTTGTGCAAAACTCAATTATTATGGGTTTGATGAAATATCACTACGGTTTTTTAACTCTTACTTGTGTGAACGTCGTCAAAGTGTATCAGCAGCCTCAGAAAAAATATCTGATTCTAAAATAATAATAATAATAATAATAATATCAGATGTTCGTTCCCCAGGGGTCTATTCTTGGGCCACTTCTGTTTCTTGTATATATTTCAGACATATTTAACGTTGTAACTAGTTCTTATCTCTAGGCATATAAAGATGACACCCAACTTCTTGATTGGTTTGAACCATCTGATTCTGACAAAGCTGCTAATTTAATCAACCAAGGTCTAGACAATATTTATAAATATTCACAACGACATAACCTTAATATCAACCTTAATAAATCGGTTGTCATTTTATTTTGCTTTGAAAGCAAGCGGCAATATTTAAAATCAACTATTAAAATACATATTAATCGCGAAAATTTATCTTTCCCAACGCATGCGAAAAACTTGGGAGTAACAATAGGTGAAAAGTTACGTTTTGATCAGCACATAAAAATGCTTTTACAAAGATTCCATTATTAAAAGTACTTTTATTTATAATTTAAGGATATTTGATCATGTTTCTGCCAAATATATGGAGTTGGCTAAAGATAGATCAATTAGTCAAATTTCACTCTTTAGTTTTTTATTTTGGTTAATACAATTTTCAATCCCCACTTATTTAAGAGATTAGCTAGTTTTTAGAGCTGCCGTTCACAGTGTAAATATTAGATATCAGAACATCCTAACCATGCCACATCGTGGTACTACATTATTTAAGCGCAGCTTTTCTTATATGTCCGTAAATTTGTATAATTCTATGGATGCCATATATAAAAACTTATCATCAGTGAATGTTTTTCGTAAAAATATTAAAGCCTGGATTATTAATTCCAGTAATACCTAAATGATTTTTGGGTATTAATTACTTACATGTACGTACCTTATATCATTATTAACCGTTTTTTTATCGCCATAATTGGTGGTTATTTAGTATCATTTTCTACACTAAGTTAAGATTTTTTTTGCATAAAATCTGAATCACCCTGTATAGTTTCGATGTCATTATGCATTTAACTTTTAATGGACAACAAATAGGAATCTACTGTTCTCACTATTGTATCTAAAATCATCTGCTGAGTTAATAAAGGAAATTCATTGGCATCCAAAAAAAAAAAAAAACAAAAGTGCGTCGTCGCGACGCAGGGTTGGATAAAATCATGATTTCTTAAAAAATCAAAAATCAATAATTTTTATTAAAAAAAATCAAAAAAATCTGGTTTTATTTTTTGAAGTTTTTTTCAGTTTTACTCTAATTTTTTAAAACAAATACGATTGTTCCATACACTATTTTTTTTGTATTCTCTAACTACCAATTTGCACATATAAATTATTCACGTCACTGGAAAAATTGTCTATGTGGTCTATATTTTCATACAAACAATAAAAAATAAGCAATTTTTTTTTGTTGCAGACGATTATTTATTTATTTATTTATTTATTGATCTATTTGCCGAACAGATTACAGAATCCAATTACAGGACAACAGTATAGTTAAAAAAAAAGTTAAATTAAAAATATACTTAAAAACTATAACTTAATATAATATAATATAATATAATCTAAAATATTCATGAAAACTATAAATAACTAAATAAAAGTAGTAAGCAGTGAGTAGCAATCAATGCGTATTAAATTGAAAAGTACAAAATTACAAAATTAAACTATATATCTATCTAACTACTTAAACTATCATCATTTTTCATCGAATGCAAAATATAAATATGAAATATAAAATATAAAAGTATGAAATAATTAATAGAGATGTTATAGATATGAAAGAGCGTATTTTAAACTAAATTACATTTCCAAGATGCTGCGTTGCTGTTCTAATAAAATTATCAAGAGACATATTTATTTATATCACTATGGCTAGCTATTTGGTTTAAATTAGTGCTCATCGTATGCAATGGTGACTTTAAAAGTATGTTAGTTCTAGCAATTGGCAAATGAAGTAACTCAGTTTGCCAAGAGGCTGGTCTCGGTACTCGAAATTGTAGCATTGACATTATAGGAATACAGTCTATCTTGTTATGTATTAATTTGAAAACAAAAGCTAAAGTAGATAATATCCTCCTTAAATATAAAGATGGCATTTCGAGTTCTTCATATAACATATATTGATTATACCCTATTTCAGGATATACTCCGTTAACTTTGTAGTATAAGAGCTTGCAAAATTTCCTCTGTACTCTCTCGATTGCTGATTTCTGAAGATCATAATATGGATACCAAATAATGGATCCATATTCTACCTTAGATCTTACAAACGAAAAATAAAGTGTCTTTAATGCTAGAACATCATTAAAGTTACGGCAGTTGCTGGTTATGAAACCCAACATTTTTAAGGCTGATGATGTTATCGTATTGACGTGTTCATTGAATGAAAATTTATTATCAAATAAAATACCGAAGTCTTTGGTAATTTCACGTTTTAACTCGGCTGAATCTAGTACATATGTAAAAGATATAGATTGTATTTTTAAAGTATAACTGATCACCTTGCATTTGTCAATATACATATATAATTTGTTTGATGTACACCATGACTCAATTTTAGATAGCTGCCTCTGAATAAATCGACAATCCTCAATATTATGACGGCATGGATGATTTTAAGGTCGTCTGCAAATAAAAGTTTTTCGCAATCGATAACATCAGTCAGGTCATTAATAAATAAAAGAAACAAGAGGGGGCCCAGATTTTCGTGTTCTGACAAGCTTCATGGATGCCGAGGCGACGCGCGACGGCCGCTTTCAATTGGCGATACTTGTTATTGCAGGAATTTTCCTGTTATAAATTGCCTACATAATAGAATATAAAAGGGAGGATAGTTCGTAAGGTGTTTCATTTAACAAATTGTATTGAGCCTGTGCCTAAGTTAATTAAAGGTGAACAAGTGAAATGTAAAATAAAAATCAGCGGAAGGAAGAAAGCGAAATTTAGGATTATTTTATAAAAAAAAAACAGAAAAAGGAAAACTGGTAGCAGAGCGGGGTGTAAAAAATTGCAAAAAAGAAATGCAAGGGCTTGTTCAAAGATTAAAAGGCCATCATGAAAAGTGTAAGACCAAGACATTACCCGTAGATACAGAATGTGTTAATATGTATGATAACTTATGTGACACGGTTTAAACATAAACAGGGTCTCAAAAATGATGATTTTATCGTTTTTTTGTCGATTTTAAAAAAGTATTTTCTCGTCTTCTTTTAAAACATAGAATAATTTGGAGCTGAAGACAAGTCTTTATTAAATTAGGCTATTAGGCATTAAAAAAAATAAAAAAATAAAAAAATTGTTTTTACTTTTTAATTTTTTTTTAAATTGTGCCACTTTTGGTTCCTGATTTACGAAATAGATTTTGTTTTTAATTTGATTGGCGAATATAAGAGAAAAGTTGTTATAAGCTTTGATCTGAGGTTTCCGCTAGACTCTGTACATTCATATTTTGGATTTGTCGATCTGTCTGAGAAAAAGTCAAAATCCACAGTTATTGGACAGTATATTCACAGACCACAGTATCAATTTCTGTTCCACAAATACAAATAAACGAGTATTATAAAGAAGACTATACAGTGTGTTTCACTTGAAATGGTAACACCCCAATAACTTTTTTATTTTTTGGTTGAATTTAAAAAATTTTTTTTCTATATATGTAGCTTTTAACGCTCTTTTAAAGGGTCAAACAACATGTTAGCTTAATTAAAATAGTAGCCTATTGTGATCAAAAATAAAGCGGAGAAGTTGAAAAAACATATTAGGGATTTTTTCGAAAAAAGTTTATTGAGAAAACTCCTTAAAACCTTAAAACCGCAATATCCAAGTTTGGTTAAAAAAAAGTTCATCCCAAAAAATCAGTAGTAAAATTAATTGCAATGTTATTATCACGATTGCCATGATTTATTAACAATACCAAATTATCATGAGATCTGTTACATAAAACATTGATGTCATTGTGTCAAACTATTAAAATATTGGTGATATTTATTGTTTAAATAATTTAATTATGGCTGCAGAAAGGCTAATTTCTCTTTTTTTGTGAACTTTGTTTTTTAACCAAACTTGAGAATAGGGGTTTAAATTGATTCCGAACAACATTTCCCAATAAACTTTTTCGAAAAAAAATCTATCTTCCTTTATATCAAGAAGAAACTGATAGTTTTTTTTTTTGCATATCGCGTGCCATTTTAGAGATACTTGAGAGAATATTAAGTTGATGGATTTTCAGTTTTTCAGAATAATTCAGGATTTACTAAAATATTTCAAAACTTTTAAACGGATTTTACGAGATAACATAATTATTTTGCCCAATTTAACCTATTTCGTATCTCAATTACTTCTCGAGATTCCAATAGTGGGTGGCACTTTTAATATTTGTAACCTTGTATATGAAACAAAAGTAAAGATTAATAATGCATACAATTGACCTGTCGTAACATATATAACAGGCATGATTGGGATTGCACAGTATTCATCATTTATTGTAAATAGCTCTCTACAAGATTATGGGGTACTGACTGTCACTAGACATCCCATGGATAATAATAGTTCACAACAGTATTAAACGTTAACAGAGGGAATATTGTATAATTATAACTACAGAATAAAAGGTGACAATGTCTACGATAAGATGTAATTTAAATGCACGAACAGATGCTAACTATCTTTTATTAAATGGTCTGAATTATGTAGCTTAAGAATGTATAGAGCAGTACCTAAGATACAATATGATGTTTTTAATAAAGAAAATCGAACCTCCTCGAATTTCATATTTATTATATGCATTTAATGTAGAACATTAAATATAAAATTATAACTGTTATAGGATGATTCGTCTAGATTTTTAGGCATTTGTTGGCAGTCTGAACAATGTCTGAATATATGTCTGAATATATTTCTATATACTTCTCGCTCGTACAACTTCCTGAATGGGGGGCAATAATGCGTCGGACCTCGATATCTCGAGTTCTACGATAGCTAGAAATAAAAAAAAATACAAGTAAACTAGAGAAAAAGTCTATAACCAGAAATTATTTTCGAATATATTGGGTGAGCCAGGACGAAATTGTAGGATCAAGCGCCTTTTTTTTAAGTAGAATACTATGTATATCAGTACATTTTTTGAAGCCTCTTTCTAGAGTCGACTTATTCCAATATTATTATTGACTATCTACCCACCACTTGGATGTAATGAATTCTTTTGTTGAAATAATGCCATCTGCAGATGCATATTGAAAAAAATCACCAAAGACAATTATGGGTTTTAAGAAAAACTTATGTGAATACTAGTTACCAGACATTTAATTAATATTTTTTGAATTATTTTTACTCCCTGAAAATGTACAGGGTGGTTAAAAAAGAACTTTTTAAATTGAATTTTCTCAAGTACTTGCCATGGCTAACCATTTTCGTTTTATTGAGCAATGAGTACAAAATTCAAGAGTAAACTTAAAAAAATAGAGGTTTCTTCAAATAATTCATTAGAAAAAATTATAATAAGTGATCCACATATTGCCCATTTTGATTGACACACGTCTCTATGCGCTTTTGAAATGAGGTTTCTACTGTTCCTAAAATTGCCGGTGTGATAGATCTAAAATCAATTATCATTTCCTTCATATTTTCTACTGTTGTTGGTGTGTCTCTATAAACAATTTCTTTCACATATTCCCATAAAAAGAAATCCATTTTTGTAAGATCTGGAGATCTAGCAGGCCATTTAGTGGGTCCATTTCTTCCAATCCATTGAAGTGGTATTATTTAAGTATATTATTTAAGTGGTCTCTAGCTGAATTTAAATAATATGGTGGAGCACCATCTTGCTGAAACCACATCCTATTTCGAATCATTTCAGGAAGTTTTAACAATAATTGTGGCAGATTGTTTTCCAGAAACTGAAGATAAATAGCTCCAGTCAATGTACCATCAAAAAAATGTAGCCGTATTAAATGTTCTCCAATAATTCCTCCACAAACGTTTATAGACCATCTGTGCTGGTTATCAACTTGCCTAAAAAAGTGAGGATTTTTTGGAAGCATAAAAATGGAAATTGTGCCTATTAACAAATCCATTTTTATGAAAAATTACCTCATTAGTAAAGCTGCAAATCGTTTTTGTGTATCATGGTCGTAGAGTATAGATGTACTTACTGTCGTCGGCATTCGCCTTGACTGCGAAACTCTTTTTCCAGTCCAGTCTATTATTAGCTTTCGAGTTGTGTACACGTTAAGTCACTTGGACGTATTACATATTGTTTCTGTGTTTTTATTTTATTTGTTGTACTGTATTGTTGATATTAATTTAATAATAAAGCATGGCAGACGTACGCAGGGGTAGAAAACGGCCATTTGCTGACAAAGTGAATAAATTCATAGGTGAATTCCCGGATTTATTCTATGATGGTGCTAAAATAACTTGTAAAGTGTGCGAGAAAGATTTGATGTGCTGGGATAAGCGTGATTGTGGACTTCACGTAAATAGTGTACACCATAAAAATAAAAAAATGGCGTGCATTCGAAAACACAGTTTAAATTTGATTTACTGTTAATGCTGATTGCCTGTGATGTTCCGCTGCACATACTCGATAAACAACCCTTTCGAGAGTTCTGGAATAAATACAATGCCCAGGTGAAGTTACCAAGTCGCACAACTTTATGTAACTATCTACCAACTGTACACGTAGACATGGTAAATAAGATGAAATGTGAATTAAAAAAATACAGGGCTGTGGTTATCTGTTGATGAGACACCAGATTGTAAAAAAAATTCTATTTTAAATGTTATAGTACGAGTACTGGACCCTCTTAAACCGACAGTTCCACTGTTACCAGCTAGCAAAAGACTAAGTCAGTGTACTAGCGAAACAATTACCAGGGTGGTGCTGGAGACGTTAGAAAAATTTGAACTGTCAAAAAGTCAAGTGTTGATGTTTGTGACTGATGACGCCGTGACAATGCGTTCGGTAGGCCGTTCTTTGCAAGAACAAGGTTGTACGTTTATACATGTTACGTGTAAAGTACATACTTTACATCTTGTGGCAGAAACTATTCGAAAAGGTTTTCGAGAGGTGGATGCATTAATAGCAAATACAAAAAAAGTATTTCCTAAATCTCCTAAACCTCTCCGTGCATTTCATAGTAAGTGTCCCGGTATTCCTGAACCACCACACCCGATTCATACACGTTGAGGAACATGGTTGCAGGCAGCTTTTTATTATGCTGAATATTTCCAACAAGTAAAAGCTATGATACTACAATTCAATCCAGATGAGACTGCAGCTATTAAGGAAAGCCAGACAAAATTCGAAGATATTTCCGTTGAAACAGCTTTAAAAAATATTGCGAAGAACTATAAACCTTTACATGAAAGCATAAAAAAATTAGAAAACAGTGCGTTGTCGTTAGCAGAGTCACTGCAAATAGTGGACAAAGTAAATCTATTGCTACACGCTATTGGTGACGCAAAAAATGAGCGCGTTAAAGAAAAGTTCGCAAGTGTGTTAAATAAAGACACCGGTTTTACCAAATTAAGACAAATATGTGATGGTGCAGCCCCAGATCCGTTAAGTGCGTTCAAAGACTATTTTACGTATACGTGAATTACATCAGTAAATGTCGAACGGTCGGTTTCAAAATATAAGAATATATTTTCACCAAAGCGAACATCACTCATGGAGACAACCATAGAAACATACCTGATGCTGCAAAATGGCTACACATCTTCTCCAGTTTGTGATAAGCAAGCTAGTTCATCAAGCTAGTTAAGTGGGTTAGAGTTTTACATACATTGTTATAAATTGTAACATTTTATTGTTCCTCGTATTAATTAATTTCGCGTACGCCACTGTCCCACGGAACATTTTTGACAGTCCTACTCATCAGTGAATAAACCATTACTGAAGAAGGTGACATCTTGCATTTTATCTCTGGCCCAATTACAAAACTGTAGACGCCCTTAAAAATCGTCATCAGATAGTTCCTGGTGCATTTAAATATGATATGCATGAAACTTATTTATTTTTAAGATTCGACTACTTATTCCTACTAATGAGCTCACTTTTCTCTGACTAATATGTGGATTCTCAACCGTTGCCAGCACCACGGAAAACTCATTTTCTTCGTTCAGAACACGTTTTATTCTTTCACTTTTTTATATTCGACATTTCCAGTTTCCACAAATCTATCGAGAAGGTTTTGGAAACTGCTAACATCAGAAAGCTTTCTTTCAGGATACCTTTGCTTATAAATTCTATTGGCAAGCAAACAATTTCTGTCTGACTCGCCCAAAACAAAAGTCATGTCTACAAGTTCTGCTTTATTAAAATTAATTTTGTAAAACTCGAAATACTTTAAATTTAATACAAATGATAACTGACGACTGATAAGTGCGATAAATGTTCGTTTGTACAAGACAATTTATACTAAACTGAGGTTTTGTTGCTTGTCGAATAACGAAAATAGCAACAAAATTTACAAAAAACCTATTACAGTAAGGGACCAGTTAAATATTATTTACCCACTTCAATGGATTGGAAGAAATGGCTTCATTTCAAAAGCGCATAGAGACGTGTGTCAATAAAAATAGGCAACATGTGGAGCACACATTATAATTTTTTCTAATGAATTATTTGAAGAAACCTCTGTTTTATTCTTGAATTCAATCAAAATGGCCAACATGTGGAACATTTATTATAATTTTTTTCTACTGAGTTATTTGAAGAAACCTCTTTTTTTAAGTTTATTTTTGAATGTTGTAATTATTGCTCAATAAAACGAAAATGGTTTCAATTAGCCATAGGGAAGTACTTACAAAAATGTATGTTCTTTTTCCATTTATACATCACATCGTTAGAAAATATACATTTGAAAAAAATTGAGAAAATTCAATTTAAACAGTTCTTAAGTGAAAAATATTTTTTAGCCACCCTGTAACATGTTTAGGAAGTAAAAATGATTCAAAAACATTAATTAGATGTCTCATAACTAGTATTCACATCATAATTGTGACTTTGGCGATTTTTTCAATATGCATCTGCAAATGGCATTATTTCAACAAAAAAATTCATTACATCCAAGTGGTTGGGAGATAGTCAATAATAACATAGGAATGAATAGTCTAGAAAGAGGCTTCAACAAATTTACTAATATACATAGCATTACATTTAAAAAAAAATGTTACTTGGCCTTGTAGAATCGTCTTGGCTAGCCCTGTATATTCGAAAATAATTATCGGTTATAGACTTTTTTATCTAGTTTACTTGCATTTTTATTTATTTCTAGCTATCGTAGAACTCGAGATATCGAAGTCCGACGCACTATTGCCTCACCCTGTATATTTATTCAGGAATCAGAAATTACATATTTTTCAATATAAATAACTTGTGGGATTTAGAAAAATGAAATGAAAGATCCGTAAAAGCACCATTATTTTAACTTAGGCAGACAGGTTATTTGTTGATTTAAAGCTTAAGAGATCATTTTTAACTCAACAGTAGGAGAATTTCATAAAAATTGGGTGGAACAAATATAAATGTTAGGAATATCTATTTCTGTGGTGATATAATTATAACGGAGTGCCACACAAACGTGTGTAAGATTCTGACTTTATAGGATCAATGCACAGACCTCTATTTCTAAAAGTATAACAGCACTATGGTCAAACTTGCTTTATAACAAGAAAAAGATGTATGCCGTAGCTAAAATAGATAGGAAATGCAATTTTCTCTCTGCTACATTTCACGTAAATAAAATCATGAAAAATGAAACAAGTTATTCGATATTGTATATTTATCTAATAGAAACATGCACCAGAGAGTAAATTCAAGCACTATTGAATATTTTTTATCAAACAACAAAACATAGCGCCATTGCTGTTCTATCCATGTTTCAAAAAGTTCTTGAAGAGGCATCATTAAGATTAATTTCGTTTCTGGAAAAGCATAGGGTTTTTTCTTCCAGAAAATGTTAGTTCACTAAAGGCAGATCCTGTACTGTTAGCTAAATTTAATTGTTAATCAAAGCCTGCTGACATCTTTTGTGATATCTCACATTCGACACTGTCATCCACTCACAAACTCTTGTGGTTGAGCTCTCATTGGTTGGAGACATACCTGCCTATGAAGTCGCAATTTGTAGGAGTTTCAATAGACAGCCAAAAATAAATTTTCTATTAACACGGAAGTTCCGCAAGGAAGTATATTAGGCCCCTTACTATTCATAATTATTATTAATTGTGTATTAGAGTAGATTATAATTTACATATCGATCATAGCATCAAAAAAATAGAGAAGTACATTTTTTCTGGCTGGAATAACACTTTTAATGGAACAACCACATTTTCAAAACAGTACTTCTAAGAATTTCGTTTAAGAAAACAGAATTTTGACTGTTTACTGTTGATAGTCTATTCAAATGCTTCAGATCCATATCCCTTCTGAGACATAGCAAAAAAACCCTCCTACCTAGTCGATAGGAAGAAGCAAAAACAATATTACAAAAAAAGATACATACACAGTTTTATTTTGAAATTGAAAAGAATAGTAACCTATGTATTTGTCAGTACCTTGACATTATTATTTTGTCTATTTGGTGTTCTAATTGTTCCGCGATTTCTTTGTGTTTCAAAGATGCCTAATCAGTTTACTAATGCTGAATTCGCTAACATCATTTATGTGTATGGGTTTTGCGATAGCAATGCAAGGGCTGTTGTTCGGGAATATCAGCGAAGATGTCCTGGTCGACAAGTCCCGTCTCTCCACACTTTCACCAGAGTTTTCCAGTTCTCTCGGGAATATGGAAGATTTCCTGGAGCACAGGAAATGTAGAACGAGCAGTTAGATCGGCCGAAGAAAACATTGTGAAGATTGCCGAACAAAATCCGTCGACAAGCACTACAAGAATAGCACACGCGCTAGGTATTACGCAAACCCGGGTATTTAAGGCATTAAAAACGGAACGGTTGCATCTTTACCACATCCAAACGGTCCAGCATATCAAACCAGGTGACGAAATCGCACGTCTTACATTCTGCCGTTGGATAATACTTTACTCAGAATTATTTTCACGGACGAGGCCCAATTTACTCGCGACGGAATGTAGAATTCTAGAAATTCACACCTTCGGGGCCACAACAATTCTCACGCCGTTATCCAGAAAAACTTCTAGCACAAGTTCTCCCTTAATGTATGGTGTGGAGTGGTGAACGATATATTGGTAGGACCGCATTTTTTTGAAGGCCGATTGACTGGAGAAATCTATTTGGATTTCATCCAGACCATATTGCCCAATTTATTATTGGTGCAAAATGTCGACAGAAGAGGTCTTTATTTCCAGCATGATGGGGCACCACTTCAATTCTCACTCTATGTCCAGGAGCATCTAAACAATTAGTTTCCTAACCGCTTGATTGGTCGCGAAGGTCCTCAAGCTTGGGTAGCTAAGTCTCCTGACCTAAATGTTCTCGATTACTATGTTTGGGGCCACATAAAAAAAATCGGTGTACAGCACGGAAGTCAACACTAGAGAGAACTACGACAGTGGGTAGTGGCGGCCTCTGATGACATGGAGAACCACAGACAAACCATTGGGATGGCCACACGACATTTATTGGTGCTGTGCAGGAAGTTGGATAAGGACATTTTGAGAACCTGATCTAGTTTGAATTGAGGCATTCCTTATCTAATATTATGATATTAAGTTATGATGTTATGATGTTATTCTTATTATAATAATAATAATGTTAAGTTTGTGAAGAATTACATATTGTTTATTAAAAGTGTTATCACGTTTATGTGTGCAAGCTTTTTCTATATAGATTATATCCATAATCCATTCAGATTTTATCATTTTGTATACCTTTAAAATTTCACAAGTACGACCCTGTCTTTTTCTTGCTAGGTATGTTCTTAACTATATTTTTTGCTATGCTATATTTTTTGCTATGTCTTAGAAGATATATGGATCTGAAACATTTGAACAAACTCTATCAAACCGTTTCATAATTAATGCCCGGTCAACGTGTTAGTTGTGATGCGCTAAATTGTTTTGTGATTTTTTTTGCCAAAACGGTTTAGGAGTGCCGTCAAAATTAATTCGCTATCCTGATAGCATTTTTTCTGAACTTTCTCAATCCGCTAATAATTTTCCAGAAATGCGATAGAAAAATGTACTTTTTTTATCAAAAACGACTGCAGATTTTTACCGAGTCCGGCCTTGGATTTTTCAAAACCAAGTAGGCCATTCTGACAAGTTCCAGGTGAGGAATGTTACTGGTAAATTTTATTCGATTACATCCAATCCGTTGCAGAGAATAGCTCTTTGAGTTGTCAGACCAAATGCATAAAACACTCTGTATCTTCTTAACCAGTGGTCAAAAAATGTTTTTCTTGCAGATATAGACTTGCCTTGAAGTGCTCTATCTGCCATTAGGCTATGGCACATTGCTCGCAAATCACCCTTATATATATATATATATATATATATATATGTTACAATGAGCCTTTTACGTAAGAAAACATTTTAGATAACCTTCAGTGGTGTAGCGATGTTAATCTTAACAAACTCGTTCATCTGATAATATTTATTTATACATATACATATAATCTTAAGATGATACCGAAGTAAGAAAAGAATCTTGGATAACTTCTGTTATCATCTTCTCATCCATCTTAAAACAGATGGCACTTTTAGTCAGTTTAAAACTCTTGTAAAAAAGTTCTTATACAGGGTGTCCCAACCAAAAGTAGGCACCCTGAATAACTTTGGAGATACAATTTTTTTTGAAAAATTGGTGAAACACGTCGACCTTGTTTCCAAGGGGGACATATTTTAATGTAATACTTGTATACCTATCATCATCCCTTTACCCTACACGGCCACCCCCTCAAAAAATTCAAATGGCAAGGGGGTCGAGTGATACATCTTCTGAAAGGTCGTTCAATTCCCTACATAATTGTGTATTTTTTTTTTACTTTTTTCGATTCGTTCTTAAGGAAAATAATTTTATTTTTGATGATTACACACAATCGAAATCGTTTAAAAAAATCTAAAATACACGGCACTGGGTATTGGAATTTATGAAAAAACTACATTTTTTAGTGCTCTCAAATCAACACGAGTTTTTTCGACAAAAAACACTTTCCTTGTCCGTTTAGTTTTAGAATAATAAAAGACTCATAAGTAAAGCTGGCCGAGGTCACCTGGCCGACAGAGCCGTCATTTGACTCATATGTTTACATCATATCATAATACCTAAATAAGTACAATAAATGGAAATAAATTTTAACAATAATGTTACATTTTATAAAAATTTGTATAAAACTCACCCTTTTAAGCAGATTTATGAAGTAGTTTGGTTGTCGTCATCACAAAATGGGGACGATCTATAGTATAATAGCATCAGGTATGTTTCTACAGCTGTCTCCGTCAGCGATGTTCGCTTTGGTGAAAAAATATGTTTGTATTTTGAAAATGACCGTTCGACATCTACGGATGTAATACAGGCATAAGTAAAACAATCTGTGAACTCACTTAACGAAGTTGTAGATGCACCATCACAAATTTGTCTTAATTTGCTAAAATCAGTATCTTTCTGTAATACACTCTCGAATTTTTCACTAACGCGATTATTTTTTGCGTCATTTATAGCCTGTAGCTGTGTATTTACGTCGTCCAGTACTTGCAGCGATTCCACTAACGACAACGAACTATTTTGCAATTTTTCTATTGCGTCGTGTAGTCCTCTATAATTGTTATTAATAGTTTTTAAATCTGTTTCAAGGGAAACGTCTTGAAAGCTTGTCTGGCTTTCCCTAATAGCTGCAGCCTCGTTAGGGTTGAACTGTAGTATCACAGCTTTTATTTGTTGAAAATATTCAGCATAATAAAAAGCCGCTTTCAACCACGTTCCCCAACGTGTAAGAATCGGCTCTGGTGGTTCAGGGATACCAGAACACTGTCTGTGAAATGCTCGAAGCCGTTTAGGAGATTTGAGAAATACTTTTTTTTGTATTTGCTATTAATGCATCTACCTCTGGAAAACATTTTCGAATCGTTTCTGCCACAAGATGTAACGCATGCACTTTACACGTAACATGTAAAAACCTACAATTGTCTCTTTGAAGAGAACGACCTACCACGCGCATTGTCGCGGCACCATCAGTCACAAACATCAATACTTGACTTGTTGAAAGTTCAAATTTTTCAAATGTCTCCAACACCACACGCGTAATTATTTCGCCAGTACACGCAGTTGTCTTTTACTAGCCAGTAAAAGTGGAAATGTTGGTTTAAGAGGGTCCAGTACACGTACCATAATATTTAAAATAGAAGTTTTTTTACAATCTGTCGTCTCGTCAATACATAACCAGAGTCGTGTATTTTTTAATCCACATTTAATCCTATTTACAATGTCTTCACGAACAGCTGGAATATATCTACGTAACGATGTACGACTTGGTAAGTTCACCTGGGGATTGTATTTATTCCAAAACTCCCGAAATGGTTGTTTATCCAGTATGTGTAGCGGAATATTACAGGCTATTAACATTAACAATAAATCAAACATAAACTGAGTTGTCAAAGGCATGCCATTTTTTTTATTTTGATGTTGCACGGTATTGATATGACGACTACAATCTGTTTTGTGCCAGCACATTAAGTCTTGATTGCAAACTTTACATTATTTTGCATCCGTCATAGAATAAATCCGGAAATTCACCGATAAATTTATTCACTGTGTCCGCGTACGGTCGTTTTTTACCCTTTGGCGCGTTTGACATTATGTATAATTTATAGGTACAACCTCACGCATTAACCTTTCAAATAAGACTGCAGCGTAAATCACTTCTAAATCGGCACGTGTGACGCCAGCGCAAGACCGTGGCTGTACTCCAGCCACCTCGATCTGCTTTACTCATAAGTATTTGATAGTCCTTGAACATTAATTTGTTCACAACCAATTTTAAATAGAGATACATTTTACCAGAGTAAGTTCTCAAAATGGTTTATACCATTCAGGAGAGAATAGAAATTGACAGCATTTATTTTACAAACGATAATTGTGCTAGAGCTACGGAGCGCATATTCAATAGAAATCACCCAGATAGAAGGGTTGGTTCTCAGTATGTTTTACAATTATTGACCAAATTTATGGAAACAGGTTCTGTAGGAAACAAAAAGCATGAACCTCAGCGACCGATTAGGAATGAAGCAGTCGAAGTGGCAGTTCTGGGTCATTTGCAGTTGGATAATACTCAATCGATCAGGCAAGTAGCTGAGGCTTCCGATGTGTCACGAAGCAGTGTTAATCGAATTGTAAAGGCCCACAAATGTCTTCCATATAAATTTAAATTGGTACACGAATTAAACGAAGATGATCCCTATCGTCGGCTTGAATTCTGAGAGATTTTTAGTGAACAATTAAACGGTAATGCCAATCTACTGTACAATACGTGTTTTTCTGATGAATCGACATTTCAGTTAAATGGGGAGGTAAACAGGCACAATTGTAGGTATTGGAGTGAAACCAGTCCACATTTGTTCATGGAAACTCATACCCAAAGGTCTCAGAAGTTAAATGTTTGTGCTGGCATCTTAGGGGATCACATTGTCGGGCTGTTTTTTATTCCTGATAATTTAATTGGCGAAAGGTACCTCGATCTATTAGAAAATAACATCGATCCAATGATTACCCAAATCCTCAAAGAAGACGATCTTTTAGAGGGCGAACTATTTTTTCAACATGATGGGGCACCCCACATTTTGCTATAGCAGTCCGTCAATTTTTGGATAATCGGTTTCCTGAGCGATGAATTGGAAGAAGAGGTCCTGTGGAGTGTCCCGCTAGGTCACTCGATTTAACTCCCTTGGATTTATTTCTGTGGGGACATTTGAAATCGAAGGTATTTGCAATAAAACCCGCATCTCTGGAAGAGTTACGTGAAAGAATTGTTCGAGAATGCCGTTTATTGACTCCAGATGTGTTCAAAATGTTCGTACAGAATTTCAAGACAGATTATACTATTGTATGGAAGTCGGTGGGGGTTATTTTGAACAATACATACGATAATTTAAACTGCTTCTTTTGTTTTTATTTCCCGAACCTAAAATAATGAAACAATTATTTCTCAGGAACAAATCGATAAAAGTTTAAAAAAAATACACAGTTATGTAGAGAATTGAAAGACCTTTCAAAGGATGTATCACTCGAACCCCTTTGCCATTTGAATTTTTTTGAGGGGGTGGCTGTATAGGGTAGACGGATGCTGATAGGTATACAAATATTACATTAAAATATGTCCCCCTTGGAAACAAAGTCGACGTGTTTTACCAATTTTTTAAAAAAAAATGTCTCCAAAGTTATTTAGGGTGTTTACTTTTGGTTAGGACACCCTGTATACAGTATGTGTATTGAAGTACATAGTGCATTGAAGGAAGACTGAAAATTGGCATCGTATCGCGGGCAGTGTGCACTTTAAGAGACTCATGTCTAATAATTCAGTACACAAGCTGTGTAACAAAAATTCAATTTATGTAAATTTGTGTATTTTATTATTAGTTATTTTTATTATTTTACTGATTTATTTTATGTTCATGAAACGTGAAATTAACATTTACAACGCCGACACTGTACATTTTTATGGAAATAATGATTATTTATTTTTTTATATCCAAATTTAGAACATTCATTTTTATTGTCGAATATAATTTATTTAAACCATCCATTGTCGTAGTACCTGCTAAATATGAATAATTTAAAAGTGTTTGCAAAAACAAAACAACAATAAAGCCGTCCTGATTATGTAGCACTGATTGTGAAGAAAAAAATTTCATTTTTTGTATTTTAGGTCGGAGTAATTATTACCAGGCTGAAAGATTAAATGATAACATTAATTGTTGCTTCTCCCTTTCTTGTTGGAATCCATTTCTTTTTATTCCAACCGGTCTGAATAAAAAGATATAAGTAACTTATACAAACAACTTAATTAGAGTTAGCCAAGACGTCGGCAAAACAAGAATGATTAGGGAATCATTAGGGAGACGGATTTTAAAATAAAATATAAAAACCCTGGTCAGCATTTTCAGCGCTAATAAAAACAATTCCATCTTAAGTAAGGCAAGATAAAAGGATGCTGGGTGTTTTTAAAATAAAATGCTAATAATCGCTAAGTTTTAGTAGTGTATAAATCAAAAATTTATCCTTGTCCCTGCTGAAAATGATATATTATATGATGTAGTGCTCTGATGGTGTGAAATATTTGAAAATATTAAACATAAACTTTGGCTACGCGTATAGAAAATAACAAAACTTTGTGTTTTCAATTTAATATCGAATTAAAAGGATTCGGTGTATTGTAAACACATAATTTTCAATTTAAAATTTTGACGGCGTCATTGTGTAGAGGCTAAATTTATAACTTTTTGGTGAAGAAGGAAAATAGAAAACCGGCAATTTTGCCGAACTGGAGCAAAGAAGCTCTAAAATATAATTTTACTCTGTCAATATAAAAATAAGTTATATGTGCTATTATTTAAACAAGATCTACAAGGAGTCCTAAAATAATATTATATACACCCACAAGCATAGACGTTGACTACGAGGTGGCTCGAAGGCTTCAGCCCTCATTAAAGTAATTTAATTAGGGCAGAACCTTTATTAACATTATTAGACTATTTGGTCTTAGGTTTACGTTGTTAAATAAGTTATGTAGCATCCACAATTAAAATGTGCTCTTATAAAAACAATAGAGGTAATATTTTTAAAAATTTGTAGGATAACTGTTTCAAAGAACTAAAAATACATACCTAAAAGGACATACGTATTTAATATTCACAATCACCCTCAAAGACCTACACCTATCCATTTTGACAAGGGAGGAACGTTCGAACCGCGTGCCGATCAGTTTCAGAGAAATGGCCCAAAAAAAAATTTGATTACTCCAATAATTAGCGATCCGCGAGTTTGCTAGTTTAGCAACACTGTAGGTGGCAGGCACCAATAACACTAGCTAAAAACTCCTTTTCTATTAGTCTACTAATCTGTACTGTAAGTAAGGCTACCAGATGACATAAAAATAAAGGAAGGATGCTATTTAATTGATGTTTAAAAAGTCGAAACATTTTTGTGGCATCTGCTTTGCTAAAGGTTTTTTCTTTGTTAAAATATCAAGAGTCATAACTGATCTCAGTGTCTCAGTGGCAAAATGAGGCCAAATCGATATGAGGAAGTTATTCTTTGATAAATGGACCTGATAGATAACGTTGACTCGTAACAGCTACTCCTCTAAGGTTTAGTAACATAAACTTTGCTTTTAATGTCCTCCATAGAAATGAATCCAGTGGTATTACGTCTGGGATCTAGAAGGCCAATTAACTATATCTCTTCTACCAATCGATCTATCAGGAAATATTTGTTCCAAGTATCACCTAACTGATACTGTATAATGTTGGAGACCCATCCTGTTGAAAGAATAGCTCATCTCAAAAAGATTATAATCTTCCTCTAAAACTTGGGTCATCATAGAATCTATCTCATTTTATAATAAATTGAATGACATTTCACAATTTAAATTATTCGAAATAAAAAAATGACCGATGATATGGTCTCACAGGATTCCCGCCCAAACGTTCAATTTTTGCAATTTTTGGTATGATAATTCCTATTTGCATGAGGGATTTCGTAATACCAATACCTACAGCTGTATCTATAGACAATTTCTTTAACAAAAAAATTACCTCTCATCCAAAAAATAGATATTATACAGCAAATTTGGATTTTCTTGAATACGATTAGAGATGATTTTGCAAAACTGCCCTCAACGCCATTGTCATCCTCGATCATCTCTTGTAAATTCCTAATTTTATATGGATTGAATTTTACGAGTTTAAAAATTCTATGAACACTAATTCAGAATCTTGAAAAAACTGTCTAATACTTTTACTTTCAGCCCAGTCAGCTTCGAGATGTCCAAGTACAGCTTTTTAAATTGCTTCATTGGTGACATTATGCGATTGTTTTTTTGTTGTTAACTGAACCAATTTCATCAAATTTTTTTACCAATTCCATTACGTACTTAGGACGAACAATTTTACCAGGAAATCTTTCATTGGAAATACGAGCAGCGGCTATAGCGCAATTACTATTGCGATAATTCAATTTCAAAATGTCTTTTCTTTCATCTAAAGAATAAATAATTATTAACAAATTCTTTGTCCCAACAAACACAAAAATAATTGTATTCAATTTGGAAATAAAACCACCTATTTTTACATTTATATTTAAAAATATTAAAATGGATGGAGTAGAAGTGTTTTGTTTTTACATTGCAAATAAAATGAAACGTCTTTTATTTATTTTTTTTATATTTCTGATTTGTTTAAGATCTTATACTGAAAAAAATACGCCATTCGGCATTAACCCTTTCGAGGCCATGAAATCATTTTTTAAGACTTATTTAGGGTGTTTATTTTTAAATCAGACACACTGTATATATTATTGTTCTTTATGTATTACTGGATATTGCTATTTTAATGTCATACCTAACTAATAAAATACCAAAGCGTCCTTAACATTATTTTAAATATATGAAAGAAATTTGCTTTTTAGTGTTTCAAAAATATTTTATTAGAAACTCTACACGTGTTTCGGCTTTTTAGGCCTTTGTCAAGAATACAGGGAATACTCAACAGTAAAAGTATTCCCTGAACTCTTGACAAAGGCCTAAAAAGCCAAAACACGTGTAAAGTTTCTAATAAAATATTTTTGAAACATTAAAAAGCAAATTTCTATCATATATTTAAAATATTTAATAATGTTTCACAAGGAGCCAACTGCAGAATCAGTTCAGTGTACTTAACATTATATTATCTCAGACAGGTGGCTGATTTTTTCCATCATTTTTCATCATATTATCAAAACATATGAAATTGATCTAATTGACCCCCTCCACCTGTTCTCATGATTGAATAGTGTTGTGTATATTTCCACTGTGGATATTGAACACAACGTAACACGCTTTGTTTTCTGTAAAAAAAGCGCGTATCATTAATTTCATGAGCAATCACTACCTGACGGCGATTTTTGTTCATAGCATTAATTCTCCTCAGTTGTCGTCGCTGATTGACGTCGAATTTTTTCCACAGCGTGGTTTACCTTTCACGTTTTCACAGCCAATTTTAAACTTCTTGCACCAGTCAAAAACATACGCATGTGATAAAATAAAACTGAAATAACACATCCATCATTTCACAGATTTCCGTTGGCATTTCATTCAACACAAACATTTTATCGGAATTCCCTTCCCGCGACCTTACTATAATGAAAATTCATGCAAATTCAGTGAATATCATATAAAGCGTTATTAATGACTGAAAACCTCGCATAGATAAAGCAAATACTGGTTATTTGTTATCTATATAAAATATATTAATTCAAACAGTTTCAAAGTAAACTCAGGGTAGCAAAGGGCCATTAAAAATAAAATAAAAATATCTAACACTGTTTCACATCTCTGATAATATAAACACAACTATTATATATATATATATATATATATATATATATATATATATATATATATATATATATATATATATATATATATATATGTTATTAAATATGATTTGATGGAAACAGCTACTCAGCGGGCAAATACCCCGACCTGCATTGAATTACACCTTCAAATCATGATAGATCGATAGCCAATATCATTTAATAACACATCATCTAGAGACATCTAGGATGTCGGTCGGATAGTAGCATTCAGACCATATGAGAAGTTTCATACCTCTCACCACTATTCACTTCACCTTAGTTAGTATATAACTAGCAGGTTGGCCACTATCATTTGTCTGTTCCATAACCTATGGCATACTGAAGAGAACAAATAAGTTCGAAATCGATCTATGTCTGGTTAGGAATTGACAAATGATATTGGCTATCGATCTATCATGATTTGAAGGTGTAATTCAATGCAGGTCGGGGTATTTGCCCGCTGAGTAGTTGTTTCCTTCAAATCATATTTAATAAAATATTAGTTTAGTCCACCTGGGCTAGGGGTCGCCGCTCTCGGTACTTGCTGTGATGCAAGTCGCTATCCGCCACAGAGACATCTAGGATGTCGGTCGGATAGTAACATTCAGACCATATGAGAAGTTTCATACCTCTCACCACTATTCATATATATATATATATATATATATATATATATATATATATATATATATATATATATATATATATATATATATATATATATATATATATATATATATAACTAGAAATTTTTGGGGTTGCAGTCAGCAGTAATAACGGTAAAAATGTATTTTTATATATTTTTTTTATATTGGTTCGTGTTTTACTTTTTCTGCTCCTTGAGCACATGGTTTTTTAAATTGTACGTCCATTTACTTATTTCTAGAAATATTTTATTAATCAATGTTTATTTTGTATTTAATAAGTTAAAAGTGCAGTTAAAACCTAACCTAGACTCTAAGTAAGATGATATGTAACGCGAGAAAGCAAGAAAGTTTTTCTATTTGACAATAATGAAAGTTTTATATAATTAACCCTCGTGTTAATGTCTTGAGAAAGGAAATAAACATTACCGAAAGCTTGACAAATAACAAAGAGTATTCTTTTTTGAAATCTATGGCCTAACACCGTTATTACTGCTGACTGCAACCCCAAAAATTTCTAGTTTTATGCCTTAACTAGTCAGTCACGACTACCCCTTGTTTTTTGTATATATATATATATATATATATATATATATATATATATATATATATATATATGATATTGGCTATCGATCTATCATGATTTGAAGGTGTAATTCAATGCAGGTCGGGGTATTTGCCCGCTGAGTAGTTGTTTCCCTCAAATCATATTTAATCACATTAGTTTAGTCCACCTGGGCTAGGGGTCGCCGCTCTCGGTACTTGCTGTGATGCAAGTGGCTATCCGCCAAGACATCTAGGATGTCGGTCGGATAGTAGCATTCAGACCATATGAGAAGTTTATACCTCTCACCACTATTCACATATATATATATATATATATATATATATATATATATATATATATATATATATATATGTATATATATATATATGTATATATATATATATATATATCCCCTACGCGGGAGTATACCCGGAAAACGAATTTAACATTCACCACCCGCGAAAACCTGAAAAACAACATATATATATATATATATATATATATATATATATATATATATATATATATATATATATATATATATATATATATATATACATGTAGATTGATTGAAATTTGGGATATCCTATATACAAAATAAGCGGCACTCTTTGACATACAAGTAATATTTTTTTTCACTTTCGGTTTCGCCGGAAGTGACACTAACTTTCGATTTTTAAATGGAACACCCTATATGTTACTGCATTTTTTGAATTCTGCATAATTTTCTGAATCCAACGATACCAAATAAGCGACATTTTAAACAATAATATTTTTTTTTATATAATTTTTAGTTTTCCATTTAAGTGTGCCATGACGGTTCCAATTTATTCTAAATGACCCGTGTAATGCTCGAAAAATCGAAATCCCATCAAAAATACTAAATTTACACGTGATGAGCAAATAAAGTTCATCAAAATGGTTTTTGGGGAAATACTCAAATATCCATATTGATACCGTGGTACCATTTTTTATTAATACTATTAATAAGGAATTTATTCATTTGTCATATTAAAATGTGAGATAAATACAAACAAAATTACAGCTAAAAGAAAATAAGAAAATACAATTTTGTTCTAATTACCTTGGTATACATAAGGTGGCTTTGGAATATAAAAAATTAACACAAAACATTTCTAAATGCTGTCCATTAACATCAATACAATTCTGAACTTGCATAGCTGTTTCTCGAAGAACGTTCGCCAATTGCTGGGCCGTTATGCTATTCATTGCGCGTCTTACTCGTAGCTCCAGGTCGTCACGGGTTGTAACGGCGGTTGCGTAGACAATATTTTTTAAATGACCCCAACCAAAGAAATCAAGGGATGTTAAATCAGGTGACCTTGAAGGCCACCTCACAGGACCATTCGTCGAAATTACGTTTTCTCCGGATCTCCGTTAAAGGTAATCAATTATTATCTTTGAATTATGGGGAGGAGCGCCATCTTGTTAGAAATATATTCCCTGTCGTAAATGGAAAGGTAATTCAGCTAAACTGTCCTCAATTTCATTCTGTAGAAATCCCAAGTACCACCAGTCAGGGTCCTTCAAATATTATTGGACCAATGATGTTACTACCAATTATTCCAAGCCAAACATTGAAACCAAACAGCACTTAAAAGTTACCCTCCAGTAATAAATTTTGATTTTCTTATGACCAATATTTTGTATTTTGTCGGTTAAATAATCCCAAATTTGGAAACCTAGACTCGTTCGAAAATAAAATCATTCCCAAAAAATCATTGTTTGGCTGCATGTTATTCTGCAAAATCCAATTGCAATATTCTATCTTACGTTCGTAATCATTTTCGTTCAAATGCTTGCGCAATTGATATTTAAAAGATTTATAGTGGTATGACTGTTGGTCGAGAGGCAAGGACTCTCACCCAAAAGTCCCGGGTTCGAATCCCGGCCGTGGTACTGGGATTTTTCTGTGAGAGAGATTAATCGTAGTATACTCGGATCTTGGATGTGTGTCCGTTGTCTCAAAATGTGTATCTTCCTCTCTCACAACGTCAGTTTAGAGATACAGGAGGTTGTATTGTCTGTGGTGTTTATTATTATATTATATTATTTGTGCAAAATTCAGCTTACTGTTTGGTGACTGATTTCCAATTCAAACCCAATTTGCCTTACAGAAACAGTCTTATCAACTTCTACTTGAGCCAAAACATTAATTTCCGATTCTTCGTCAAGAATGAAATTTTCTTCGGGATCATTGTTGGGCTCACTTCGGAATTGATTTTCAAGGCGATTAAAATAATTTCTTGGTGGACATTGTCTATCAGGATATCGTTCGGCATGAAGGTGTCTAGCCGCAACAGCATTTTTTTCTACGTTCCCCATAAATAATTAACTTGTCCACTTTTTCGTCTCTTGTATAAATTTGCAGCATTTTGAGCACAATTAACAAGAATTTTAAACAATTTTTAAAGACACAGTAAAAACACCGGTAAACCAACAAATGTTTGACAAGCTAAATATTTCATTGTTTTCAAAGCCACCTTAGTTACTTCTTAACATTTAATTAGAGCAAAATTGTATTTTCTTATTTTCTTTTAGCTGTAATTTTTTTTGTATTTATCGCACATTTTAATACGACATGAATAAATTTCTTATTAATAGTACTAATAATGATACCACGGTACCAACATGGTTCCATTTGAAAAAATTGAGTTTTTCCCCAAAAACCATTTTGATGAATTTTATTTGCGCATAAATCACGTAATTTAGTATTTTTGACGGGATTTAGATTTTTCTAGCATTACACGGGTCTTTTAGAATAAATCGGAACCATCATGGCACACTTACATGGAAGATTAAAAATTATATTATAAAAAGTACTGACGTTTGAAAAGTCATTTATTTGGTATCGTTGGATTCAGAAAATTATGCAGATTCCAAAAGTCCAATAATGTATAAGGTGTTCCATTTAAAAATCGAAAGTTAGTGTCACTTCCGACGAAACCGGAAGTAAAATAAATCACTTGTAAGTCAAGAACTGTCGCTTATTGTGTATACAGGATATCCCAAATTTCAATCAATTATCTTCAAAACTAAAAGAGAAAAGGGGGATGTACTATGATCCTGTTACAGCCGGTATAATAAGAGATAGGCAGCCTGAGAGAATAACCGAAGTAAAGCATTTGAAGGTTGTAATTACAGACAACTTTAACTTTGGCAAACATATAGTACACATTGTAAATAATGCATATAGAAAGCATATTTTTACATTGCGTAATTCAAGTCTGTTTTCCTGAGATATTTTGATAGTAATTTTCAATTCTATTGTGTCATCTCAGTTAGAGTATGCTACCGTGGTCTGGGATCCAAATACCATGGTGTATACTAACATATGATCTATATTACAAAAAATATAAACGATATCCGAATTATTTTGACTATAATTTAATAAGAGCTAAATTTAATACTGTTAAATTATCGGTAGGAAGGAAAATATCGAGTGTCTTGTTTATTTCTAATGTAATAAATGAACATATGTGTTGTTTCGAAATATTATCGAGATTGAATTATTATAATCCACAGAGAGTAAGGCCCAGAAATATTCTCTTTTGGTATATGTATAGAACAAGACTTAGGGAAAACTCATCTATTGTCAGAATGTGCAACACTGTAAATTCGGTTTGCTCAACAACTAATATATTTAAAAACTCTCCCAATTTAAAAAAAAAACCAATTAACAAATTTTATTAAAAATAAGTTTCTCCAACTGTATAAGTTATAAAAGTGATTTTCCTATTATATAATACAGTACAAATAAAGTTATTCTCTGTGTATATCTATCTTCGTAATAATTTCGGCGTTAGAGTGCAGAATGACAGACGGACAAGCAGATAGATAGACAAACAGATAGACGATACATCTAAAGACAGACAGGCATTATCACAAAGAAACATTTTTTAGGCATCAAGGGACCTAAAAGGTGTAATTCCGTTACACCTTCGAAGTTGACAATTTTCATGAATACCTCGTGAGAGAAATTAAAAACAGAGGAATTAGAACAAGGGCAAATATTTCTTATTGTAAAAATACTGACTGTAAGTTGTTTATTAATTTAGTCATTTAACTTTTAAATCTGTAAGAAGTAGATTCGCTAAAGCAGTTTTAGTCCTAATCTTGAGGTAATGTTATGAAACAATAAAACAGATTTTCAGCTAACTTTAAATCCTGTGCTCAACTTACTGTCTTCCTAAGTACAAGAATAGTTCAAGCATCGTCTAAATCACATAAATTGGGGTTGCAGAATATACGACAACGGGGTCCAAACGACACAAGAAGTAAAACCCCACAAGGAAATGTGAATTGGTTTTTGCACTTGCAAAAACAGTTCATCCTAGCAAATTGTTTGTGCAAAAATCTTATTTACAGTGGTGAACTAAACATGACCAATGCAGAGTAGAAATGTCTGCATACAACTAATTGTATGTATGTATAGACTTACAAACATTAAGAATTTTCTCTCGGTAATTGATTTCAGAATACTACTAACAGGATTTGTGCATTTTTTTTCGGTGTTTGTTTTGATTACAAATTATTAGAGATTGCCGCCTACTGCTACTTTCTTTTGTTTACGTTAAAGTCATCCATCATCTAAAATCAATTTGCCCCTTTTCCGTTAAATGCCCATGATTAGAAATAATTTATTGGTTTATTTTTAAATTATTACTATTAATCCTTTCATTTCGCCTCCTTTATCTGTTATTAATCTATTTCAACTAGCAAGGACCGCTCTGGCGTTTATGCCGCCCCGGACAAAAAACAAATTGCCGCCTCTTTTAAAGTTATTTTTTTTTAATAAAAGACGGTTTTAATTTGCAATAAAAACGTATATTTAAAAAGGAACAAGTATTAAAACTAAACATTTGGTACAAAACAGTACAAATTAAAATAAAATAGAGTTGCAGTACCTATAGATACCTAGTTGTTATATTTTAAAAATATTTACTTAGTTTTAAACATACAGGGTGCAATTTTACCGATATTACGATTTAGATTTTTTTCTCACTTATACCTAAAACCTAAATAGAAAACAAAAGGTAGATACATAGAACCATAGTAATACATTGTTTGAGTTATAATCAGAAGAATTTGTTATTATTTTAAGAACATCACTTGGACTTTCTTTTTTGCCCAAAAGTACACAAACTGCAGAAATTTCCTCTACTAATTCTAGACCGTTAATATCAGCTAATTCACCATCAGACAAAATATTTTCCAAATCTTTGCAAATCTTTATCAGTGTCTCTTTAGGCATGGTTTTCAAATCATATATATTATATAGAGATTGAAATTGGTTACTATGGTGATTCGGTTGTTCAAATCGACTATCTAGTGCGTTTAATGCTTGATCAATAGTATGGAAGAAAAATTTTATTTTGTATTTTTCTTTGGGATCTTCAATTGGTTCGTCCCTTGCCTCATATGAAAACTTGACCTTTTTCTTCTTACGCGGTGTCGCGGCGTTGTTGATTCAAAATCAGCTTCAATGTTAATTTCATCAGCCAATTCTCTTGCGTTAACAATAATTTCATTGAAAGACTTATCTGATCAAAGATTTTTTAAAGAAATTTTTGCAGTTCTCTAGAACATCAAGTGCTTTATTCAAATCAAAATCTTTTGTTTACATAAGCATGCTTATGGGATTAATACAGTTTAAAATTTTACACCATATGAGTATTGAACATAAAAATTTAAATTGTTTAATGCAACTTAGCAAACCCGAAGCTACGTCTCTTATTGAGATATCAATGTCTTGGATTTCATAAATGCTTAGCAATGCGTTGTATATTTCACCAAGCTGAAATCTTAAGGGCGTTAAAGCTTCTATTCTGCTTTCCCATTGAATGTCACTCAAATGTTTTAATGTTAATCCTTGGACATGTTTTAAAAATATTGCCCATCGAAAAGTAGAAGAAAAAAAAATATATTTTTTGGACCATATTTAAAAAATGGACTGTTTCTAAGGATCCTTTTGCCATATACACGAAACATAAAATATTCGTGGATTTAAATTCCTAATTCTAGATTGCAATTTTGTATTGTTGCCCCTCATGTTAGCCCCCCTTATTATATCCCTGCCCTCTTATACCTTGCACATCAAGTCCCATTTCATGAAGCTCTTCAATTATAATTTCATATAGTTGTCTTCCTGTAAATTGTTCCACAGGTAAGAAACCTAAAAAGCTTTCGTAGATTTTTATTTCGACATCGTTTGAATCAGAATCAGACTTATTGATAGAAACATATCTAATTGTCAGGGTCATTTGTTCCACCTTACTAACGTCAGAAGTGTGATCTAATATGGAATAGTATTTCCCTTTTTTATTTCAGCAATAATATGCGATTTTACACTTTCGTGAAGCAAGTCTATTATCTCGTTTTAAATGTTTTTTCCAAAATAGTGAGCTTTGATTTCCTCGTTTTTAAGCACACTACGCATGTGTTACTCCATGACGGGGTCAAATTCAGATAGCAATTCAATATTTTTAAAAAGTTGCCGTAATAATGCTCAAACAGCTTGTCGCTTGTACCTTAAAAAAGCTAAACAACTTTTACAGAGCATTTTAGTAATTGCTACATTCCTTAGAAGCACTACGTACCAGTGATTTGGTTCAGCGTTAATAACTCTTTGGGCATCTATAGTTGTACAACACTTTAACCTTTGACTGAGTTCTAGCCAGGATTTTTGAACCTGAATATGATTTTTAGAAATTTCGTGATCCTTTAACATTTCAATGATGTGCTTCCAAAATGTGCTTTTAAAACCTTCTTTTGAAAGGGAATTTGACACATGGCCGTAAATTTTGCAGCAAAAGCAATATATGCAGTTTTTTGAAGTGGAGTACACTAGCCAGTCTCTTATAACTTGCTCTCCATTTCTTAAAATCGAGAATAGTAATTTGCGCTAAACTTTCGACCAATGCCATCATAAGGGAATTTGTAATTAAACAATGGTTTAGGCGGACCTTGTCGTACTAAAAGACTTGTTTCAGTATCTCCTAAAATTCTGGGACACAATGTTGGATCTGTACCTACCTAAAGCTTATACAGTGCATTCCGTGGGTGGTAGGGAGGGCCAACACTAGTAGAGTGCTACTAGTGTTAGCCAGGATGCCTTCTGTAAGTGCTAAGGCGGTGTCAGTTGGTAGGCTGCTTTCATTTGGTAACAAAGTTGGTTTAGAAATATCTGATTGGTCTTGGACACCAACACTCTCTGATGATTTCGTGTTTTCCTTTTTATTTTTTGAGATATTTGTTTTGGTACTAATGGTACTACCGGATCTACCCTGTAAATAATTGTGCAGAGCACCAGTTTGTTTTTGTTTTCTTTGCGCGTCAGACATTCTAAAACAAGAAATTAAACAATGCAAAATACGTTAGTTAAAATAAGCCACGGCGTTGCTAAAAATAAGAATTGGAAAAATCTTCAAATCCAATTAATCAGTGACATAGTATGTCTCACAGTTTTGAAAAATAAAATTCCTAGTTTTAATTACCTACTTAAACTATTTTTAAATATAAAAACGAATTTCTTAACGTTTTGGGCAAATTTTCAACCCCCTTTTTGAAGAAATAGTTAATACTTTTAGTAATTAAAACTAGGCATTTCATTTTTTAAACTGTGGTACAGACTAAGCCACCGTCGCCGACTAATCGTATTTGAAGATTTTTTCTTCTTTTATCTTTTTTATGCAACACATTGACTTATTACTAAACAAAATTATAATTTACTAATTAGTAGGATTTTTTCAAAGATTTTTTTAGATGTGGTGGATCCCAACAAAAGGGACAAATTGTGAACCACCACAACGAACATATAAGAACTAACTATTTAAAATAGATACCTATCTAAAATATTTGAATTTTTAAGATGGGTTTTTTTGTTTCTCTTTTTTTCGCGGCGAAAACCTCAAATAAATTAATAAAAATCCGTCACAACAAACATACAGAAACTATTTAAAAATATATAAGTGCGTATTGTGGAAAATATTTTTGAAAATAATTCTTTACCACTTAATATAGGTATTTGCAGAAGTACTTACCTTTAGAAATTAACAAAACACACAAAAATCACTATACCGAACTAAACTGTTAAATATTTTTAATATTTATAAACTTACTTCAAGGATATGTTATCACCGGCACCCGACGCATTTGCAATAATAACACAATTGCGCTTAGATGACTCTTTATATAGTAAGGCGCGAAAACATGTCTATGCATGTTATGTCTTGCAGTTCCTATTTTAAACAAGTAACTATATGCCTACAAGTTCATGCAAGGTGATGCGCGTCTTTTAACTATACATTTTGTTTTATTTTAAAAATAAATATGCTTTTTTTAAAAAGGTGTTTTAATATTAAACCACAAATATCAAATGTAAATTTCATAGTACTTAGTTTTAGTTAGGGAAAAAATCAACAAGTATAGTGTACAATTTATTTTAATTGAGAATAATTAATTTATCAATATTTAGTTGACATTTAGGGAGGCGAAAATGCCGCCCTCAGGTTTGCCTCTACGGACATGGGTTCGGGTTGTCCGCTTCTAAAGCGGGCCTTGCAACTAGCGAACATTTTACAAATATTTGTTGACTTCCACCTTCATCGAGATGGTAACCTCTTTCAGTCCAAACATATTCAAAAAATTATTTAAAAATTTATAAAACTAATAATTATTTTGACAAACAAGTTAAAGTATATTTGCATATATTTGACATGTCATTACAGGAACTCGAATTCATCCATTTAATAATAATAATATAACTGTAATAAACACTACATATAGTAGAATCCCCTGAATCCTTAAACTAACGTTGTGCGGGAAGGGGTACACATTGAGAGACAACGGACACACACCCACTATTCGTTTATAGTGGATGTAAACTCTATCATAATTAATTCCACTGCCACGACCGAGAATCGAACTCGGAATTTTTTGGCGAGAGTCTAACTACGTTGCCTCTTGACCATCACACTGACGTAGTTTTCTACAAAACACTATATACTGCCCTCGACGCGCATTTCGCCAACCAAGTTGACATTATCTGGAGATGATTAAAACTAACTACGTCCGTGTTATCTTCATATTAAAGGTTCCAACCGACTTCATGTCTCCACCATCAGTCATGTTAACATATTACATAATTTGTAGAATCAGTTTTTGTTGAATATTAAATTTTTTTGTAATAACATGGTTCAAATCACTGGCGGTTCTTCTATAGGGTCATTTAGTCAATGACCTCCCAGATACAAATAAAAAAATAGAGCTATTCATTTTCTGAAGTTTAAAAATATAATATATATATTTTTAATATTCTTAAAAAAATATATTAAAGTTTCTAGTTCATTCTATGCATAATACTATTCAAATATCTAGATCGCAGGATTTCGTATCCCCTCCGAGCACCGAGCACCGAGCCTCCACATTCATATTCATTACATCATTCATTTATAGAATTGAAAAACCTTGTGTCAATCCACAACGTGTCCTTAAAGCTAGCTACGAACCGAATTTACAACGAATTAAAGTAAAATAGACTTATGCGCGAATCGTCAAAAAAGCAAAAGAGACAGAAAACACTGGCGGGGACAATGTCTCTGACACATTTTACGGAAACGGTAACGCACGAAGTTAGTTCCGTAGAGCAGTCTTAATGCTGACTAGGTACGCGTTGGTCGGTAAATTCTGTCGCGTTGTTTTTAAAAATTTGTGAACATTTTATTAGTAAATCTCTACTTGTCGTGAAATTAAGTAAAACAGTGTTTTTGGTGTTTACTATTAAATATGAGTGTTGTACAAAATATATTAAAACTGAAAGATGGACATAAGTTGGGTTATGAAGACCGACTGAAATTCAAAGGTGGTGGACGTCCAAAACCTAATATGACGATAAAGCAAACATCTCTTGATAAGAAAAAAGAAGTTAATAGGTATTTTCGAAATTCAATTTACGATTTATCCGAGTGGATTTGCGGATGCGAGGTAAAAAATGCATTTTTTTGTTTCCCATGCCTGTTATTTGGTGATGATCCTGATCCTATATGGTCCAAAATAGCTGTAACTGACTTGAAACATTTAAAAATAAAAGTACAGAAACATTCGCTCGCATCAAGTCATATGAATAACTGTTGTAGTCTAGCAACATTTGATACAGTTGATATTAGAATGCAGTTAGACAGTGCCTATTGAAAAAGTTTAGCTTACAACGAAAACGTTTCTAAAAATAGATATATTTTAAATAAAATAATAGACTATATTATTCTGTTTCTATTTTATTCATTGTTACGCTCATCAACTAAATTTAATTTTACAAAAAGCATCAAGTCAGGATAAAAGCATAAAATTTTTTTTTGCTAATTTACATAGCTTTTCTTCATTCTTTGGAAAATCGCCAAAAAGAACAGCCGTGTTAGATAATGTTGTTAAGGTGAGATTACCCAAAGCGGCTCCAACACGATGGAATTTTAATACAAAGTGCATAGAGACTGTTTATACCTATCGAATAGAATTATTAGATTGTTTAGAAAAAATCATTGATAATGAATCAGAAAACAACACTCTAAACCAAGCTATTGGTTTAAAAAACTACTTACAAAATAAACATTTCCTTTACTGGTTAAATTTTTTTCATTTAGTTATGCCTCATTGTGATATGTTATTCAATCAATTACAAAAAATGTAATATCGATGTCATAACAGTAAATAAGTGTATTGGCGTTTTTAATAGTAAAATTGAAGACATCAGAAATAAAATTTTGAATAACTATTTGGAGGAGACATCCATGCAGTCTGCCCAGAGATGTAAAACGGAAGAATCAAAAAGGAGAATTTCATTAGAGGTTTGTGATATAATTACATCTGAGATCAAAAACAGGTTTGGCTGCAGTAATCATTTAGCAGTGTCTCAGTTATTTCACGCAGATCGATTTAAAGATTATAAAAAAAGCTTTCCTCAAGATATGTTTAAATTAGTTAAAACGGAGTATCCAGTCATAAATCATTTGAAACTTAAAACTGAATTAGAAGTATTATATAGCCGAGAAGATTTTTCCAATAATGAAGGTGCAATTGCTTTGTTACAGCTTTTTATTAACAATAATTTGTGCAATACTTTTTCTGAAAGTGTCAAACTGTTAAAAATCTTGTGTACTCTCCCTATGACTACCGTCGAAAGTGAACGTTGTTTTTCCACCTTAAAAAGAATAAAGACATTTTTAAGAAATACCATGGGTCCGGAAAGGTTATCTTCTTTAGCTATGCTTACCATAGAAAGGCATTAATAAAGAAGATAAACGACTTTAATGAAAAAAGTAATTGACCACTTTGCATCTCAAAAAGACCGGAGGATCGACTTGGAATTTAAATCACTTCAAAAGGTAGATAATACAGTAAACTTTTCTAATTGACCTCCCTATCTCTTGACCCACGAACCGCCACTGGTTCAAATCGAATTAATTTTGCATAAAAACATTGTATACTAACTAGATAAACTAGATATTTTGTTGGATATAACATCTGTTATAGATCATTACAATATATAGTATTTTTAATATTCAGAACAAACAACGTGTTTGCGTATAAAGCAGGTTCATTGTTTTATAAGTATATTCTTGAATCAAATTGTAAAATGATACGCCCAGGAGTTGTATGCGCTTGGGAATGTTATACGTTCTATATACATTCCAAACGATTATGGGAAGAATAGGTAAATAGAATAGGTAAATACAAGGGAGGCAAAATGCGAATTCCATTGTACATCCATGTACCATTTAAAATGTCGGGTGAGTTAATGGTTTTGCACAAGATGCCACGGAATAAAAATAAGGAATGCCTCAGTCATCATGGCGTATGATACATTTGATCATATAAAATACACTGAATACACTTGAAGTGACTAACTTAAAATTATAGTACGATTTTTTTCACAATTTTGATTGTAAACTATTGCGCTGTAATTTTCAGGAACGCTTCTTGTTATCCGCTTTCTTTAAACATTTATACAAGGTGAAATATTACAACGTGTTTTTTTAGTTAAACTTGATAGGTGATCTGGAATGATGGGTAATCGATTTAAACTTTGAAATAGTGCAGTTAAATATAACTTTTTTATCCTAAAAAACATTTTTGAAAATTTACTTCATCTAATTTTAAAATTATGATTTTTTTTAAAACACTGCATTTTTACCGTTCTTTTTTTAAGAGGGCTAATCGAACCAGTGTTTGTAAGGTAATTTTTCAAAATTTATTTCTTCCATACGGTTTGGTCAAATTACACCAAATTTGGAGGATCAGTAGTTGAAAGTGTACTAGAGGGTACATGTATATCTATTTTAATTAATTTTCACTTTATGTAGGGAAAATTTATACTGTAAATATAAGTGAAATTTGGACGTGATTAGCTCCTGAATTATGATATCAATCGGTAAAATTCGAGGTCAAATTCATACATGTCGTCTAGAATGAATCTTCATATTTATGCTAAGCAAGTTTCAAACTTTTATTCCGTACCATTTTGTTAAAAAAGAATTTTTTAAATAAGTATCTTTGTCACTACAAATGGAGCAAGGAAGTGTTACCTCTATCGGGAATCGCACCTCAATGAAGTCGGTGAAGAAAACGTCCAGTGAAGGTATAGTCAAGAGCAAAATTATTCAGCGGCGCATGTATAAAAACTTTCTAGAGAGTGACACAGCTATCCGAAGCTTTTCCCGACTAGGCCCATTAATATGCGATATTTTAAATTAGTATGAAACTTTGAAACAAAAATGTATTATTATGTTAGCTTTTACATAAGAATTGATAGTATGTGCAAACCATAACTAAGTGGCAATATACACCGATTAAAATTGTTAGAGTTAATGAATCTGTACTTTATAGAATAATTGGTATTCTAAAATCCGATTTATCACAGAGAAATGTAGCTCAAAGGCGACAGATGAATTAAAATGGCATAGCGAATGTTTCAAAGCACAGAATCAGCTCAATATACTCATAAACTATATACCCATCCCCACGGACGCATCACAAGAATAACAACAGCCAGAATAGATAGGTATATTATAACGCGAGGCTCTTAATGAACGGACTATATTCAACAAAACTCAAAAACATTGTACAAGAAACTCACATTTTAAATATTTGTTCCAAAACCATTGGAAATCGATTAAATGAAGCCCATTTGAACGCTCGACGGCCTAATACGCACCCCAAATTAAGAGACCACAGAAGAAATCAACTGGCTTTAGATTGAGAGCAAGTGAATTGAGGTTTGCAAGGGTGGTTCCAGTTCTTATTTACTGAGGAGTCTAAAGTCGGTTTGCATCCCGATAATAACCGAGCTCGTGCATGGCGAAAAGTTGGAGAAAGATGCGAAGAAAATTGTTCACTCGATCGAAATTACTTTTGTGGTGGATGTAACTTTCAATATTCGTCAATCAAATACACAGTATATTAAGATTTTGCAAGAAAACCTTCCTCAATTTGCAAATGAAATTGGTAATGGATGATAATGCGAGATCTCATGGAGCAGTTACAGTAAATTAGTTTTTTGAAAATAATCAGCTTAATAGGATGATATGGCCATGGCCAGCTTACTCCCAGAGTGCAATCCTATTAAACATATATGGGATGCTTTAAAGCGTCATCTTTCTGATCGCCCTGTACCACCTCGAAATGTTGAAGAACTTGTTATTGCAATTCCTGAGGATTGGCGTCTAATTTCACAGGATCTACTAGACAGGGTAATTCCCAGCATGCCTCGATGATGTAAGGCTGTAATAGCAGCTCGGTGTGGGCCAACTAGATATTATTGTTTATTCTTGTTTTACTTGTGTGTATATAGTTTTTAATTAAACAATTTGTTTGTTGATTTTTGGATGTTTCTTGAATAGAAAAATGCAAAAATGCAAGGTTTTAGAAAAAGTATCATAATTTTAAAACTAAAGTAGTGAGCGTTGATCACCTATCATGTTAAACTAAAAAATCAAGTTGTTATTAGACATAGTAAATGATAAGTGTATCACACTGGTGGTCAGTGCTACTACCAGTCAGACATCACTGATGTCGTAGTGACTGATAGCAGTCTGAAGCAGGTACCAAGAGCTTTGACCTCTAATCCTGCTGGGCTAAACTATATACTGAATAACAATTGCAGGAAACAATTATACAGCGGACAAAAGCCCCGACCTGTAATGAATTAAACCTGCAAATCTTATTTAGTAGCTAAGATCATTTGTCTATTCCTCACTGAACATAGATCGGTTTTGAACTTTTATGTTCTCGTCAGTATGCCATAAGTAATGGAAAAGACAAATAATAATGGCAAACCAGCAGGGGCGTGCGGTGAGTTTTGATACAGGGGAAGCAGTTTGTGATATAGAGTGATGGGTAGCGCGAGGCCTCGAGCGAAGCGAGGCAAAAATTATTTTAAGAAAAGGGACGTGGCTTCCGTATACTCATTTTAAAACAAATGTCGAAAGCTGCAAAGTTATGATATCTAGAAAAAAGTACACTTGTAGGACCGCCACTCCTCAATAAACATAAAACATAAAAACACCACAAAAAATTAGACAACCCCCGATTCCAAAGCCGAAGCTGCACGGGCGATGGTTACACTTATGAAAAAAACGCAGACACACAACCATATCCACCGACATTGCCAGTGCCGGTGGCGAGGATTGAACCCGCAGCGAAATAGAGAGTTTGTTAAGTAGTTAACATGCACATACCTACCTATTTACAATGTAGTTTAATCCGCCTCTTCTTTTTTGCGATGTCGGAAATAACTTCGTCGTAAAAGTTTGAATTTTTGGACATCTTCACAAAGTCACTTTCTATTGTTAACAGGGACAATTTTGAAAGCCGCTCTTCACTGGTTAAATTTCTTGAAAAAGTTTTTATTCTCGTGTCCGTTTTGATGATTTTGAAAAAAAGGCAGCCATTTCACTAATACTTGAAAAAAACACTTTGCACTCTTTAAGACACGCTGCAGATTGAGCTAGAACTAAATTTAATCGATGCGCAAAACAATGTACAAATATTGCATTCTGAAAAGTCTCTTTTACTTTGGCCTGCAGGCCCCCAATTCACCAGCCATTACAGCGGCCCCATCATAACTTTGGGCTATAAGTTTGGCACCACACTGTAGATCATCGACTATCTGACAAACTAAAACTATAGTATATAAAGCTGCGGCCGTTCATGGCGTTGCTACGTCTAAAAATCCTAAAAAGCGCTCTTGGAATTTCCCATTTGGATTTATGTAGCGTACTACGATTGACAACTGACTAATATTCGTAATATCGGTTGTTTCATCTAACATAACTGCAATAAAAGGAGCTTTTTTATTTCTTGCTTGATCTTTTCTAAAACAATATTGCTTATCGACTGAATCAAATCATTTTGAATATGATTTGATGTACCGCGAAATATCGTGGAGTGTTCCAGATGGTTACTTAAAATTGTATCGTATTTTGCTAATAAATCAACTAAATTGATAAAATTGCCCCTATTAGCAACGCTTCGAGATTCAGTATAACCTCTAAAACTAAGTTCATTTTCGCCGAGAAAACAAACAATATCAATAAGTCCTTTTAACACTTTCCAAATGTTTATTCTTTTAGCACCGCTCCCAAATGAATTTCACACTTATCATGCCTTTTTGTCACTTTGTGAATGTTGTTTAAATCTGAAAAGCCATTTTTATTCCAAACACCTTTTTCATTTGTGAACAGTACACATGGCCAACAAAACAATTTACTCAAATTTTCACAACCCCTTAACCACTGATTAGCACTGTACACTTCAATATTAAAGTACCTATAGCATGATTTAACTTTCGTTTTTAAGAATTTTAAATCAGGTGTTGGTTTCCCATTTCTAATAATATCCAGTTTATCTTGAAACGAATATGTTGAAAATCCCCTTTTCAACAAATTGCACACCACACAAACGCAAATAAATGCTAGAACCAGCTTCCAAATTTAATAAGTAATTCTAAATCTGCGTACACGCGCACTAATATTCAACGTTTTAAAAATCACTTGTCGCCGCACCACAGGTTTAGAAACACCAAAAAAGTTTTTACAAATATGGCACAAAAGTTGAGAATAATACTAGGAAGATTAATATTAAGTATAATATTAAAATCGATATTAAAATCGAGATTAAAATCTATAAAATAAAACGTATTACGATGCTATACAGCTGAGATATCAAGATTATGAAGTGGGGATGGGATGCATTTCAATAAGTTACCTACTTACCAGAGACAGTTGTCTCTGCTTACATATATCGAAGTTGCGCGAGTTCGTGTTGGCTCGATTAATCGAGTGCGTCATCGTTACGGTTCTATCCTTCGATTATAAACACCGAAGGTTTTATCGTGCAACATTATCTTATCTGCTGAAAAGCAGGGCCGTATCTATTGAAATTGGGTAAAAGTAAATTTTAATGATTAATATATGTGATAAATAATAATTAGGTTCTATTTATGTGTTTTTTTTAATAATCCCAGGGGAAGCACTGCTTTCCTTGCTTCCATGGACCGACCGCCACTGCAAACCAGGCTAGCCTAAAGCAGATTAAGCAAAACAGACATAGTGAATAATAAGTGTATTCCTCTGGTGGTCAGTGCTCTTACCAGTCAGACATCACTAATGTCTTAGTGACTCATGGTGACCTGCAACACAGGTACCAAGAGCTTCGATCTCTAACCCTGGCGGGCTAAACTATATCCTGAATAAGATTTGCAGGAAACAACTAGTCAGTGGACAAAATCCCCGACCTGCATTAAGTTGGTACAACTATGTTAGTACCGTGGTACCATTTATTAGTATTATTAATAAGGAATTTATTCATATGTCGTATTAAAATGTGCGATAAATACAAACAAAATTACTGCTAAAAGAAAATAATAAAATACAATTTTGTTTTAATTACCTTGTTATACATAAGGTGGCTTTGGAATACAAAAAAATGAACACAAAACATTACAACAGTTGTTCAAAATGCTGTCCATTAACGTCAATGCACTTCCGAACTCGCATAGCTGTTTCTCGAAGAATGATCGTCAATTGCTGGGCCGTTATACTATTAATTGCGCGTCTTACTCGTAGCTCCAGGTCTTCAGGGGTTGTAACGGCGGTTGCGTAAATAATATTTTTAAATGACCCCAAACAAAGATGAAAGGGGTGTTAAATCAGGTGACCTTGGAGGCCACCTCACAGGACCACTCGTCGAAATTACGTTTTCTCCGAATCTCCATTGAAGGTAATTAATTACTATCCTTGAATTATGGGGAGGAGCGCATAAATGGAAACGTAATTCAGTTAAGCTGTCCTCAATTTCATTTTGCATAAATCCCAAGTATCTGGCACCAGTCAGGAGTCCTTCAAATATTATTGGACCAATGATTGTACTACCGATAATTCCAAGCCAAACATTGAAACCGAACCGCACTTCAAACTTACCCTCCCGTAATAAATTTTGATTTTCTTCTTACCAATATTTTGTATTTTGTTGGTTAAATAATCCCAAATTTGTAAACCGACTCGTCCGAAAATAAAATCATTCCCAAAAAATCATTGTTTGGCTGCACGTAATTCTGTTGTGTGCAGAATCCAGTTCAATATTCCATCCTACGTTCGTAATCATTTTCGTATAAGTGCTGGTGCAACTGGTATTTAAAAGATTTATAGTGGTATTTGTGCAAAATTCGGCTTACTGTTTGGTGACTGATTTCCAATTCAAACCCAATTTGCCTTAAAGGAACAGTCTTATCAACTTCTACTCGAGCCAAAATATTAATTTCCGTTCCTTCGTCAAGAATGAAATTTTCTTCGGGATCATTATTGGGCTCACTTCGGAAATGATTTTCAAGACGATTAAAATAATTTCTCGCTGTACATTGTCTATCAGGATATCGTTCGGCATAAAGGTGTCTAGCCGCAATGGCATTTTTTCTACATTCCCCATAAATAATGAACACGTCCACTTTTTCATCTCTTGTATAAATTTGCGGCATTTTGAACACAATTAACAAGAATTTTAAGCAATTTTTAAAGACACAATAAAAACACTGGTAAACCAACAAATGTTTGACAATCTAAATATTTCATTGTTTTCGGAGCGACCGTAGTTAGTTTCCTCTTAACATTTAATTAGAAGAAAATTGTATTTTCTTATTTTCTTTTAGCTGTAATTTTGTTTGTATTTATCGCACATATTAATACGACATATGAATAAATTCCTTATTAATAGTACTAATAAATGGTACAACGGTACGAACATGGTTCCATTTGAAAAAATTTAGTTTTTCCACAAAAAACCATTTTGATGAACTTTATTTGCTCATAAATCACGTAATTTAGTATTTTTGACGGGATTTCGATTTTTCTAGCATTACACGGGTCATTTATAATAAATCGGAGCCGTCATGGCACACTTAAATGGAAAACAAAAAATTATATTATAAAAAATATTGATATTGATTTGATATCGTTGGATTCAGAAAATTAGCAGAATTCAAAAAATGCAATAATATTCAGGGTGTTCTATTTAAAAATCGAAAGTTAGTGTCACTTCCGGCGAAACCGGAAGTGAAAAAAAAATCAGGTGTATGTCAAAAAGTGCCGCTTATTATGTATATAGGATATCCCAAATTTCAATCAATTATCTTCAAAACTAAAGGAGAAAAGGGTGTATCATGATCCTGTTACACCCGGTACACGCTGCATTACATTCTGGACGATCTAACTGATATACCCCACATTTTTAATAAATTTCAGGTTTTTATTTTGCGTTGTATAAAAGTCTGCCTACATTTTTGTTCGAACTGAGTGATGTTTTAATATTAAATTTTGACAAGGTATTACTGATTGGATTAGAGAGGTGTCCTGCATATGGTATTGAGACATATGTTTTGCCTTTTTTTACGTTATTAATGGGGTATATATTCTTTTAAGAGAATGTTATTTTGGTTTTTGAAAATTAATTTATTTATTGTATTTTGAGCGCATCCGTTATTATATGTTATAAGTCGTATTGTCTCCAGTTCTTTTTTAAATCTATTTCGGATAAAGGAATGTTTAAAGCTCGATGTATCATTGAATTATATGTGGCTAATTTATGAGAGAGAGGGTTATAGAAATTTAAAGAGTAGCGTCACTGTACGTTGGTTTGCGGTAAATATTGTAGAAAAGGATGTGGTTTGTCTTTTGATAGTTAAGTCAAGTAAGTTTATTGATTTATTTTCTTCTTCTATTTCTGATGTAAAGTTTATATTATTATGTGTTATTGATAAAATTTTGGAGTTGTTTTAACTATCTATCTGTTCCTTTAAAACCTATTAGGATATCATCCACATATCTATACCAGAATATATGTTTTTTTGCTATAGTAGAATGTAATTATAACTTACGAGATTATCCATGAATATATCGGATAATAGGGGGCTAAGTGGGGAACCCATAGGAACACCGGTTTTCTGTATGAAAATATCATCGTTAAATTGGAAATAATTTTGTTTTAAACATAAGTCGAATACTTTTTGGTTTGTAGATTTGGAATAATTTTGCATTTATTTAGTAAATTTTAAATTAAGGGTAAACATTCGATACAGGGGATATTAGGGAACATATTTGACACATCAAAGGATACCAATTTTAAGGAGTTATGGTTAATATTTAGTAGGTTTAATTTTTCGGTTAAGTCTAGAGTAAACTTCGTATGAAGATTTTCGTTTCTTTTACAAACTTTTTTGTGAGGTTTTGTCTTGGTTTTTCAAATTTTGTTCTTCTAAGAATTGTTGAATTTTATTATTGTGTTCTATTTCTGGAAGTACTACTGTGGTATTGCTATTATCTGCTTTTGTGATAGTTTATTTTCCACAACTTTTCTTTGAATTTGTTTTATTGTAGCTGTATGTGAGGAGCTATTTGTTTCTGTCTTACAGGTTACTTTTTGCGCTATTTGGTGTTTTACACTTTGGGGGCTTGTAAAGTTTTTATTGTTGTTGATAATACCTAGTTCTGCATGTAATGCAAGTGTTTCTTTTTGTTTCTTTAAATTTTGTGGTTGAGGTGTGAATTTTGGGCCGACATTTAGTAGTTCTTTTTCACTTCTAGGAAAATTTGTATCGGATAAGTTGACATAACTCGAATAGAATTGATTATTCTTCTTACTATCATTTTTCTCCTATTTGTTCTGTATGTTTACCAAATTACTAATCTTCCTTGTGTTTGATATTTTTTACATTTGACTTCTTAACATCAGAAAACAGCAAAAATCTATTTATTATAATTTATAAAGTAACAAAATAATCAAATAATTACCATGAAGTAGTTGTAGATTTTTATGTTTTAAGATAATACACGTATTTTACTAATTCAAACACAGTTTTCATTAATATTAAGTGTTTTTGAAAGGATTTGTTTTATTGTTTGTTGCCTATTTTATCGTTTGTTGCCTATTTTATCGTTTGTTGCCTGTTTTATCATTGTGTCCGTCGATATCTTTTCCAATATGCAACAAAAATGTTTGTGAATATTACGGTCAACGGCTTAAAACTTCAATGCAAGTATTTAAATGACAAGTAAATATTTTCTTAACTGTCTTATCTGAAGAGAAATCTCTTCTGTTTGTAAAGTCTTGCTGTAGTTAAATATAAAAACTCAGTGGTATCCATCAAGAGCTCATTTATTTTCCTTGAACGAAGTATTAATTGGAAAAGATTCCCCCATTCCTTATAGCGAAACTCACAAATGAAGTAGGGCAATTTGTTCTGTCATTAACCGCATCATTCTTCGTGTAAAAACTCCGCTAATTTGTCATTGTTGAAATATTATCAAACTGACTTGGATTGAATATTTTAAATTATGCTGTACTCGAGGAAACTCAGAATATATTTTGAGGCATATTTACGACACATTATTACAGTTTTCTTAAGTAAATTTCACATAATTTATTTTCTGCTAACTCTGATTGTAAATTAATTAAATTGTGGCCAACTAAAAGGAATCCAGAAATATATCAAGCTATCGTACAATTCAGCATCTCGGATTACAGTAATATAATTAACAATGGTTATTTACTTATAGGATTAAACGACATATGCAAAGTTTATGAAACTATAGAAATCTTACGTTGCTTTAAATGTAATCGATACAACAAACAAACTGCAAAAATTTCCCTTTTGTCCTAAATGTAGCCTTAAGCATAAGTTAAATGTTTGTCAATATGAAACATTTAAATGCATAAACTGTTCTGTCAAAGGAAAAATCGTCCAATTTAAATACTGACATTGAACATGCAGCTTGGAATTATGAAAGTTGTCATACCTATAAAATGGCAATCAAAACTAAAATGTTATCAACAGTAATTAGTAAAGCTGGCCGAGGTCACCTGGCCGACAGAGCCGTCATATGACTCATATGTTTACATCATATCATAATACTTGATTAAGTACAATAAATGGAAATAAATTTTAACAACAATGTTACATTTTATAAAAATTTGTATGAAACTCACCCTTTTAAGCAGATTTATGAAGTAGTTTGGTTGTCGTCATCACAAAGTGGGGAAGATCTATAGTATAATAGCATCAGGTATGTTTCTACAGCTGTCTCCGTCAGCGATGTTCGCTTTGGTGAAAAAAATATGTTTGTATTTTGAAAATGACCGTTCGACATCTACGGATATAATACAGGCATAAGTAAAGCAATCTGTGAACTCACTTAACGAACTTGTAGATGCACAATCACAAATTTGTCATAATTTGCTAAAATCAGGATCTTTCTGTAAGACACTCTCGAATTTTTCACTAACGCGATTATTTTTTTCGTCATTTATAGCCTGTACGTCGTCCACTATTTGCAACGATTCCACTAACGACAACGAACTATTTTGCAATTTTTCTATTGCGTCGTGTAGTCCTCTATAACTGTTATTAATAGTTTTTAAATCTGTTTCAAGGGAAACGTCTTAAAAGCTTGTCTGGCTTTCCCTAATAGCTGCAGCCTCCTTAGGGTTGAACTGTAGTATCACAGCTTTTATTTGTTGAAAATATTCAGCATAATAAAATCGGCTCTGGTGGTTCAGGGATACCAGGACACTGTCTGTGAAATGCTCGAAGCCGTTTAGGAGATTTGTGAAATACTTTTTTTTGTATTTGCTATTAATGCATCTACCTCTGGAAAACATTTTCGAATCGTTTCTGCCACAAGATGTAACGCATGCACTTTACACGTAACATGTAAAACCTACAATTGTCTCTTTGAAGAGAACGGCCTACCACGCGCATTGTCGCGGCACCATAAGTCACAAACATCAATACTTGACTTGTTGAAAGGTCAAATTTTTTTAATGTCTCCAACACCATACGCGTAATTATTTCGCCAGTACACGCAGTTAGTCTTTTACTAGCTAGTAAAACTGGAAACGTTGGTTTAAGAGGGTCCAGTACACGTACTATAATATTTAAAATAGAATTTTTTTACAATCTGTCGTCTCGTCAATACATAACCAGAGCCGTGTATTTTTTAATCCACATTTAATCCTGTTTACAATGTCTTCACGAACAGCTGGAATATATCTACGTAACGATGTACGACTTGGTAAGTTCACCTGGGGATTGTATTTATTCCAAAACTCCCGAAATAGTTGTTTATCCAGTAAGTGTAGCGGAATATTACAGGCTATTAACATTAACAATAAATCAAACATAAACTGAGTTGTCAAAGGCATGTCATTTTTTTTTATTTTGATGTTGCACGGTATTGATATGACGACGACAATCTGTTTTGTGCCAGCACATTAAGTCTTGATTGCAAACTTTACAAATTATTTTGCATCCGTCATAGAATAAATCCGGAAATTCACCGATAAATTTATTCACTGTGTCCGCGTACGGTCGTTTTTTACCATTTGGCGCGTTTGACATTATGTATAATTTATAGGTACAACCTCACGCATTAACCTTTCAAATAAGACTGCAGCGTAAATCACTTCTAAATCTGCACGTGTGACGCCAGCGCAAGACCGTGGCTGTACTCCAGCCACCTCGGCCAGCTTTAGTAATTAGATGTGTATAATTCTGTAAACTTTGACAGAGCTAATGTCTTTTTTGTAAGATCTACAGCAATAAAGTTTATTCTATTCTATTATACTCTTTTCCATTCTATTCTTTTCTATTCTATTCTATCTCTCCTACTGGTATCCCCACCTGTTCTAGCCCCACCATCAAGGATAGGCGCAGCGTTAGTTATGCCTAACACAACATATCAAAATGTTCGCGGATTAAACACCAAATTAGGGACTCTGTATGATAACGCATCAGCTACAATATTTTAGCCTTTTCGGAAACATTAAATGAAAATTTAGAAATTCAGATCTGATCGTAACTTGAAAGCTTCTAATTGTAGTAAAGGCGGTAGGGTTATGCTAGCGGTTAGTTCTAGTATACTGGCTGTAGATCTAAAATTAAGTGAATCTAACTTTAAATCAATACTATATGTTTATATCGTTGATGTTAAAATATCAATACACTTTAGTCATCTCTACATATTTGTCATTTATATTCCTCCAAATAGCTCTACCGATGTCTATAATTCAATATTTGATTCGTTCTGTTCTCTTAATTATGTATTTGACTCCGATTTGCTTATCCTCGATGACTTTAATATTCCTGAATATTTTTCATTTGACAACTGCAACGCCTATACTAGAAACAATCTTAAATTTCCAAAATTTCATGAATTTAAACCAGTACAATAATATAGTAAATATAAATAATCGCGTTCTAGATCTAGTGTTGGGTAATAAAGATTGCTTAGTAGAAAAAGCTGTTGATGTTATAATTAGTGAAGACGTACACCATCCGTCTATTATTACATGCTGTGAAATTTTAAAGGAAAACTTAGGTCCTAAAAAAAACCTAACAAATTCTTACGTAAGTATAATTTTAAGAAAGCCAATTTTTTCTCTCCTGTATCAGTGTTTACCAGGAACTGATTGGAGCTTTCTCGATAATTGTGTAAATGTTGATTTGGCTACACAATTATTCTCAGTCTGGAAAAATTACAAAAATTCTAATGATATCACTTTCTATAATGAATTTAAACAACTTAGGCGTAAATTCAAAACTGACTCCGAAAAGTCATTTAAAGAATATCTAGCAAACTTAGAAAATAATGTAGTACAAGATCCCTCTAATTTCTGGAAATTTATTAATAAAAAGAACGCTTATCCCTTTGTGTCCCAGATACAGAATTTTTTTGAAAAGTAAGGAAAAAGTGTTATATTCCAAGTAGCGGACAGCTAATTAATATAAATTAATATTTTCAAAATGTTTGTGACCCCCCCCCCCCCATTTAAATTGGGGACTGTCAGGTCCCGTCAGGGCGAAACAGATTATAATAAAATTCATTGTAAATTAAAAACATTTATATCAAGATATTTTTTAAACATTTTCCTTCGTAAACTAAAATGGTTTATTGAATAATATCGTGATATTTGTTAAAACAATTTTTCGTTTCATTGACGCACAAAAAAATTTTACAGTTTGAACATTGCAAGTGGGGTCTTGATTCAACCGTAATTGACGAGCATTATTTACATCTCCCTCTTTTGGGGTAAAAACTGGCCAATGTGCTCCTCTATTGCCCAACCGAACACCTTGAGACGTTGTAGTTGTATTTCCTCCGTTTTGGTGCATTGCTTCCAGAAGTTCTTGGTGTATTTCGGGGATTATTTCGAGAACTAGTTTGGAGACTATTGCGTGGACTATTGCGGGGACTATTGCGTTTACTTGAAGATGAAAAAAATGAGCTCATGCCTTTTTTTCTAACTCAGAATAGTTGCTGTGGTTCATCAGACCTTGAGCAACTCCTCTTCTGAAGTCTAGCAATGTGATTCTCTCATCTGGGTGAAGTTTTTTATAAAGCACATAGCTATTCACGAAATTCACGAAGGTAATATCAAGTATTCCGAAAAATAAGCGATGCCACCACTTTTTTGACTGTCTATCTTAGCAATAAGCTGAGGCATTAATATCTAAAATAGATTATGGTGAATAGATTTCTTACACAAAATTTTAAGGTTGGGCATTTAAATGTACGTTCAATCTTCACAGGTCTCATTGATTTGCAAAACATTATAACCGAGGATAATTTTGATATTTTTGCTGTTTCGAAAACATGGCTATCAAATGACATACCTTCTGAAAATATTAGTTTTCAGGGATATAACTTTTACCGTAAAGATCGCCAAAGTCGTGGAGGTGGTGTTGGTTTCTTTGTTACGTCTATTTTTCATACTGAAGTAATTGAACCTGATGTAGGAAATGATAATGGCTTAGAATATTTGTGGATCAAAATAAAAATTGTTAAAAATTGATTGAAGGTGAAGTTACTTTGTGAAAATCCATTTTGATTTAAAAAAATTATAAACACTTTTTATTACTTGTCTGATTTTCACTATATTTGTAATTTTTACAACTAGTTTCATCCTATTCGGACATTCTCAAATAGATTAAATTATACACGGATTTTACTTTCATTTAAATATAAACTGAACTGAATAGAAGGATGGGTCACTTTATGGTTGATCATATAATTCAAATTTGTACAGATGTATATTTAAAGACATAACCTGTACAAATTTGAATTATATGACCCATCCTTCTATTCAGTTCAGTTTATATTTAAATGAAAGTAAAATTTGTGTATAATTTAGTCTGTACCTACTTGAAAATGTCCAATAGGATGAAACTAGTTGTAAAAATAACAAATATAGTGAAAAATTAGACAAGTAATAAAAAGTGTTTATAATTTTTAAATAAAAATTGTTAATAAAACGTGTTTAGAATGTTTTACTGTTTTACAGACCTCCTAAACAAAATGTACAACTATTTATCTCGACTATTGAAAATTTATTACTTATTTTTTTAACAAATTACGATAATGGAATCATAGTTGGAGATATAAATATCAACTTGTTAGCTCTTGATAATCATTTAACAAAATGTTTAGATTTTCATGGTTTTAGTCAAATCATAGAAAGTCCGACCAGAATTACTCCATATTCTTCCACTCTGCTGGATCCCATTTTTTTAAATTGTCCAAAAATTATGGTAGACTGGGATACAATTGATGCTGGCAGCATTACTGATCACAAGATGGTATATTGTACGTTAATGATAGCGAGTAACACAAATAAACAAAAGTATATCACATATCGTGACTTTAAACAATTCGATGAGGATTTATTTTATGAAGATTTACTTACACTAAATTGGCAGCATATTTTATACTTGACACGTATTGATGAAAAAGTCGAATTTCTTACCAATAATATTTTATTCTTATTTGATAAGCATGCACCCATAAAAAACAATACGTGTTAATAAACCTCATGCGCCTTGGCTAACTTACCCCTTTATGCTAATGATTAAAGAGAAAGAGATATCAAAAACAAAATATAATATGAACAGAACGCCAGAAAATCTATGTGATTATAAAAATAAAAGAAATGTTACCCTTGCTTCTATTAGACGCGTGAAAGCTGCGTATCTAGCGAGTCTTGAAAAAAAAGAAATCAAAAAAATTATGGGCTGGTTAAAAAAATTTAGGTTTAGGATTTTCTCCTAAAATTGATTTTCCACCCCCTTAAGGGATCCCCATAAAATCAATGAATATTTTATATCAGTTTTTGAAAACAATAACCTCTGTGATGATACTATTAATAATTATAATATCTTTTAATCCAAAGATAAATTTTTCATTTAAATTAGTTGAATCTAGTGTAATAAAATCTGTGGTTCTTAGACTAAAATCTAACGCGGCTGGTTGTGATAAATTTAGCTCATGATGATAAAATTTTGTTTACCTGTTATTATTGATGGCTAAAACACTTTGTTTGTAAGGCGAAAAAGCAGAGATAAAAAAAAAAAAAATGTTATTATTGATTATGTTACTTATATAATAAATTTATGCCTTGAAATTGGTTATTTCCCTGAGTTATGGAGACACGAATTGGTAAATTCTATCCCGAAAATAAATAATCCCGTTGAATTAACCGACTTACGCCCTATTAGTTTACTGCCAGTATTTTCCAAACTATTAGAAAAAATTGTTCATATACAAGTCTCTAAATTCTTGCACAAAAATGATATAATTCCCCCAAATCAGTCCGATTTTTGCAAATTACATGACACTACTACTTCACTTTTGAACCTTAGTGATAATATTATTAGAGTGTTAGATTCAAAATTATGCGTGGTTATTGTATCCTTAGATTATTCTAAGGCTTTTGATAAAATTAACCATACGTTGTGCTTAAAATTAAAATATTGTGGGTTTAACGCCACAGCTATAAACTATTTCACACATTATTTGCAAAATCGTCATCATATGGTATCAGTGGGATATCTAGTTATCAACAAATAGTCTCAGAAGTACCTCAAGGCTCTATTCTCGGGCCCTTACTGTTTCTTATATCCACTTCTGATGTATCTAACGTAGTACAAACTTCAACCCTTCAATTGTAAGTAGATGACAGATAGATCCACCACTACTTTGCACCTGACGAAATATTGCAGGCTAAGGAAAATATAAATAGTGATTAACAGTCAATTTGTAAATTTTTTGTTGGTCATAATCTAAGCATAAATCGCAAAAAGTCTACATTATTGTTATTTTGCTCAGATAATAAACGTGATTTTATTAAAAATCACCTTGACATTAGAATAAATAATGAAACTACTTCATTTTCTAATCATGCCCGTAATCTTGGAGTCATAATAGATGACAAATTACGATTTGATAGCCACGTGAAAAATTTGCTGCAGAAAGTGTATGTTAGATTAAAAGTTCTTTATGCAAATAAGTGTCCCTTAAATTTTAAACTAAGAAAAGAACTATGTGAGTCCTTAGTTATTTCTTTATTTAATTATTGTAATATAATGTATTATCCATGTTTAGATCATACTACCAAAAACAGAATGCAGGTGTCTCAAAATACATGTGCTAGATTTGTTACTAATCTGCGAAAGTTTGATCATATATTAATTAAAATATCGGAATTTGGGTGGTTAAAGATGCACAAATTGGTTGAGTATCATTTTCTTGTTCATAAACGTCTTCAGTCATCAACCCCAATATATCTGCGTCAAAAATTCCCAGATATAATGTTCATGATAGGAATATTAGAAATCCTTTTTTGATTACTGTACTACAACATTCTACAGCTTTATTTCGTTGAAGTTTTACATATAATACTGCCACTTTGTATAATAAAATTGGCAGCAATCTGAAGGAAATGTCTTTACAACGTTTTAGATTAAGTATTAAAGCTCGTATCTTAGCTGGAGTAATATAATATTTTACTTTTTATTTTTCTTTTTCCCATTGATTGCATTCTTATACTCTACAAGTTTTGTATTTTATTAAGATGTGTATTTAAATTAAATTCTTATTTATATTATTGTTAATGTTATTCATGTATGTTTCTCAACTTTTTAACACCAATTTATAAATTGGCACAGGTGGTTAAGTGTAAGAGTAGCTTTAGGCTAAACTTCGCCACTTGTTCTCACTTTCACATTTATTTTTTATGTACTTTTTCTTTTGTACTTAAGAAAATTTAAATAAAGACGATTATTATTATTATTATTACTATTCACACGGTCTAGAACATTCCAGAATATTTCCGGCGGTTCTCCTATAATTCCAATCTCATCTAACCGGTCTACACAGTCTTTATACATAATATAAGCAAAATATTTTAATCATTTATTAATGTCGGCCAATTTCCGTCCGCTACCAAGGCCAATCAATGAAGACTGAAGCCAAGAGATAAGCTCATCAGTGCTTTACACACGTAGAATTAACAACTTTAAGAATATCTGACATATGCCTGTATTCAGCGTACGAAGAACAGAATAAAGCACACATTTAATTTAAAAAAAAATATAATAAGTTGGAAATTGGGTTCTATTTAAGTATTGGGTGCAAGGCGTCTGCTTCAAGAGCTTGTATTTAAATCGATTGAGTCTGTAACTGAAATATAGCATCATAATTATTTTATATTTTCAGTAGCGACGTTAATGAAATTTCAGAATTGATTATTAATATACTGTTCATTATCTCAAATAGGTGTAGTTTCGGAGGATCTATGTAACTAATCCTGTTGAAACTCTATTGCGTATTAAATTTATTAAGGCAAATCCTAATGATAAGGGTGTCACCGTAAATAGGATGATTATATATAAAACTATTACTGGTTCAATAGGTATCTGTTTAGTAGTTATCGTATTGAAGACAGTTATCTATAAAATGTAGGTGGTCAGTTTGTTAAATTTATAACAACTATCTTGAGTATAATAAAACATCCGTTTAATCGCTCAATCACGAAATCGATTTTCTCTCCACAGTAAAGTATCGGTCATTGGTTTCCACTTTGTTCTTTTCCATTAAAAACGTTCTTGATAATATCAAATGTTTTATTACATACGCCGCGATTTTTTCACAAATAAATAACCATTTATTATCTATAAGACCTTTTTTTTCCAAATGTAAAAATCTATTAAAACGTTTTCTCGTGGAAGGCTCTTACAATTTGAGAAATTAAGAATATCTATACCGGAATAAATTTAAAGAACCTTTTATTATACATGCTCATAATTAGGGCTATCAAAAATGTTCCGTTGGACAGTGGCGTACGCGAAATTAACTAATGCGAGAAACAATAAACTGTTACAATATATAACAATGTATCTAAAACTTACCCTCTTAACTAGCTTGATGAACTAGCTTACTTATCACAAACTGGAGAAGATGTGTAGCCATTTTGCAGCATCAGGTATGTTTCTATGGTTGTCTCCATGAGTGATGTTCGCTTTGGTGAAAATATATTCTTTGAAAATGACCGTTCGACATCTACTGATGTAACACACGCATACGTAAAATAGTCTTTGAACGCACTTAACGGATCTGGGGCTGCACCATCACATATTTGTCTTAACTTGGTAAAACTGATGTCTTTATTTAATACACCTGCGAACTTTTCTTTAACGCGCTCATTTGTTGCGTCACCTATATCGTGTAGCTGTAAATTTACTTCGTCCACTATTTGCAGTGACTCCGCTAACGACAACGCACTGTTTAATTTTTTTATGCTTTCATGTAATGATTTATAGTTCTTCGCAATATTTTTTAAAGCTGTTTCAGAGGAAATATCTTCAAATTTTGTCTGGCTTTCCTTAATAGCTGCAACCTCATCTGGATTGAATTGTAGTATCACAGCTTTTATTTGTTGGAAATATTCAGCATAATAAAAAGCTGCCTGCAACCATGTTCCCCAACGTGTAAGAATCGGCTGTGGTGATTGAGGAATACCGGGACACTTGCTATGAAATGCACGGAGACGTTTATGAGATTTAAGAAACACTTTTTTTGTACTTGCTATTAATGCATCCACCTCTGGAAATCCTTTTCGAATAGTTTCTGCCACAAGATATAAAGCATGCACTTTACACGTAACATGTATAAAAGTACAACCTTGTTCTTGCAAAGAACGGCCTACCGAACGCATTGTCACGGCGCCATCAGTCACAAAAATCAACACTTGACTTTTTGACAGTTCAAATTTTTCTAACGTCTCCAGCACCACCCTGGTAATTGTTTCGCTAGTACACTGACTTAGTCTTTTGCTAGCTAGTAACAGTGGAACTGTCGGTTTAAGAGGGTCAAGTACTCGTATTATAACATTTAAAATAGAATTTTGTTTACAATCTGTTGTCTCATCAACACATAACCACAGCCGTGTATTTTTTTATTTCACATTTCATCTTATTTACCATGTCTATGTGTACAGATAGTAGATAGTTACATAACGTTGTGCGACTTGGTAATTTCACCTGGGAAATGTATTTATTTCAGAACTCTCGAAATGGTTGTTTATCGAGTATGTGCAGCGGAACATCACAGACATTCAGCATTAATAGTAAATCAAACATAAACTGTGTTGTCGAAGGCAAGCCATTTTTTTTATTTTTATGGTGTACACTATTTACGTTCAGTCCACAATCACGCTTATCCCAGCACATCAAATCTTTCTCGCACACTTTACAAATTATTTTATCACCATCATAGAATAAATCCGGGAATTCAACTATGAATTTATTCACTTTGTCAGCAAATGGCCGTTTTCTACCCCTGCGTACGTCTGCCATGCTTTATTATTAAATTAATATCAACAATACAGTACAATAAAATAAAAACACAAAAACAATATGCAATACGCCCAAGTGACTTAACGTGTACACAACTAGAAAGCTAATAATAGACTGGACTGGGGAAAGAGTTCCGCGGTCAAAGTGAATGCCGGCGACAGTAAATACATCTGTACTCTACGACCATGATACACAGAAACGATTTGCAGCTTTACTCATAATTCATAAAAATATCAATAATAATAATAAATAATCTTTATTGAAAAAAAGGCAAGCCTAATGTACAGATAAAAAACATAATGAACAAAATAATTTAGGTTCCACAAATCGACTTAATATTGCTCAGTACTACTTAAGATCTGGTAGTTCACAACAGAAACCATTTATATTCTTATAATACACAACACTTAACAACTACCAATAATAACTAATAAAAACACATATTCAGTTAGAATTTCATTTTTGAAACTAATTATGTTATTTGCTGACTTAACATTATCCAGTAATTTATTATAGCTATTCAAACCTTTGAAAAATAAGGAATTCATAGAAAATCTAGAACTTGTTCTTTCTACTAACTGACAACCACTATGTAATGAATTGAGCATATTATGCTCAATTGGAATGTACCAGCTACATTTCAAAATCACCCTCATACCTTTATTTTGTAGTTTCTGTAGATATTTTGATTAAATAAAAGCATTACAGATGCACAAATAATCAAAATGCGGCTGTATAATACAATTATAACATGTAACCTGTGTAAATATGGATAGATCATGTGTGAAACACGTGAGAAAAAATAAAGTGTTTTTTGATATTTTTTAGTGACATATTCGGCGTAATTATTAAAAGTCAAATTACTATCAACAATGAAGCCAAGGTATTTTATCTTTTTTTACAAGTTCAACTTCGATACCGTCAATTTTCAGTTTAATTGTATCTAAGTCAGGATGTTTATATTTATATGAAGTTGTGATAATCACTGCTTTCGTTTTACTTGAGTTGAGTTTTAGTTTATTATTTCTAAGATATAAATCAATATTTATTAGAGAGTTGTTAGGTTCTTGAACAGCTCGAACCAAGTTTACACCAGTTACATATAGTAATGTATCATCGCCAAACAAATTCAGTTTATGAATTCCAGGTGCGTAATTTATATCATTGAGGTATATAATAAATAACAATGGACCTAAGACACTTCCTTACGGAACCCCAAAGTGATTCATGATTTCAACAGATGTTGTCACATTTATTCTAGTTTTTTTGTTTCCTGAAGAATTTTTAAACCATTTCAACACAGTATCTGTTACACCATAGTATATAAGCTTATTATTGAAAATATTTCTATCTATTGTTTCTAAGGCTCTCTTGATATCTAAAAAAGAGTGAAAGTGTTGAAATTAATTTAGGTTTTTTTTCCTTTGGAAACTTATATGTCCAGTGAAAAGCTAGATACTGCTAAATCACAGGATATATGAATAATTATTTATAAATATAATTATAAAAAATTATAGATAATGAAAAAAACATATAATACTTATTGTATAAACAAGTATTGAAAGACGGTACATTTCAGTTTTAATGACCATAAGCCTTATAGCTTTTAGTTGTATAAATAGTTGTAAGTTTTACAACAATACCTAAGTTTTCTATCAATATATGATGCATAGGTTTTATAGATGTACGAAACGATCAATAAGTTTCATTACAAAATGTAAGATTTTCAACTAGAGTTTTACTGGTGTGAATTGAATTGCAATAAGATAAAATAAAGGAAAAAAAATGGCGTTAATACTAGAATATTTAAATGTAAAAAAAAACAGAAAAAACAAAAATAATAATAATTCTAAAATTTATTGTTTTATAAATCATATGTTTCAATAATCCCTAAATAAAACAATAATTACCTCTTTGATGATAAAAGCACTTTTATTAAACGGTAATCAAAAATAGTTAATTAAATAACTTATTAAACGGAGTTGATAAGTAACTATCATCTTTACCAGTTCATAAATTGAAATTTTTCAGCTCCCTAGGTATAAGGTAAACTTTATTAATACAAAAAATGCAGCAGACTTGCCAACCTAATAGACCTCAAAATACCAAACGCAGATTTATATACCAGGTGTAACAGTATCATGGTACACCCCCTTTTCTCCTTTAGTTTTGAAGATAACTGATTGAAATTTGGGATATCCTATATACATAATAAGCGGCAGTTTTTGACATACAAGTAATTTTTTTTCACTTCCGATTTCGCCGGATGTGACATTAACTTTCGATTTTTAAATAGAACACCCTGTATATTATTGCATTTTTGAATTCTGCATAATTTTCCAAATCCAACGATACCAAATAAGTGACATTTCAAACGTCAATGTTTTTTATAATACAATTTTTAGTTTTCCATTTGCCATGATGGTTTCGATTTATTCTAAATGACCCGTGAAATGCTAGAAAAATCAAAATCCCGTCAAAAATACTAAATTACGTGATTTATGACCAAATTAAGTTCATCAAAATGGATTTTGGAACAAAATTCAATTTTTTCAAATGGAACCATAAAGGTACCACGGTGTACCATTTATTAGTACCATTAATAAGGAATTTATTCATATGTCGTATTTAAATGTGTAATAAATACAAACAAAATTAGAGCTAAAAGAAAATAAGAAAATACAATTTTGTTCTAATTACCTTGTTATACATAAGGTGGCTTTGGAATACAAAAAAAAAACACAAAACATTACAACAGTTGTCAAAATGCCCATTAACGTCAGTGCACTTCTGAACTAGCATAGCTATTTCTCGAAGAACGTTCGCCAATTGCTAGGCCGATATACTATTAATTCCGCGTCTTATGCGTAGCTCCAGGTCTTCACGGGTTGTAACGGCGATTGCTTAGATAATATTTTTTAAATGACCCCAAACAAAGAAATCAAGGGGTGTTAAATCAGGTGACCTTGGGGCCCACCTCACAGGACCATTCGTCGAAATTACGTTTTCTCCGAATCTCTGTTGAAGGTAATCAATTACTATCCTTGAATTATGGGGAGGAGCGCCATCTTATTGGAAATAAATTCCCTGTCGTAAATGGAAAGGTAATTCAGCTAAACTGTCCTCAATTTAATTTTGCAGAAATCCCAAGTATCTGGCACAGTCAGGGGTCCTTCAAATATTATTGGACCAATGATTCAACTACCGATTATTCCAAGCCAAAAATTGAAACCGAACCGCACTTGAAAGTTACCCTCCCGTAATAAATTTTGATTTTCTTGTGACCAATATTTTGTCGGTTAAATAATCCCAAATTTGTAGACTCGTCCGAAAATAAAATCATTCCCAAAAAATCATTGTTTGGCTGCACGTTATTCTGCAAAATCCAATTGCAGTATTCCATCCTACGTTCGTAATCATTTTCGTACAAGTGCTGGTGCAATTGGTATTTAAAAGATTTATAGTGGAATTTGTACAAAATTCGGCTAACTGTTTGGTGACTCATTTCCAATTCAAACCCAATTTGCCTTAAAGAAACAGTCTTATCAACTTTTACTCGAGCCAAAACGTTAATTTCCGTTCCTTCGTCAAGAATAAAATTTTCTTCGGGATTATTGTTCAATTCAATGCAAAACAATTTTATTAATAGTTAAAGAAAACAATGTATATGGTCCTCGCTCGACACCCAGTCCATTACCAACCTAGCATCCCCGCGTAAGGTGGCGACCGACGACGAGGCAAATGTTAGGTCGGGCGGAGCGGGGCCACTCCGGACTTAAAACTAAAACAGTAACAACAAATACAATACCTAAAAAAAACAATTTTAAATTGTGTAATAACTTCGAAAACCTGAAAACAAAGACGCATGCAGAGCATGCACCGTTGATATAAGACTTTAAAATAATGCAAAAAGAATATATAAAATTGTATAAATTTGTGTATAATAATTTTGAATTTTGACGATGCTTCGACGAGCCAAACTGTCACAGTAAAAAGCTCGCCTCTAAACTATTCTGAATTGGGAAGCGGGAATGTCCAACTCCGCTTATTTTTGGGTATTTAATGATATTTCGTGTATATGATCATTATTCGGCTCACTTCGGAATTGATTTTCATGACGATTAAAATAATTTCTCGCTGGACATTGTCTATCAGGATATCGTTCGGCATAAAGGTGTCTAGCCGCAACGGCATTTTTTCTACATTCCCCATAAATAATCATGCCCACTTTTTCATCTCTTGTATAAATTTGCGGCATTTTGAACACAATTAAGAAGAATTTTAAACAATTTTTAAAGACATTAAAAACACCGGTAAACCAACAAATGTTTGACAAGATAAATATTTGACATATGAATAAATTCTTTATTAATAGTACTAATAAATGGTATCACGGTACCAATAGGTATGGTTCCATTTGAAAAAATTGTTTTTCCCCATAAACCATTTTGATGAACTTTATTTGCTCATAAATCACGTAATTTAGTATTTTTGACGGGATTTCAACCTTTCTAGCAATATAAGGGTCATTTAGAATAAATGGAAATGGTCATGGCATACTTAAATGGAAAATTAAAAATTATATTATAAGAAATATTGAAGTTTGAAATGCCACTTATTTGGTATCATTGGATTCAGAAAATTATGCAGATTCCAAAAGTGCAATAATATATAAGGTGTTCCGTTTAAAAATCGAATGTTAGTATCACTTCCGGCAAAACCGGAAATGAAGAAAAAATCATTTGTATGTCAAAAAAGTGCCGCTTATTATGTGTATAGGACATCCCAAATTTCAATCAATTATCTTCAAAACTAAAGGAGAAAAGGGGGGTGTACCATGATCCTATTACACCCGGTATATATAAAGGTAGTCAACAACAAAGTACTCAATCATAAATAAGCTTAATATCTTTACTGAAATTAAGTTAATAAAGAAAATGGTTTAATAATTACAATGACTATTCTTATAAATAAAATCTATCAGTTAACTGAGCTTAGGTGCAAACCAAACAGAGTAATGAAGTCTAACTGTCACTTGTTAATCAATGCTCATTTATTAACCATGATCAGTGTTAGAGGTCGATAAGGCTTGACAGCTGATTTCATAAATTGCAGAATAATAAATTTGGTTAAATAAACTAAACTGAATTAAAAGAAATGTTTAAATGTTTAATGATCAAAGTAAGTATGGGTTACCTACTAATCTAAAATTATTATACATTCAAACTAAAGTACAATTGAATAAACCAGTTAGGTTATTATAATAAAAACAAATGTGTATCTTAATTTCTAGAGAACGTAGAATTTTGTTAGAGACTGGAAAGCTGCAACATAATAAACAAACGCTTAGTGTATCAAGAAATACAAACATTACAAACTAAGGGAAATTACTAAATATATAACCAAAAGAAATACATAACTTTTTATAAGGCTTACATGACAAGAAGCTGTAAAACAAAGTTAGTTACACCTACTATAACCAAACTTTAGTACTATATGAGGTGTCATATCTATAAATGTATTTAATAAAGTTCCTACATGTGAATTCCATGGTTGCACATGTTCACAAAATTAAGAATAATATGTTTAAATACATCAAAAGTCTCTTTAAGCAATTTGCTATTTATAACCTCTAATTTATTAATTTTACTATCAAATGAAAATATAATTTTACGCAGTTGACCCATGCATAACATTTTAAAATTACAAAATCTAGATTCAATTACTTCATAATCATTCTGAGGAAACCAATGTTGAGCAACATCTATACTATTTGAAATATCACAGATACTTTTAACAAAAAATTCATTAAAATTAGTGGCAATATCAAGTTCATTTCTGTAAACACTGACTTGGTCATTATTATTGAATATAACTTGATTAAAACTATAGCATTCTCCTGGTTTCACGAGCATTTTTAAATTCTTCCACATTTTCTTACTGCCGTGCATTTGTTGATCATAATACATTTTTTCTTGTTTTAACATTTTTAACAGTTTTATAAATCTGTCAGTTTTGTTCCTCATTTAGGTCACAACTATTATTAAAATACTTGTAAGCATTGTCTCTTTGCCTAGCTTGGCTTTGTAATTCATTATCATAATATGGATTTTTGATTACTTTTTATCTCTATAACATGTTAAGGAGCTATTCTATTAGCTATCTCATTTGTACTAACAACAATGTTATCCAAAACAGTATTTACATCAACTAAATTTAACAGCCACTCACAAGATAATTTATTTATTTATTTTATTTATTTATTTATTTATTTATTTATTTATTTAATTACAAAATCCAACAGGCAGGATTAGGAGCAATGAAATTATATATAGATAAATACACAATAAACAATTTTGAGTGTTATAAGAAATTTCTTAATTAAATATATAATATATACGACAAAACATATATAATTGTATATACACATATATACATTTATACATATACATACACATACATATACAGATAAATAAAGAATACCGTAGATTACAAAACATCAAGATGCAAAACAGTTTTTAATTACACTTTCATTACAGAAAAATATATCAACACAATCTTAGATTTTAGCATAGTTGACATACATTTGGTGTATTGGAGAGGCCAAGAGAATATTAGTTCTTGGTATGTGTGAAATAAATAAGTTGTTATGGCGAGCAGAAATTCTAGGTACTTTATAATTTATTTGATTTAATAGGTTAATACAATCCAGCCGATTATTAACAATTTTATATAGAAAAAATTATTGATTGAGATATTCTTAGTTTGGCAAGACTTGGTAAGTTAAATTTTTCTAACAATATATTTTGTGGAAATCCAATAGGTGGATAAGTGCCCTCAAGGGTGTACACTGCAGATTTTAAAAACTTACGCTGAATAATCTCTAATTGTAATATATTGACATTATAAATTGGGCTCCACACAACTGAAGCATATTCAAGGCGAGATCTAACAAATGTTACATAGAGTAAACGATGAGTGTTGACATTTTTGAAATCTTTGCAGTTCCTGATTACAAAGCCAAGACTCTTAAAAGCAGAGATCTTTAATAATATCAGGTCTTTGTAAAACAACATTATCGATATTATAATTGTACACGTACAGATTATGCTTCCTGCCAAATGACATGACATTACACTTGCTAGCATTGAGGGGTAGATAGTTGTTGATGCACCAGATATTAATGGTATCCAAGGTCTTTTGCAGAATTTGACAATCATGAATATTATCAATAAGTCGGTACATTTTTGGGTCGTCTGTATACAAGAGGAAGTGAACATTAGTATCCAAGCTTTCAAAAATATCATTAATGTACATGACAAAGAAGAGCGGTCCTAGTATAGAACCCTGTGGCACGCCAGATCTTTGCAAGAAGGTATTCGATTTATGATATCGATATTCGGTACCGAGTAAACAGCTATAACCGCTTTATCCACTTGGCTACCATGCTCTTATAGGTATTTTCTTTAAGATTTTTCGTCTGAATATGTTTTACAGGAGTAAACCTGGTTATTATATTAATCACAATTTAACACTCCAACAACAAGAAGAACGAAAAATTTCAATGAAAAATCTAAAAATAGCAAAATCAAGAAATTATACAGCTAAAATTGTTAGTAATAAGTTATGGGTACATGGAGAGCTGTATGGATATGCTCAATTATTAAATAGTCAGGACCTATTCACTGAGTCTGCAATTTTTCAAACAACAAACAAAAACTCTGGATGGAAGCAAGGAACACGAAGAAAACGACCTACTAATTTTTGAACATAAAACTGAACAAGAGAGATCCATTACTGATTTGAATATAAATAAATTTGCAGAAGCGCATGAATCTGCAACCGAGAGACAGCAAAGAAGGAAAAAAAATAAAAATAACATTTAAAAAAATAGCGTCATATTCATAGCATCAACTTCAATAATTAGCATAAAAAATATAAAAAAAATTTTATATACATAAATATATACTTTTTGTGTACACTGTGTTTATGTAACTATGTAATAATTTGCAAAACATAATTTAATAATATAATTTTAATTCTAAGATCTCTTTTCATTATAGTTATTTCTGTTAATTTTCATTAATTTACTATGTCAAAGCAGGTATAATTCTCACATCTTAATGTAAGATCTGTTTTTACTAATTTTGATATACTCAAAGAACACATCACTTCAAAAGAAATCGACATATTTGCATTGTCGGAAACTTGGTTAAATCTCGATATAAATTCAGAGAGTATTAGAGTCCCACAATATACTTTAATTCGTACAAATGGACTAGGCAGAGGCGGCGGCGTTGGGATTTTCTTAAAAAAAATACGATTAAACACAATATTAATCTTTCTTCAGTAAATGAAGTTTTAGAACAATTATGGATCTCAATTAATATCTCTGGCTAGTGGATAGCTTTTAGTGTTCTCTATAGACCACCGAAATCCAACGTAATTCATAGTTTTAATGCATTAGATGATATTATGTCTTCTTTACTTTCGGCTTCAGATTATATTGTTTTTGAGGTAACCTTAATACAAATTTATTAAACACGGATAGTCAAAGTGTAACTCATTCTAATAACTTCCTTGAAGCGTATAATCTAAAACAGGTAGTGAATGAGTCTACTAGGGTTACTTCTTGCACATAGACCCTAATCGATATTCTCGTTACATCCGTTTCAAATCTAGTAAACTCTTGTAATGTAACTGATTCTTGTCGAATTTCTGATCATTTTCTTGTTTCGTGTAACATTGCAGTTTGTAGAAAAAAGATAAGCCAAAATTTATAATCTTCAGGGATTTGAAAAATTTTGATGAAGAAACATTTTATGCGGATTTGAACTCTATTAACTGGAACTACATTCATTCTCTAGATCACGTTGATGACATGGCTGAATTTATGAATTATAGCCTTCTGAAAATTTTTAATTCGCATGCCCCTCTTCGAACTATTAGGGCCACTAAAAAACCAGCTCCTTGGATTACTGACGTAATTAAAGTTATGATAGTCCTGAGAAAAAAATCTCTTAGAAAATACAAGCAAACACGATCCGCTAATGATTTGAATGCTTAAAAAAATTTCGAAATTATGTCACTGGTGCTATTAGAAGAGAAAAACAAACTTATCTAAGCCACGTGTTGAAAAATAAAAACAGTAAAACTGCTTGGAATACACTTCGTTCCCAAGATATCGTAAATAATAAATCATTTCATGAATTACCAGGTACCTTAAGATACGTTATTGATATTAATTTATATTTCAACAACATAGTTCCTCCTATACCGAATGCTTAGCATTTGAAGTTTCTAGATAAGTATGACGATTTGCCCAAATATCAAAAAAAAAAATTTCTGCCGTAGAGAATAGTAAAGTTCTATATTTTATTAGGTCAATTCATAGTAATTCTGTTGGATTCGATCAAATTTTACTTACTATGATAAAATTAATCTGCATTGTTTTATTAAATCATATAACTTTTATAATCAATAAATCTATCATCACTAGTATTTTTCCCACAGTTTAGAAATAGTCAAAAATCACACCTTTACCAAAAAAGTCTAATCCTTCAAAACTAGCGCATATTCGTCCAATAAGCATTCTTCCCACCTTATCGAAAGTTCATGAAATGATTTTAAAAGAACAAATTTCTTCCTTCGTGTTTAAACAAAATATTATTTCATCCGTTCAGTCAGGTCTTAGGCCACTACATAGTACGACAACCGCTCTGCTACACATTAGCGATGAACTCTTCAAAGCAACAGATAGAGGAGAAATTAGTTGTCTTACTTTATTAGATTATAGTAAAGCATTCGACACAACATTCTCTGTAAAAAACTCTTCTTTTATGGTTTCGAACCTAACTCCATTGCACTAATTAATAGCTACCTAACTGGCCACCAGCAAAAGGTAGAGTTATGTGATATTGTGTCAAATCCCCTGCCTGTTATATATGGTGTACCACAAGGGTCTATTCTTGGACCTCTGCTATTTTCTATTTACATATTTACAACTCTAAAATTTTGCACCATTCACCACTATGCCGATGATTCACAGGTTATTACCAGTTTTCATCCCGACAATCTAAATTTAGCTAATGACAATCTGAACAAAGATTTAGAGTCTCTCTCAAATATCTCTGTTGCTCACAAATTGAAATTAAATTCAAACAAAACAGAGCTAATGGTTTTTGGTCCAAAAATACTGAGAAATCAAGTTGAACCACTACTTAAAGTACATATTAATGAATTTCCAATCAGAAATATGAAACTGGTATAAGCGATAAAATACAACAGACTGGCCAATTAAAATTAGATAAACTTCGTAAGTTACATTTATTTTCCATTACATATAAAATTTTAAAAATAAATATTTCTCAATATTTGCACGCAAAGTTGCAGAGATTGCATAATTTTGATCTACGTGGGACAAGACATAAACACCTTCTAAAAATCCCTCGCCACGCTACTGCCTTATTTACTCGCAGTTTCTCGTACAATGTCTGCCATGAATATAATAAGCTATCATCTGAATTTAATCATTACACATCAGTTAATTTCAAGAAAAGGCTAAAATCACTTCTCCTTTAAAATTAGGTACACCGACTTTGCTTTACGATTATTTTATTCGTTTGTCACGGTTAAGTTGAAATGCAGTTTTTACTGAACTTCACCGATTTTCAATTTTCCTTTTTTAATTTTTGTTTTTGTATTTAATTTAATGGGAAATAAAAACATTTATTATTATTATTATTATTAGGATTATCCGATGCCAAACAGTTCTCCCGTGGCCTCCGATGCCTCACGGGAGCCGCGCCGGCGCATTAACTATAGCCACTCCCCACATCCCGCAGGGTTAGTGACTGTAGGTTCCGGAATCGTGTGCTCTAAGCAGACGGAGAGAAACAAGAATGACCGCCTTCTGCATTTGGCCTGCCAGCCACTCGGCTGATTTTTGGCAGGCCGGTATGATTTTCAGTTCCGAGAGCAGCGTAGGCTTTATCCCTCCGAGTACACCGATTACTAGGACGACCATTTTGACTGAGTAGCCTGGGGGCAGTCCGTTTCTCCTCCTCCTTCAAGGTGACGTTTTTCTCCACAGGTGCCGAGAACTCGATGACATACATCACCTTGAGTTGATGGTCGAGGAGGACTATGTCAGGCTTGTTGGCTTGGATTAGCCTGACAGTCGGGAACGAGTAGTTCCAGTGAATCCGGCATTCCTCGTTCTCGACAACGGACTCAATATCTCCGGGGATGTAAGGCAGCACTGGTGTCTGGCCTAACCCGTACGAGTGCCTTAAGTGGTAGTATAGCACTCGTAACGCCGCGTTATGTTGATGAATGTAGGCCGAAATCGCATATATGGGGCATGCAGAGAGTAAGTGCATGAGCGAATCCGGCGCCTGACGGCAGGTCCTGCACTTAATGTCAGGAACCTCTACACGCCACACGCAGCTACGGTAGACCTCGCAGGCCATAATGAATCCCTCGGTCTCTGACTTAAGTCCGACTGACTTTAAAAAAGGCGAATGATAGCCTGGTCGGGTATCTCTGTCTAATTGGTGCAGCTCATCCACAGTTCACTTTACTACTCCAAAGGAGTAGAGCAGAACCGGAACGGCAAGCATATTAGTTGCAACCTTGTTCTTCTCCGAAAGTTCGGAAGACCAAATTTTCAGAGGCAGTGTCTGTACTTGCCGCGGAGAAAATCCTTTATTTGTGTTACACCTTGGATGTGCCTTTGTTGCACCAGATATGTATAGGTCTCTCCGGTATCCAGATGTCTTAGGATGCTTCCGTCTAAGAGATGCGCATCTTCAGAGAATTCCCCGCATCGTCCTTTTTTGAGGTGGACGACTGCACATTTGTCCAACCCGAACTCCATACCAATCGCCCGCGTGTATTCTTTGACCACAATAAGAGCGTTTTGTAGTTCGCGCTCTCCGGAGGCATAAAGTTTAAGGTCATCCATACAAAATAGATGGGTGACCTTATGCCTCCGGTCGCTGGGTGGTCCGCAATGATATCCGCGGGTTTGGCGGAGCCCAACAGATAACGGCAGCAGTGAGATGCAGAAGAAGAGAGGACTCAGGAAAACTCCTCTTCTAAATTCCACCTACGCTGTCGTGACCCGCTGTGCACCTGATGTTATGGTGAAGCGAGTCTTCCAGAGCTGGAGCAGGTGTCCTATGTATCTCAGTAGTAGTGCTGGTACCGCAAGATATTCGAGCAAGTGCAACAATAGCTCGTGTGATGTATCAAATGCCTTTCGGTAATCAATCCAAGCCATCGATAGATTCCGCTTGTACTGCTCAGAATCCTGTGTAATACAGCGGTCTATCAGCAGGCTGTCCTTGCTGCTGGAAGACCGGATCAACAGATCTCAGTAATATCTTGTAGCAGGAGTTGAGGCAAGTGATCGGCCTATAATTCTTCGGATTGGAAAGATCCCCTTTTTGAGGATAAGCACAGTACGTCCCTCCACGAACCAGTCCCGAATCTGCTCCAATATTATTATTATTATTTTTTTTTTTTTTTTTTTTTTTTTCTCGGAATATCCGATGCCGGTCAGTCCTCCCGTGGCCTCCGACGCCTCACGGGAGTCGCGCCGGCGCATCAACTACAGCCACTCCCCACATCCCGCAGGGTTAGTGACTGTAGATACCAGAATCGTGTGCCCTAAGCAGACGGAGAGAACCCAGAATGACCGCCTTCTGCATTTGACCTGCCAGCCACTCGGCTGGTTTTTGGCAGGCCGGTATGATCTTCAGTTCCGAGAGCAGCGTAGGCTTTATCCCTCCGAGTACACCGATAATAAGGACGACCATTTTGACCGAGTAGCCTGGGTACAGCACTTGGAGCTCGTACCGGAGATCGCGATATTTGGTCCGTTTCTCCTCCTCCTTCAAGGTGATGTTTTTCTCCGCAGGTGCCGAGAACTCGATAACATACATCCCCTTGAGTTGATGGTCGAGGAGGACTATGTCAGGCTTGTTGGCTTGGATTAGCCTGACAGTCGGGAACGAGTAGTTCCAGTAAATCCGGCATTTCTCGTTCTCGACAACGGACTCAATATCTCCGGGGACGTAAGGCAGCACTGGTGTCTGGTCTACCCCGTACGAGTGCCGTAGATGGTAGTATAGCACTCGTAAAGCCGCGTTATGTCGGTGGATGTAGGCCGAAATCGCATATATGGAGATGCAGAAAGTAAGTGCATGAGCGATTCCGGCGCCTGATGGCAGGTCCTGCAGTTGATATCAGGAACCTCTACACGCCACACGCGGCTACGGTAGACCAAGGTGTTGATAACACCATCTTGGCAGGCCATAATGAATCCCTCGGTCTCCGACTTAAGCCCTGCTGACCTTAGAAAGGCGAAGGTCAGCCTGGTCGATAAACCCAGTGTTTCTATGTTCTTATAGAAGACACCATGCTGGGGTTTATCGACGTGCTGCCGAAACAGATTTTCCTGTTCGGCAGCTCTTATTCGGGCTTTCAGGCGATTTGGCTGAAGTTCGGTGACTGACTCAACATCAGCACCTCGCCGGCCTCCTCGCCTGATGTCAAATGCGAGACCGAGTTCATCTGCGGCTCTTTTTGCTGCCTTGAATAATCCTGCTCCCACTCCTACAGTTTCGTGATGTTTTACGAACCGCAAGAGGGGATCTGAGCTCCTGAGTATGTTACATGCCATACTCAGTACTACTCTGCCATGCGTACACTCCAGGCTCAAGAGTCCTCGGCCCCCACCGTTGACGTGGGAGGTACACACGAGGAACGGACGATCTAGGATGAATACTTCTGTGAATATTCATCATCTTGCGGGTATCTCTGTCTAATGTCAATATTATTATTATTATTTTTATTATTATTATTATTATTAATAATAATAGTTTTGTGTGATATATTTACGGATATAACAGAGTGATCAAAGAGTTTTTAACGATTAAGAAAAACTTCACAAATGAATGGACTTTTCCTCGCATTTTTTAATTTATTGCTTTTAAAAATTAATATACACCTTAATAAATGTAAGTTCGCAGTAAACGGAAACTTTTATACAGTATAATTATAACAAGGAGCTTCTTGTGTGTTACATTATAAAAAATTTCAATGGATCATCTCTCGCAGGATTAATGTAACAAGAGACTTTTTCATAAAGCTAATAAATTTATGTCAGAATTCTACTTGTGGTACAAAAAAATAAATATGAAACATAATCAGGGCAGTATATAATTTGTACCTACCATATTTTTTATTCCTAATTGTTACAAAGTCATCTTAATTTTGCATACAAGAAAAGTTCATAAAAAATACTGCTGCCTGGATATTTATTTGCAGCATCATGTAATGTTTCTTTTCAATTTCTTTGGGTATTAAGCCACTGACCTGTAAATTATTTAAAAAAAAACTGTTAAATAAACCTCTGTGCCAAAAGGATTAGTCAGAGATTGGGTTTTGAAAAAAAAAATGTTTTTTGCCTATCTAAAAATGTCACACACCTAAAAATATTAAACTGAAAATGAAACCTAAATGTCAAATATTTTAGATGATTAAAAGATCGTTTTGGAATACACCCTGATTCCGTTCTCAAAGAGAAGAGAAAAATTGACTTTTAACAATGTCAAACATGACAGTTTTGTTTATATATTACCATAGATACGTTAGACGTTATGTTATACTGATACTATTTCTACTTGCCTTGTCTATAAAGATTGACAAGTTCGTACAAAAATCTACAGATTACACATATTTATAACTGTTCAACAAAATAATGGAGTATTCTTTAAGTTTCCTTCTTAGATTATTGCTTTTTTTTTCCAAATATTTTGCAAAATCCAACTTAATATGATTAATGTTCCACCCGTTCACATATTTTTAATTCTTCAAATTCTCTCTTCCTAGCATAAAATTCTTGTGTTCAAAAAAGCAGACATAAAATTTACAGCACTTGCATGGCATACTATAAATACAATTTTTTTGAATCTAGCACGTCATTTACCGGTTTAATCTTCGATAAATAGATATCAACGTTTTATTGGTCTTACCCACGTCCGCACAGAAAACTTATTTCCAATAAAACTTATTTCCAATTTTAAATTTGTCAGATAAAATACGTGCATAAGGAATTACGCTGTAGAATGAAACTCAAGTCGTTGTATTTGTGGTATGTTTATTTTCTTTCAATATTTGAAAATTCCCTATCAACAGAACTCTCGGGATATTGGTTATTTATTAAAACTGTTTTAGTAAATTACAATTCATTTATTAAAATGAGTTTATTTGATAATATTGTTTTGGCTCTATCATAAATATATTTTACAACACCATTTGTATTGCTAATTGTTGATTAAAATTAAAATTTAAAAATCTATTGGTATGAATCTGTTTTCTTAAACTTTGATTTCACGTGTTATCTCTATTTTTAATTAAAATGTAATTCATTATTATTCTCTATTTCTATAGTAAATTTAATTGATGTTAATATGATTAAAAAAGTTATTCAAACGTTCAATGTTACTAGGTCAAATTACAAAAACATCATCGACATATCTCCATCATATATAACATGTTATACAGGGTGAGTCAATAGTGCGTTCTCCTTCGATAACCTTTAAACCGTTAGTGATACAACAATTTATTGAATACAAAAGTTTTTTGGGTCGATAAGATCTATCATTTAAAATTATTGTGATATCTACATGGTGCTTAAATTTTCTGTTACACACAAAAATACTTTTTTTTGAAGGGAACATCCTGTACATTTTGTCACCATTTTATTAAATGAAAAGTGTATTATACAGAGATATTTTGTTTTTTGGATTTGCATGCAACGTTGCCAAGTTATTTAACATTTTCTGGAAATTTAAGAATTTATAAGGGTCCGTTTAATAATTTTCATCTACCTATGAAAACAAGCTGGGTAAGCAAATATTATACTATTCTTAGTTCATACTACATGGTAAGTATTAGTACCTTTTTTACATTATTCTATTTTACAGGGTGTCCATGACGGCATGTCAATTAATGCGAATTTCAAATGGGAAATACTCTGCTTTTTAAAATGGAACACTCTGTATTTTTTTACGTGGTTGGATTCCGCCTTCAAATTGCTTTCTTTTTTGTATAACACTTCCTATACCTAACTGCTGAAGTTTTTGAGAAAGTTAAGGTTTTTTCTTTAACCTTACAATCATACTAAAATTAATACAATTTTATCAAGAATGGCTTTGGAAAAACAAAAATTGTGCTGTTAAACTGATATTTTGTGGTTTACACGTAATTAATTTTACTTGGTGGTGATTCTTCTGTATTTTCTAGTTGAGTTAATTATTTTTGTTAAATTATGAATTTTTCACACGAAGAGTTGATCGACATGGTTTATGCATTGGGAGAACGGGAGATAAATCCGCTATTGGCATCAAGAATTTATATTCAGCGTTATCCAGAACGAAGACATCCTCACCATTCTGCATTTGAAAGGTTGCGAGAAAGGTTTGAATGAACTGGACATGTAAATTATGAAAAACATGAACGTACAAAAGTAGCAACAAATGAAGAAAAAGTGTTTCAAGTTACATTAAGTGTCGTTGAAGATCCGCATAAAAGTACGAGAGAAATTAATAGACAACTTGATATAAGTCAATCCTCTGTAACAAGAATATTGAAGACACAAAACTTTCGTCCTTATCATATTCAACTGCTTCAGGAACTAGAGCCAAATGATTTCGAACGTAGGGTAACAGTTTGTGAGTGGACACTCAATAAGATTCACCACCAGCTGCAATTTTTTGATTTCGTGCTATTCACTGATGAGACCACATTTCATAAAAATGATTGTGTTAATAGACATGACTTACACCACTATGATACCATGAACCCTCATTTTACGAGAACTGTAGATAATCAACACCGATGGTCACTCAATGTGTGGGCAGGGCTAGTAGGTGAATATGTAATTGGACCGCATTTCTTTAATGGTCACTTGACTGGGAATATGTACCTCAATTTTTTACAAAATGTACTGGGAAGATTGTTAAACGGGTGTCCTCAAAATGTCTTACAGAAGCTGTGGTTCCAGCACGACGGAGCTCCACCCCATTATAGTATTGCCTTAAGAAACTTTTAAATGTTACATTTGGTGACAATTGGATAGGTCGAGGAGGACCAGTTCAATGGCCACCAGGGTCGCCAGATTTGACAAAATTGGACTTTTTTGTGGGGGTACATTAAAGGATTAGTGTACAAAACATCACCAACTACAAGAGAAGACATGCAGCAAAGAATTCGACTAGCGTTCGACACCATCACGCCTAACATGTTGCAAAATGTAAGTGACTCATTTCTTCATAGAGTCAGAATTTGTAATTTACAACTAGGAGATCACGTTGAGCATATTTTGTAACTTGTTTTATTTTTTCTCTTCTATTTACTGTTTACGTTCAAAATTACACTTTTATTTTGTTATGTACATACCTAAGGTGTAAATTTTGTCATTCAAGTTCAATAAATATGCTACTTTTACTGTGTCCTTTACGATTTTATAGAAAACAATTTTTCGCCTGACCGCATTTTTTGTTTTTCCAAAGCCATTCTTGATAAAATTGTATTAATTTTTAGTATGATCGTGAGGTTATAGAGAAAACCTTAATTATCTCCAAAAATACAACCGTTAGGTATAGGAAGTGTTTATATAAAAAAGAAAGCAATTTGAAGGATCCAACCACGTAAAAAAATGCAGGATGTTCTATTTAAAAAAAAAACAGAGTTCTTCCCATTTGAAATTCGCATTAATTGACATGCCGTCATGGACACCCTGTAAAATAGAATAATGTAAAAAAGGTACTAATACTTAGCGTGTAGTATGAACTAAGAATAGTATAATATTTACTTACCCAGCATGTTTTTATAGGTAAATAAAAATTATTAAATGGACCCTTATAAATCCTTAAATTTCCAGAAAATGTTAAATAAGTTGGCAACGTTGCATGCAAATCCAAAAAACAGAATATCACTGTATAATACTCTTTTCATTTAATAAAATGGTGACAAAATATACAGGGTGTTCCATTAAAAAAAAAGTACCTTTTGTGTGTAACAGAAAATTTAAGCAGCCTGTAGATTTCACATTAATTTTAAATGATAGATTTTATCGATCCAAAAACTTTTGTATGTAATAAATTGTTGTATCACTAACGGTTCAAAGGTTATCGAAGGAGAACACACTATTGACACCCTATATAATAAAATTTTGATGAAATACACATCATCGCTTTTTTTGCTTTCACCTTATATAGTAGAGCTCCCGTGTAACGGTAATATGAGTTTATAGCCATATTATTAAACTATCACAGAAAAAAATTATGGTATCGGCCCAATTATAACGGAGTTATAGCCATTGACATATACCACATATTTTCAGTGGTCCATGAATTTTGCGAGGCAGTGTATACACAGGATTTCATTTAATCTGTTTACGTTACTATAGAAACTGATTGGCAAATAATGCAACATTCTTTGTATAAATATGCATTTACATGTTCCCTTGAAATATGAGAGAGATACATGAAAATGGTAATTGAAATTGATTTGCCTGTTCCCGAGCTGAGGTGAGCGAATGAATTATTAATGATAAAGAAAGAAGCACCAAAAAGACACTGATATTTTATAAATGTGACAGAATGTCAACTAAGGTAAAACGTCAATATGCGTTAAAATATTAGTGTTATTTGTTTGGAAAATTTAATATATTGAACGAGTTTTGTACACACTTTTAAAAATCTGCCGGAGTCGCCAGGGATAGGAATATTTTAATCAATATTATTTACCTAAGAGATTTTTAATTTAGTAATTTATTTATCTGTTATTCTGTTCTGTAATTTTCTCATTGTTTTCTTAGGATTTTTGAAAAGAAAAGCTAGGATCACTGGAAGAAAACATGCCACAGAAATAATACAGAAAAATGTAAGTTTATTTCAAACAATTCATATTAATTTTTGACAACGCTAATAATTTTTATGTTTACATTTTACCTGTTAGCATTTTTTCGTATATATACAGAATTAAAACATATTCCTGACTGACCTAATTATTGCAAAATCTGCCTGGTCTGTATTTATCCGCAGCTCGTGTAATTCATAATCGAAATTACAGTCAGTTTGTGGCTACATATGTAGCTCATTGGTTTAGTAATTTTTCATGTTTTTGATATGTTAAGGGCAGATTGCTTTCTGTTCATACTATCGCCGCTTTTATACTCTAAGAACAATAATTATTAACCTTAATACTTTGATATTTGGCCATATTCATAGTATTTTTAATTTTGAACATTTGTTTCTTATAATCAAAAATAGGCTATAAAACAACATTAGGTAGTACTTCCTAAGCAATAAATTATTTCAATTGAGTCATTAAATTATACTAAACAAAAACCATTTGGAACATATGTTCAAATAATCTATTTGTAAGACGAACATAATCTGTTAATACTGCTTTTGTTTTCCAGAAATTCAGTGTAGGTTAGTTAAAAAGCAGTTATATTCAGATAATTTTCCCATCTCGTTATTATTTAATAGCTTTAATTTTCTGAAATATAATGTGATTATACCCGGAACGTGATAAATGTGATGATAACAACTTTTTGATATACAACGTTTGCCAAACAAATGTATTTTGCTTATATAAATCGTGATAAGGATCTGTAGCTGTTGGTAAGGATATAAAAATGTAATCTTCTCTTACTAAAATGTTTTTATTTCAGTTTTATCGTGATAGTTTGTGCGGCAAGTTATTTTATAATATACAATACTCTTTATGAACTAGGTAACAGTATAAAATGTAATTTAAACACAGCAAAAAATGTTACTTTGTGGGTTATTCATTATAAATTACCCATCCTTATCATCCTGATTTCAAAAATATACCATGTTATCCCAAAAGACAAGTAGACAATAACATTCCCGAAGAGTCAACCTATCTTCCAAAAAAAAAGTATCATCCAAATCGAACAAACGATTCAGAAGAAAATGAACATTAAACTTAATGTCAATTTATGGTGTTGCGATAATTCTTGTGGGGTGTGTATATGTTGTTCTTTAGATTTCTATGGGTGTTTAACGATGTGTTGGATTTCCAGGTGTACTTCCGCGAAGCTGATAGATCCCCAGAAAGATCGTAGTTGCTTAAACGTTTCGAAGAATCACATCTTCCATTTTCGTTAATAAAATCTTACTGCGGCTTCCCTTTACTGGCTGCGATTTTGGTACGTAGTGACAGTTTTCGGCAACTAAGCATTTGTTTTGACGCTTATAATTCTGAAGTATCTCTTATAATATTTGCTTATTAACATCCTGTTGTTGGAAGATACCTTTGGTTGGTGGTAGATTTGTATTTTGTTAAAATAATGTATACTCTTGCAGAGAATTGAAATTGTTTGAATTTACTTCAAGAATGACAACTGTGCTAGAGGTACCGTTAGAATATTTAAGGAGAAACATCCAGAGAGAAATCTCTCTCATACTTATGTGTTAAATTCGAGAAAATTTATGGACACTGGGTCAGCAGCTAATGAAAAATGTCATCGAACTCGTACTGTAACAAATGCAGCCGCTCACAAAACTATATTGGGACGTATGCCATCGGATATTACTTTAAGCACTAGACAGTTGTCTGAAATCTCGGGAGTAAGCAGAACTAGTGTTCAATAAATTTTCAAAATTAATATATATCATTCCTACCAGATAAATTCGTGCATTTCATGCATTTAAAAATGGAGTTTGGGCAATAAATATAATTAATTTCATTGACAACAAAGTGGTTTTTATCTCAATTCTCTAGATCAAAGAGGAGCTCAAGTATTGACAAAAACATCAACCGCACAATTGTCAAAAAACGGGGATTAATTTGAGGACATAGTCTTAACTTAAAAACCAGTAAGAGTAACTTTAAATAACTTTAAAATTATCTAACATGCAATCAAAATTATGAACACATCGAAATATTTACAGCATTTCATCCAATTTGCTTAAAAAATTCTCGAAATTGCCAACTTTTGTAAAATGTTGTATGAATATGAACATTTTGAGAGAATGTCACCTAAGGTGTAAAACAATAAAATATAATAAAATATTATTGTTATTTTGTTGCAAAATTCGATTACAAGTGGACAGTTTTAAAAATCTGCCGGAGTCGCCAGGGATACGGATATTTTGAGGACTTCTTAAACCATATTTATCGACCTTTTTAATTTTACGATTTGTTAATTATTTTGTTCTGGTTTGTTCTAGTTATTTTATTAATATCGAGAAAATATATTTTTTAAACATTTTTTCTAAATCTGATAATTTCTGTATATTTATTTTACATTAGATTTGCATTAAAATGCTACTGATAAATTAGACTAGATACATTTAATTTGAACCAAAAGTGTCTGTATATGAGAATTGGAGAAATAAAATCAGAAAAACCTCTGAAAAACCTACAAGAAAACTAATGGTTTTGCTACTGCATTTGAAGAGGTATTCTCGAAATTTGAAATCGTACATATTCCATGATTTTTAATAGAACACCGTTCTACTAAATTAAAAACTATACATTTATAAACAAATGCAGAAAATGGAAAATGGTGTGTAAATGTAGTGCCTATTTCGACGAGCAGACACTGTTTACTGAGTTATATGGATTTCAACTGAAAATTAACTGCTCCCACTACGAGAATAAACATTATACATCAAGATGTAGGGTATATATGGACTTCTGGACTTCCATTCCTTTGGAATATATTAATAGTGATATCCAACCCTCTTAACCTATTCGTAAGCATTCAATCTATCTAATTTGCATCAATTATGTATCCGAAAAGTAAATTTCAGGCAGTATATTCAACGCAATATAAAGTTATGTTTGTACTAACCTTCAGAGTTAAATAAAGGATCCGAAATTTAATAATTAACATTTGTTAATAATAAACTAGAAATAATATATACCTATAGTTTATTTCAAACCTATTTGCAACATAAAAACCGTCGGCTTCTGTGAGGGCGGTAAAGGAATCAAAGAAACCGACGTTTTTTACGTTGCAAATACGTTTACTATAAACGATACAAACTAAAACGATTTAGTTACTAAATATGGAACTCAAACTTTGACTAACGTAATCTATTTAAGAATTTATCTGGAAATGGAGAAAAAGTTCTTTGATAGATTTGACTAAACTTAATTTATAATCTACGAAGCTCAAATTTCATTTTAGCATGTACAAATCGAAGATTAGATTAAAATTTGGAATTACAATGTCTGGATGGTCTAAGAAATGATTGAAACAACAGATGGATTTATATATATATACATATATATATATATATATATATATATATATATATATATATATATATATATATATATATATATATATATATATATATATATATATATATATATATATATATATATATATATATATATATATATATATATATATATATATATATATATACCGGGTGAGTCACGAATTGCGCTCGCCCCGATATCTCCTAAAATATTTGGAATAGAAAATTGAAATTTCGAGGGCTTATTATACGACTAGAATGCCATCTTTTCAATAAAAAATCAAGTTTGGTGCACATCCGGTTTGACCGGAAATGCCCACAACTTTCGATTTTTAAATGAAACACCCTATATATTTTTACATTTTTTGGAATCTAGAGGAAATTTTGAATAAAATACATCCATTTTGGTCACTTTTTGATAAACATTAAAAATTTTATTAAAAAATCTATTTCTGAATCCAGAGTGCTGTGGTGCCCAAAATATATTTTAGTTTGTGTGCTACGTTACTATAAAAATAAAAAGAGCAATATGATTGCATTACTTAATTGTCTAGAGGCGTTTAAAATTTTTAAATGTGATTTTACCCACTAACTCGGTTTTTTTTAAATGGGAAGTTAATCGTCCACCAACATTTTTAAATACTCCCATTTTCATACGAATCTAATGATACCAAAATTTTGAAAATCCGCTCAGAAATATTTGAGATTTTAGCCAAAATACAATGCAACCAAGCTTTTAGAAACATGCGGCTAATAGATTAGTGGGCTTTGGAAACTAAAATGACACATGTTTAAAATCTGGTAACCTAATAACATTGGAAAAATCATAGTAGCCATTGAATGTAATAAGCTGCCAGACAGACTCGTGTAGTTATAGGCAATCTTGAGCTATCAAACATTTAATAATTGTGAGCGCAAAGAACGTTACAAGTAAGTTTAGCATAGGTATGTGGAGGTAAACACAATTACATCCACAAGGAAATTAGCAACAGAATGCGACATCAGTACGGTTTTCAGAGTTTTATTTAAATGAACATAAATATCGGGCCTATAAATAAATAAAAATCAATTCCGTTTGAACAATTAAACTTAAACTAGGTAACAGTAGGTATCCATATTAAAATAATTAATATAATTAAACCATAAATTGACATTATAGATATTGTTCAAAATGCCCACCATTTTTTTCTATACACAATTCGGCTCTGCGTACAGTTGCTTGAATGGCTCTACGCAATTCAGCCGGCGTTATTTCATTAAGAGCCCGTACAACTTTATTTTGCAGCTCTTCACGGGTATTTGAGAAGTTTTATAAACTTTATTTTTGAGAGTGCCCCATACATAATAGTCGAGGGGTGTTAAGTCAGGTGACCTAGGAGGCCACCTGATATGACCTTGATTTGCGATAAGGCGTTCACCATACAAGTTGTTTAAATATTTCATCACTCTTCTGGAATTATGTGGGGGAGCACCATCTTGTTGGAAAAACAGATTTTGTAAATAGGCAAGAGGAAGTAAGTCAAGAAATTCTGCTGTCTGGTTTTGTAAAAAAGATTAAATATCGTTCGCCAGTAAGTGTTCCATCAAAAAATATGGGTCCAATTATTCGATCTCCAAGTACTCCAAGCCAACAGTTAAACCCAAATCTTTCCTGAATATTCCCCGCCCTACCAACCTCGGATTTTCTTGAGCCCAGTACCTAGTATTGTTTCTGTTAAACATACCTTGGTTCGTAAATCTACTTTCATCTGAATATAAAATATGAAAAGGAAAACCTGGGTTTTGTTGTACTGCATTTAAGAACCAGTTGCAATATACTAGCCTCCTGTCTTTATCATCTCCATAAAGATGTTGGTGTATTTGGTATTTATAAGACCGAAACTTATGTTTCTTTAAAATTCTGCAAACCGAAGACTGACTAATGTCGCATTCCGTTGACAATTCCCTTGTTGATGTTGTTGGGTGTACCATCACAAATCCTAATACATCAATTTCTTTGTCCTCACTTACAATAAATGTTTGATGGTCATCTTGTTGATCGGGTTCGTTTCTTAATTTTTGTTCCACTCTGGCAAACAAGTGTCTGCTTGGAGGACGTCTGTTGGGATATCGTTGCTGATACAGTCCTGCAGCTGCAGTTGCATTTTTGTGACACTCTCCATATATCAGTAACATATCGACCTTTTCACTTCTACTAAAATTATTCATTTTCTTTAATTTTTACTCAAAAGAGATTTCCGCAACGCTTTATTTTTTTATCTGTCTGACAGCTGATATTGTTTTATTACATTCAATGGCTACTATGATTTTTCCAATGTTATTAGGTTACCAGATTTTAAACAGAAATGTGTCATTTTAGTTTCCAAAGCCCACTAATCTATTAGCCGCATGTTTCTAAAAGCTTGGTTGCATTGTATTTTGGCTGAAATCTCAAATATTTCTGAGCGGATTTTCAAAATTTTGGTATCATTAGATTCGTATGAAAATGGGGTATTTAAAAATGTTGGTGGACGATTAACTTCCCATTTAAAAAAAACCGAGTTAGTGGGTAAAAATCACATTTAAAAATTTTAAACGCCTCTAGACAATTAAGTAATGCAATCATATTGCTCTTTTTATTTTTATAGTAACGTAGCACACAAACTAAAATATATTTTGGGCACCACAGCACTCTGGATTCAGAAATAGATTTTTTTAATAAAATTTTTAATGTTTATCAAAAAGTGACCAAAATGGATGTATTGTATTCAAAATTTCCCTCTAGATTCCAAAAATGTAAAAATATATAGGGTGTTTCATTTAAAAATCGAAAGTTGTGGGCATTTCCGGTCAAACCGGATGTGCACCAAACTTGATTTTTTATTGAAAAGATGGCATTTTCTATTCCAAATATTTTAGGAATATCGGGGCGAGCGCAATTCGTGACTCCCTGTATATATATATATATATATATATATATATATATATATATATATATATATATATATATATATATATATATATATATATATATATATATATATATATATATATATATATATATAATAACAATATATAATACACATGAAATTACAACCCCCTTTAT
>JANEYF010005146.1:170000-175589 GCA_029963845.1 Rhamnusium bicolor
ATTTAGAATTTAGAACTAAAGGAGAATTGCTTCTTAGTTGATTCATTCTGTCACAGGTGCTTTAGCATATATTCTACGGTGTGGGGTTATAGAGGTGTCAACAAATGCTTCCCATAAAATGTTCTGTTGTAGAGATAAGCGAGTGTCTATGTCATTTCTATGTTCTCTTTTATCCTCAATAGACCTCATTACCACGTCAGAGGTACATAAAATCAGCGGTAATATATTGTTACGCCACTGGACTGTGTAGACGAGACTGGAATTGAACGCGAACGGCCGGGAATACTCTGGAATGCCCTAGACCCTGTGAACGGATGTATAAATAAGGCACACGGTGGGCGAGTCTCAATCTTAAGTTGAACGTGAACGAGTAAAGAAGAAATAAGAAAGAGAATTATAAGTGTTCCAAGTGTGGTTATAGTTAAGACAGTAATTAATCTATTGTTGTTAATTGTTAATTAGTAAATAAAGTAGTGAATAAGTGTTACCTGGACTTTCAATCAACGAATCTACGAGTAGAGGTGTTTGTGTGGATAGCAAACACGTAACAATATCATGACATACTGAGTAGGGAGCAATCAAACAGTTACTTTAATTCGATAAATGTAATGGAAATGTAATTTTGTTGGAAGTATTATGTGTTCTAGTATCAACAGAAATTAGTAACTTTAGTAAATTAACGGATGTCATACACCTGCCGCATCATATATCGATAATTAGCATTGAGATCAACTGTTAAAGTCAACACATGACACACCATTTTCATGAAAGTTTAATGAAAGTTATTTCTATAAAACTAAAATGAGAGTAGGCGTATGTACAATAACGAATATTTAATATACTATATCACCATTGATTTTCATAACTATGAAAAGGATTGTTGTCAGTCTCTCGATTTTTTTTTCAGTTATTATTCTATAGATTTGAATTTTCATCCCTATGAAAATAATAATAATAATAATAATAAAATAGGTATACCTCTACTCTACTCCTTTGAAGTAGTGAAGTGGACAGTAGGTGAGCCAATTATACGAGATCCCAGCAAGATGATGAATATTCACAGAAGTAATCATCCTGGATCGTCCATTTTCATTTCTCGTATGTACCTCCCACGTTAAAAAAGAGTAAAAACTCTGCCTTGTGTTTGACATCAGAGGAGAGACCGGCGAGATGCTGATGTGGAGTCTGTCACCAAGCTTTAGCCAAATTGCCTGAAAGCCTAAATCAGAGCTGCCGAACAGTGAATTTTGTTTTGGCAACACGTCGATAAACTCCTCCATAGTGTATTCTATAAGAACATAGAAACACTAGGGTTATCGACCAGACCGAAATGTGCTTTTTAAAGATCACCCGAGCTTAAGTCAGAGATCAAGAGATTCATTGTGGACTGTCAGGATGGTGTTTTCAACACCTTGGCTGCCGTAGTCGTGTGTTTCATGTAGAGGTGCCTACCTGCAGTCAGGCTCCGGAATTGCTCATGCACTTACTTTCTGCATATGCGATTTTGGCTCACATCATCCATATAATGCGGCATTGTGAGTGCTTTATTATCATCAGAGGCACTAACGCGGGGTAGATCAAAACCATTGCTGCCTTACGTCCCCAGAGATATTGAATTCGTTATAGAGAATGAGAAATGCTGTATTTACTGAAACTACTCGTTCCCGATCGTCTGGCTAATCCAAGCCAATAAGCTGGACATAGTCCTAATCGACCATCAAACCAGGGTGATATATGTCATCTAGTTCTCACCACACGCAGAGATAAACATCACCATGAAGGATGGATAAAACAGACCAAATGCCGCGATTTCTAGTACGAACTCCCAGTGCTGTACCCAAGTTCAAATTTAATTTATCTAATCTAAATTTAGTGCTATTTTAATACAAGTTGAAATTAAATATAAAAATTATTAGCGTTAGAAGGAACATATTTGAAAAAAAAAACTTTTCATCACGTTCCTGTGGAAAGTTTCCTTACAGTGATCCTGGCGTTTTCTTCAAACGGTCTTAAATAAGTAACTAGAAAGAACCAGAACGTAATTATTGACAAATCATAAAATAAAAAAAATTGTAGATAAATAAAATATTATTCGACGATCATCAAAATACTAACATCCGCGGCGACTCCGGTAGATTTTTAAAATTATATTTTATTATTCAGTTTATTTACATAATTTAACTTTCATTGATATTTTACACTTAGTTATATTCTATCATAATTTAACAGAATATTAGTGTCTATTTTCGTGCTGTTCGTCATTAAAACGACTACTTTCGGCTCAAATACAGCCAAATGAATTTCATGAATTCTTCTCATATAGATATGCATAAATCTGTATAAATACAGACATTTTACAAAAGTTGACCAATCAGTTTCCAAAGAGATGTAAAAAAACCAAATATTTCAGTAAGTGTTAATAATTTTGTTTGCATTTCAAGAATTCTGTGCAAAATATATTTAATTTTAAATAGAAAATATTATATTCTCAAATTGTATGTGTACCTCCGAGACATAATATAGTAAATAATTTTAAATTGCTTCTAACGAACAAAGCAAGCTTCAAACTCCGTCTTTAATTCCTCATAGTCCCATGGTAAATTTGGTTAATTAAGTAAATTACGAAAATACTGGATATTTGTCTTAAAGATTTACAGTTCTAAAGAGAGCATTCCTGTCTTTTAAAGCTGAGGTACGGTAGAAAAATGTGCGTCATGTTTCAACCCTCATATTTGTCACCATCGATTAAGTTAATGCTACATTCACTAAAAGTCACATTTAGGTACTTATTATGATGAATATGGTATTGCAATTTAACAAATTTATAATGTACGTATGTAAGTAAAATTCTAATATGATAATCAAAAAATCACCGTTCACATATTCTTTTTACTTTATTTCGAAAATAACATAAATTTAAAATTTTTAAAAATCTGTGTTTCTATTGCAGAGCAAAATATGATCAAGAAAAGCAGTTTGTAATTAAAAATTAAAGTGATTAATAATTTGAGATTAAACGACTTACCTGTAAGGAACTTCAGTCGTAATTATACGACTGGTCTGTTCCGTATAGAACAAACCCCTGCTCTTAAAATTGTATATACGTATTTGTTTCACTACACACCCATTTAATAAATAAATTATAGTTAATCAGTAGTTCGTCAAAATCTAAAGCTAAACATCAGTTTGCGTAAACACAATATTTTCCCTTATTAGATAGTTCTGATTAAAAATCGACCTTTCCGAAAAATCAGATGCACTACAAGAGCATCCTGGAGAACAACAATAGCACTTTTATAAATGTTCCTGTAGGTTCTGTAATACCCGTGATATATCTGTTGGCGTTTGCCCCTCCCCCCCTCTATACCTTAATAATCTAATTTCTTTAGGTTCGTTGTTAGTTCATAGGGGCCGTTGTAATTAAAAAATTGTTGTATGTTCTGTTTTTTTCAAGCTGTCTTTATCCATCCAAATATTGTTTGCACAGATGTAACAATGGTTTCTCATATGTAATGGAAAGACTTAGTGTTTCGTCTCTTATTTCTTCAGTTTTATCTGTATAAAAGAATAGTGTAGAGACTCTATATTAAATAAGGCAGCACTAATTTAGACTGCTGTTTGGATGGTGATGATGATGAGCCCTTTAATAATTCAAATATTAAAATTCAACTCTAGTATTTAATTTTAAAATGTTAATTTTAATTTCTGACAGTGTCTGTAATCTATCAGAAACAGCTATTAAAGTTGCTAATTTAAAAATTGTTGTTGACGATTTATACAATTCTGTTCTGTTAATTCCACCACTTTCTTTCCTATTTTAATAAATAATAAATAAACATCACAAACTCTACACTCACTCACAAATTTAGACTAGCACTGACAATACTAAGAAGCGTAATGATAGCTTGAGTCAGCCATATTTTTTTCTCAATTTAGTGCGCTGATAACACTCCATAAGCAACTACAAGCTGTACTATTAGGAACGGACCAGGAAGTATAATAAGAATTTTAATACATTAGAAAAGAATAAGTCCTCCACCAGCGTGGGCAAAATATTGAAATTTCCACACAGGCGAGATATTTATTATATATATATATATATATATATATATATATATATATATATATATATATATATATATATATATATATATATCGATTTATTCTAAATGACCCGTGTAATGCTGAAAAAATCGAAATACCGTCAAAAATACTAAATTACGTGATTTATGAGCAAATAGAGTTCATCAAAATGGTTTTTGGGGGCCAAACTCAAATTTTCAAATGGACCGATATTGGTGCCGTGGTACCATTTATTAGTACAATTAATAAGGAATTTATTCATATGTGGTATTAAAATGTGCGATAAATACAAATAAAGTTACAGCTAAAAGAAAAATAAGAAAATACAATTTTGTTCTAATTAAATGTTAAGAAGTAACTAACTAAGGTGGCTTTGAAAACAATGAAATATTTAGCTTGTCAAACATTTGTAGGTTTATCAGTGTTTTTATTGTGTCTTTAAAAAATGTTAAAAATTCTTGTTAATTGTGTTCAAAATGCCGCAAATTTATACAAGAAATGAAGAAGTGAACATTTTTTATCATTATTTAAGGAGAATGTAGAAAAATGCCGCTGCGGCTAGACACTTTTATGCCGAACGATATCCTATATAGACAATGTTCACCGAGAAATTATTTTAATCGACTTGAAAATCAATTCCGAAGTGAGCCCAACAATGATCCCGAAGAAAATTTCACTCTTGACGAAGGAACGGAAATTAATGTTTTGGCTCGAGTAGAAGTTGATAAGACTGTTTCTTTAAGGCACATTGGGTTTGAATTGCAAATCAGTCACCAAACAGTAAGCCGAATTTTGCACAAATACCACTATAAATCTTTTAAATATCAATTGCATCAGCACTTGTACGAAAATGATTACGAACGTAGGATGGAATATAACAATTGGATTTTGCAAAATAACGTGCAGCCCAACAATGATTTTTTGGGAATGATTTTATTTTCGGACGAGTCTAGGTTTGCAAATTTGGCATTATTTAACCGACAAAATACAAAATATTGGTTACAAGAAAATCAAAATTTATTACAGGAGGGTAACTTTAAAGTGGGGTTCGGTTCCAATGATTGGCTTGGAATAATCGGTAGTAGAATCATTGGTCCAATAATATTTGAAGGACCCCTGACTAGTGCCAGATACTTGGGATTTCTGCAAAATGATATTGATGATAGTTTAGCTGAATTACCTTTCTATTTACGACAGGGAATGTATTTCCAACAATATGGCGCTCCTTCCCATAATTCAGGGATAGTAATTAATTTCCTTCAACGGAGATTTGGAGAAAACGTAATTTCGATGAATGGTCCTGTGAGGTGTCCTCCAAGGTCACCTGATTTAACACTCTTTGATTTCTTTGTTTGGGGTCATTTAAAAAATATTGTATACGCAACCGCAGTCACAACCCGTGAAGACTTGGAGCTACGAGTAAGACGCGCAATTAATATCATAACGGCCCAGCAACTGGCGAACGTTTTTCGAGGAACAGCTATGCGAGTTCAGAAGTACATTGAC